>CAJHQQ010000299.1:0-238791 GCA_905132885.1 Moricandia moricandioides
TTTTTTTTAATCGAACTTGGGTCTCCAAAACTCCGAGAGATAACGATTTCTTGTCCGATATTACACGGTCGTGGTGACTCGTGAGGTGCCTTGCACTTTTCATACGACCAACAAATCTGTCTCGTTCTCATGTATCATTATTTGATAGGACTCAATGATTTTTATTTTATTATCGAGCTTTTTCTATATAGAAAAAGGTCTATAATGTGAAGAAACTCGTTCGTTTTATGATATTAAAAGGGATGTATGTAACTTTAAAACTTATACGATATATAAAGTAAATCATGTGCAGTTAAACAATTTTATATGATATACGTAACTGATATGTTTTAAATGAGATCCCACGACAAGTTATAAAAATATTGTATATAGGCCCTAACATTTGAATAATACATAGTACTTTATTTACTCTATGATATCGGATAATGGTTATCACATACATCGAAGTCACCAAGTGACAGAGAAAGCTACATGCATGAGAATGCATAAACGATGCAGTTAGGCTTATTTTAGGGTTCCTCATATTACATAAGATTTTTATGGTCTTGATTTCTTCTATGCCAAATATATTAATACATTTTGTACATTTTTGACAACTTTTTTTTATATTAATAGTTGTACATTTTTGACAACTTGACATTGTTTTTGTTACATTGATCAATATGAAGATCTGGTTTCTAGAATATCTGTGGAAGACCATTAGATAATATGCGGTATGCTAATTTTAGTACGTCTTCGACGAAAAATATAATTAGACGTTGACAGAATGAATGCACAGCTATTAGTTTGAGTTAAGAAAACAAATAGATTTAAATGCCATGACAATAAAATTTCTATTAGATATTGATAAGTTTAAAAATAATGATACATCTTTCAGTTATCTCGGAAAGTTTCAAACATAATCAACTTATGTAATGTAATACTTATGTGGTTTATTGTTGAGCTATATCACATACTCCCTCTGTTACAAAATAATCCAAATTTTAGAAAAAAAATAAATTTTAAAAAGATGAAAATTTCAAGAAAAATAATTCTATTTATTTAATTTTGATTGGCTAAAAGTTATAAAAAATAGTGAACTACAAACAAATATACATTTAATACTAATTTTTTTTTATTAATATATGTGAAGAACTTAAAACATGTAATATTTTAAAACAGAGGGAGTATTCTATAAAAATATTCTCTTTGGTTCATATACTCAGTCAACTTAGAGATTTACAAATTAAGTGACAACAACCTTTTGTTAAAAATATGAAAAATTTCTATTTGTTTTCATCTGATTTCTCTTTTATCGTGTACATTTGATTTACAGCTGTGAGTTATTTAGTATAATATAATAAACGATCGACATAACTCGTGATAAGATTATATAATTTTTCCTCATCATCCTAAACTTAAGCTATATTAATGGTCCACATTCTATAAAGGTGAAGCATGTGACATTATAATAATATCTATGCACAAACAATTAATTGTTATTCCAAATCTATACCATAAACTCATAAAATATTTCATTTAAAACTAATTATGGAAGCAAGCCTTCCTTTTTCGCCAAACTATATTTTTCTCCTTGACTACATGAATAGGGTGGTCCAAATAAATTATTGTGCAAAATTTTAAAATATGAATTAAATTGGTATATTCCAGTTTGTTGCAAGCATCAACATCTTCCAATTTATTTTATAGAAAAAGCGTCAAGAATTTTGAATATAATTCCGTAACAGCTACTTGCTTTATAATTTGGTTTACAGAAAGAATAAAGTAGAGACGAAATTGTAATTGTATAGAAAAGTTAAGGTCATTTTTTTTTCTGGAACCGGACATTTTCTTGTATTATTGGTCGAAGACTCGAAATGTTGGAAGATGATTTTATAATATCATATACATTTTACACCGAACCGTCAAGTGGATTCAACTCTGACGCAGATATGTCATCTTTAGCGATTTTCTCACGAACTGAATACTTTTCTATTTGTTTATAGTTTAGTTGAAATAATGATTCTCTAATAATATATTCAAATTTAAATTTAATAGGCTTTGACACTTGTTGTTGAACAGTATTAATTTAAGAAACGACACAAGTCAATTTGTTACCCTATGTTTTTAATTTGTCACAGAAGTGAAATTTCAATGGACAAAGAGGGAAGCAAATAGAGTCGCTGATAAACTTGCGAAATGTAGAATTACATTATTTTCTCCTTATGTGTTCTACTATTATGTTCCACCATATGTAACTGATCTTCTACATGAAGATAATGTAAAAATCTCGCTTATAATCAGAGCCGTGCGAAGGCTTTTTCATGCCCTAAACAAAATAAAAATAATATATATTTTTAACAATTATGTTTCATGACGAATTAATTTTTAACTAATCAATTTTTAAAAAGTAAAGTTTGATAGAAAATAAAAAAATATTTATTATCATTTTATATATAGTTAACAGATTAAAACCGAAACATACAAAATTGGTATTTTATTTACATAGTTTCTTGTAAATTTGTAAACTAAGCAACAAAAAATTTATATAAAAATGAAAAAACAATTAAATGGTAAAAAGGTGATATGATAGAAACATCTAAATTGTAACTACAAAAAATAAGTAAAAAGAACATTGTTAGTGTATCATTGATCTATGTAACCTAGTTAAAAAGTAATCAAGAAAATTTGTTTATGTATATGTATGAAAAAATATAAATATATGCCTTATATTTTTTTGAAAAAATTATTTAACAGAAGCGAATGCTTCAAACATTCTTCACTAGGCACGACTCTGCTTAGAATCATTTAAAGTACGGTGTTATAAAAAAAATTAAGAAAAGAGTTTTCTAAAACGTCTCAAATACTATCTTAGGGATTTAATTTCTTCTTGGTTGTATCTAGCAATTAAATAACATGTATTGCAAATCTAGAAAGTCATTTCAATATATGCATATAACAGCAATATATATATATTTAAAAAATAGCTACATCTATTAATCCAGTCTTATATGGACCACAATTCAGCTTAAAAAGAAATTTCCAGCTAATGTATAAGTCTTGTAGCTTCTCATTTTTTTTAAAATATGTGAAGTTTCGTCAATAATCAATTAAGCTGTTGCAAAAACGTAGAAGAAGCGGAGTGAACTAACTATCATTTTATGAAGTACCAAAATTTAGCAAAGAGTATACTGAAAAATTAACAAACAAGAAAATTAAATACAAAGACCAAATATCTTTTTACTAGTATTGCTTTTCCATATAAGTTGAGATGCATGCATTCAACAAACGTGAGGCAAATAAAAATTCCAGATAAACGATATAACTTACCTTTGTAATGCCCCAAGTGATACAAGTAAACGTAAACGTGAGTAAAATAACAAGTTTCCATAAACAACCCTGATCCATAGTTTCTCATAATGTTGTGTGAGTATGTACTATCCCCAAATGAATATAATAATAATAATAATAATATAAATAAACGTAAATAAAAATAATAATTCCAAACAGACAGATTTTTTTTTTTTTTTGGAAAACTTAAATATTGCTTTTGTATTTTATAAATAAAAATAAAATACTGTCGCTAGTAGGAAGACGAAGTCATAACAATGACATAATGGCTGGTCAAAAAAACCGCCAAAATAGTTCTGTTTTAATTTGGGAGAAAATAAATAAAAATTCCAGTCAAAAATACAACTCTTGTTTCCTTAATCACTTGTCTAAGCTTAATTAGTTACTTAATTTGAAATTTATAACACGCCTTTCACACATCGACAACACCTTCTTCATCATCCCCTTTCTCTCTCTCCTCTCTCAAATCTGCAAACATGGCTGTTCCTTTGATCCTCAAGAACCAAACAGATCACCGACAAGATCCAAATCCGGACACGACCCATCTCTCCACTTCCATTCAAGAAGCCAAATCAATCGCCAAAATATCTCTCCCAATGATCTTAACCGGTTTACTCCTCTACTCTCGCTCAATGATCTCAATGCTTTTCCTCGGCCGCCTCAACGATCTCTCTGCTCTCTCCGGCGGCTCACTCGCCCTCGGCTTCGCCAACATCACCGGCTACTCTCTCCTCTCCGGTCTCTCCATCGGCATGGAACCCATCTGCGTTCAAGCCTTTGGCGCCAAAAGATTCAAACTTTTAGGCCTTGCTTTGCAAAGAACCACACTTTTGCTTCTCCTCTGTTCTCTCCCCATCTCTATCCTCTGGCTCAACATCAAGAAGATCCTCTTATTCTTCGGACAAGACGAAGAAATCTCGGATCAAGCTGAGATCTTCATACTCTTCTCTCTCCCTGATCTGATTCTTCAATCTTTATTACATCCTCTCCGTATTTACCTCCGATCTCAGTCCATCACTCTTCCTCTTACATACTCTGCTTTCTTCGCTGTGATCCTCCACATTCCCATCAACTACCTCCTGGTTTCTTCCCTAGGGTTCGGTCTTAAAGGCGTCGCCTTGGGAGCGATCTGGACTAATGTAAACCTCCTAGGGTTTCTGATCATCTACATCGTGTTTTCGCGTGTTTACGAGAAGACTTGGGGAGGATTCTCGCTTGAATGCTTTAAAGGATGGAGTTCACTAACGAAACTAGCGATCCCTAGTTGTGTCTCGGTTTGTTTAGAATGGTGGTGGTACGAAATAATGATTCTTCTTTGTGGACTGTTACTTAAGCCGCAAGCAACCGTCGCGTCTATGGGAATCTTGATCCAGACCACTGCTTTGATCTACATTTTCCCTTCCTCTCTTAGTGTCAGTGTCTCTACACGCGTAGGGAACGAGCTAGGCGCGAATAAGCCTGACAAAGCAAGGATAGCTGCGAGAACCGGACTATGTTTAAGTCTAGGGTTAGGTTTACTCGCCATGTTTTTCGCCTTGATGGTGAGGAACTGCTGGGCTAGATTGTTCACGGATGAGGATGAGATTCTGAAGCTGACTTCCATGGTTTTACCGATCATCGGGCTTTGCGAGCTAGGGAACTGTCCTCAGACCACATTGTGCGGAGTTTTGAGAGGAAGTGCTAGACCTAAACTAGGAGCCAACATAAACTTGTGTTGTTTCTACTTTGTGGGAATGCCTGTGGCTATATGGTTAAGTTTCTTTAGTGGGTTTGACTTCAAGGGACTGTGGCTAGGTCTGTTTGCAGCTCAAGGCTCGTGCCTAGTTTCAATGTTGGTCGTCTTGGCTAAGACTGATTGGGAATCTGAGGTTCATAGGGCAAAAGAACTCATGACTAGATCATGTGATGATGATGGTAGTGAAAGTAATACGATGCCGTTTTTGTTGGATTCTTTGGATATAGAAGAAAGTGGGAACTACAGGCATTTGAATCTGTTTTGATTTATTGTGGCACTAACGATATTTGTTTTCTTTGTAAACTCTCTAATTGATTATTTTAGGAAGGAAACACTTCAAACATTTGATCGTTGGATTTATTTTTTTTAATGTAAAATATGATTGTGAGATATATATATTGCATGTTCTAGTTGAATAGTTGAAAGCAATGGAAAGTTACAAATCTTAGCTGTCTCATGTGATTAAATATCATGGGAGTGACATGATTTCATGAGAATGACTTAACAAACTTTAGTTATAAACAGTAACTATCTTTGTCAAGTGGTTTCGAAGTATATTATTATATGCATGTAACTATGTAAGTGTGTATATACATATGAATCTGGTTAAGCAATTAAAGGACAAGATAGAAGTTGGTTTCGTTGCCGGGAAATTCTTGTGCAAGAAGAGTATGATAAAGAAATGTTCAAATAAAATAAATATTTAAAATACCATGTTTAGTGGTCCTCCATGGACGCGTGTGTTACGCGCGTGTAACTAACGGAAGGAGTAGGTGATGCAACTTTGACGACGGCGAGAAGCGTAACGTCTCCGTCAAGGTCATCGTTTGCGACAACGGACGCCGTGAACGACCCGCTTTTTTTTTTGTCTTCTTCTACGTTGACTCTTCTGTTCCACTAACATCGCCGGCTTGACCCGATAACCCTTCCACTATTGTTATTTTTTTGATGTAGTTTCCACACGGTTGGAAGATATGTAATAGTTTGAAAATCTATATTTTGATTACAACTTTACGACCACTTGGTTGTTATAAGAATGTCGTGTAATTTTTCCATTAGAGACTAAAAATGTAACCAAGTCATGGTGTGGGTTAGTTGGCTATAAAGGAACAAGAAAGGCCCATAAGATGAAACAAGAAGGAAGGCACTACATTCAAACCTCTTTTTCCTCAAGTGCCTCAACTTGCATTTTAATTCTGATTTTCAGTTATGAATTTTATTTAATTGTTTATTTTAATTTAAATTTAGATATAAAAAAGTTTGAATGTTTCCGACAAATTTTCGACTGATAGATTTCCGATGGATTCCAGAAGAAATGATCCATGGAAAATGTCGTCAAAAAATTTCACGACAAATAATTTTTATGGGGAACAATTATAATTAACACTTATTTATCTATTAGGAATTTTCCCAACGAACTTGTGGTGGTCAAGAATTTCCTCGATGACCAACAATCCATCGAGAAAATTTCCGTTAAGTTCTGAAATTTTTTCCAACGAACTTTTTTGTCAGATATACGTCGAAAATCCATCCATCGAGAATTCATCTTGATATCTAGACAAAATTCTGACATAACTTTTTGACAAGATAGACGTGATGAAATGTGTTACTCGGAAAGATATGTTTCCTATGGATTTTGGATGGATTTTTCCTCGAGAACCTCTTGTTTTCTTGTAATGTAGATGCAAGTTATTTTTCTTGAATTTTAGGTGTTTTTTGTGTGAATTAGTTAGTAATTTTATTAGATTTAAGATTGTAATATTGTTTAAGGTTTATTTTAATTGAACCTCGTAAAGGAGTTTTTTTGATTAATTATTAAAATTTTGATAGATTTTTGTTTTTTTTTTTGGAAAATATTGTTAAAAATGTTTAATGTTGTACTTTTTGATTTTTTTTGTATATAATTTTTTTGTTAAACATTTAACTTTAAAAGTAATAAGAAAACTGTAGAAGTAACAAAAATCTGTTCATAGTTTGGTTGACAGATTTTCATAGATGTTGACAGAATTTAAATCTGATTATTATTTTTTATTGAAATGAAGTTGAAGGTGTTAGCAATATAATACATAATAGTTCATGGATGTTGTTATATAAATCATATAGTTTGTGTATTTCTTGTTACGTTACGTATTTAGATGCATAACCATGTTATGATGAATCATTCATGTAATTAACAATTTATTTTTCTATTTAAATAAATATCTTTAAATTTATCGCAGAAAAATCAAAGAAGACAAATTAGGGAGACTTATTGTATTAGGGGTTTGATGTATGGCTTTTACATCTGATACTTTAATTACTTCAACTAAAACGTGAGAACTAGTTATTTCTCATCAACAAAGAATAAATTTCAGCATATATAATTAGCCTGATTACATGAGAAAACATGACGTATTCATTAAATTAGGAGGTGGTAAGAGGGAAGTAGCGTCGGGAGAGACGGATGGAAGAGGTGTCTTGTTTTGCTCTCCAAGTTGGTGCTCTCCGACTTGTCATGTGTACTTCTCCTCTTCTTCTCCAATATTCTTATGCAATCAAATTTGTCAAGAAAGCTTAATTGAGTTAACAACCATGGTGCGAAGCTCCATCAAGAGACTAGTGTGAAAGACAACAAAATATTACTGTTACCTCTTCTAATAAAGTGTTGTGAAACTAGTATAAATAAGAAAGTATTCTTTCGGTGAAACTGTGTACAATGAGATGTTGATATAGAACAAACCAGAGTGAAGAATGTTGACACTCTAGAGATTAATAATCAAGGACACAAGAGCAATTAAAAAAATTTATATTGATAAATCGTGTTTTAATTTTATTAGTAATTAGTTAAAAAATTAAATATTTAATTTATGATTTTAATTTATTTTTAGTTAAAACATTAGTTTTAGTTTATTTATTTTAAAAATTAATTTTAAATTTAATTTTGATTATTCTGAGTGTTATTTTTATTAATTATTTAATTAATAATTGAATGATGTTGTCATAAATTAGATGGAAAATGTAGTCTATTTGTTCTCTTTTTTCTCTGAAAATCACTGTTAGAATTTCTGAAAATTTCCAGTAATTTAGTTTCTTCTATAATCATTCGAAATTTCGACAAAGTTTTTAAAAACTGTATTTTCGACCAAATAAAACTCTTAGATTTGTTCGTCAAAAAAACCATTATTGATGAAAATATGACAGTTTTTGTCGTGGAAATCCGGCATATTTTCTTGTAAGGTAAGCACAAAACAATCAACACTAACAGTTGCGTCAACATGATAAGATAAAAAATTTCGTCAAGACAAAAAGGCATAGCCATAGACGCAATACAAAATAATAAACACTTTTATCTTTCCAATCATGACATGCATATTTATAGTCTTAAATAAGAGAATGTATCATCAAAAAAGAATTTAGGAACACAACCATCAGTTCTTGTGCTGCTATAGGCTACTCCTCTTCATACTCTCGCTTCTTCCTCAGCACAACTGTGTACGTCGTATCCGATATATTCTATAATCCTAGCAAACATCATTTATTTTTTCTATAAATACGGGATTTTACCTACTAAGCTAATATTGTTTATCCCTTTCAATATACTAATGTGTTTATTGTTAAATTATAAATGATTAAGAACTTATTACTTTACATTTGATAATATTAAATGTTTTGTGATTAATCATTCCACAAATATTTACGGAATATACTTTTATCAAATCAACACTTTCAGAAAGTATTTAAATGAAAATTTATTAACACTAATGAGTTTATAGTTAAATTATATACAATTAATAATTCAAACCATCTTTGCCATTAGCTCAAATAATTTTACTTTAATAAATATTGTTTTAATGTTTTTAGTATTTAAAAAAATGGTATTATTTCATTTATTAATTTATTTGTAGTTCTAATTTTAGTTCTTATTTCAGTTAATTTTAAATTTATTTTGAATTATTTTGAGAGCTACTTTGTTAATTATTTAACTAACATTTGAATAATATCATCACAATTTAGACCAAAATATCGTTATATTTTTTGGAGATTGCTGTCAGAGATTTTTTTTGAAAACTTTGGCAATTTAGTTCCTCTATAATTCATTGGTAATTTCTAAAAAAATTCTGACAAAATTTTATTTTCGACCAAATTGAATTGAAAAATTATTGTCAAATTTTCATCGGAAAAAACCATTTTTGACAAAATTATGACGTTTTTTGTTATTGGAGTTTGGTATATTTTCTTGTTGTTTAAGCACAAACTAATCAACGCTAATAGTTGCATCAACGAGACAAGACAAACAATGTCGTCAAGACAAAGGGCATAGCCATAGACGCAATACTGAGAACTAACATTACTAGAAAACATATCTGACCAAAAATAATAGTTAAAAATAATTATGACCATATTCTAATAATTTTATGATGAAGACAAAAATGGTTAAAATGGTAGTCAATAAGTGGTCCGGAAATATATTGCATTTTAACCATATTTCTGACCACCAAAAATGGTCAAAGAAAATCATGATCAAATCTTAACCACTTTGTGATAAATAATTAAAATGGTCAAAAAATCATTAGAATTTTGTAAACAAAACATATGGTCAAAAAATGGTTAAATTTTTTGACACATTCTTACCATTCTATGACCATATCTTTGGTTTAACCTAGATCTCAAAAGTTTTTCTCATTCTTAATTGTTAAGCTTTCTCCTCAAGCAGAGCCATCGGCTTTCCATTTTATGTTTTTTACTGTTTTTCTACTAGTTTGAAAGACCTTCACATCCCTTTTCTATTTCTCTGATTTTTTATTTCTCCTCTTCTCTGTTACTCATTCATTAAGACCTCTATTTCATTCATTGCAGGTCACATTGGAGAAGCTTCAGTGTTGCTGCTATCACCACCTTCTCAGCCTTGCTTCTGCCATCATTCATTCAATCCTTGCAAGCTTAGGATCCATGTTTGTGTTTAAAATACTGATATTTAGTGTCATACTTTCTAAAAAAATCAATATTTTTTCAAAATCTGGATAAAACTGGTTTGGACTTTGTTTTCTGTTATCTAGTTTTCTTTCTAATCTTACTCTAATTGATTTAGATTTTTAATTGGAGTAGTTCGAGGCTGATTATTTTTTAAATGTAACTTTTAAATCTAATTTTAGTTTATCCTACTATTTGTTGTCAAAATACAACTAGAACAGATCAAGATCCCTTGAGACTATGGAGAAAGAAAAGAATAAACAAAGGAATTAAGTAATGATGGCAATGATGAATGAGCTCTATTTTTTTTAGTTTTGTTTTTGAGTTTAATGTATGCATTTTTATGTTGTTAAATTTCAATTCTTTTGTTTCAAATAACATTAATTCATTTTCATTATATTTCACTATATTCATGTTGCTATTATAATTATTATTTAATTAAATAAATAATAATGTAATAAATTTTTAAATAAATAATCAAAAATTTAATAAAAAAGATTGGTCAGAAATTCATCAAAATAGATAATTATCTTTGAGCATTTTCTTACTATTTATTTTTGATGACATTTCTGACATTTTAATACAATCAAAAAATTTTGACCACTTTCTAACCATAATCAATTTCTGACGGAGTTTTCTAACGCTTTTATTTGGTAAAAAATGGTCAAAACAAAGTATTTCTGACCATTTTCCAATGAAAATGAAGGTAAAAATATAAACGATTTCTTGTGGTATTAATCACTTCTATATTTCCAGTCATGCCATGGATTTATATATTCTTAAATAGGAGAATGAAACATCAAAAAAAAATTTAGAAACAAATCCATCAGTTCTTGTGCTGCTATAACGTACTCGTCTTCAAGCTGAAACAAATTTGGAGAAATCAATATATACGAATTTGAAGAAATACATGCATCTAAGCTCAAACATGGATCTCGAGAAGTCACTTGAACGTTGGTGAAGGGAATAAGGCAAGCCAGAGACGCAAACAGTGGCAGAAGAGTGTTGAGTTTAACATTTAATTTGATAACTCTCGCTTCTTTCTCATCCACCACCTCTAATGCATGTCCAAAAAAATTTACTACCTTCAATAGTGGCATAACTTATTAGAACATCCATGAATTTTTAAGTACTTCCCATCACATTCAGGGGCGGTTGCAAAACCATATTTAGATGGACACACAACCTTTTATTCCATTATGTCTAATTGTAGGATTAGCGAGCATTTTTAAAATTGATAGTAATTACTGAAGGAAAATAAAATTTAGATGGGGCATGTGACCCCGTTTCTCTTGTACGTGCGTTCGCCACTGATCACATTTGAAGAAAATATCATCCCTTCTTTTACATTAAATAATATTTGAATCATTCTCTAGGTCATTGATAAGTCATGTCTGAAGTTGTAAAATTTACTTGATACATTTTATTTCAAAAGAATAACAGTTTGTAAATATCATTTAATTTGATAAGGAGAAAGCAACAAACTTTACTATCTCTTAAAGAAATAAATACACACATATATATAAACACACTAAAACCTAACACATAATACCTAGGCAACATTTTCTATTTACTTCAAACCAAAAACAAAATTTTGTTTAGTTTGTTTGATTTAACTTAAGTAACGATTTGATTGAAACTGATACCATTTATATCATTCACTAAAATTCTTTAAAAGGGAAAAATTAACAGACTCACAAATATCTCACTTTTTATTGTTTTTCTCTTTCTCGTGACTAACCGTTTATGTATCCTATAATTAGCTCATACAAATTCAGAGAAAAGTATATATACATTTTTAAGATCTCAAATCAAAAAGCACTTTCTTCTTATATTTCTCTCCCTTTAGTTTATTTTTTTTAACATTTCCTTGGCATAAGCAATACAACCATGGCAAGGATCTCTTCATTGTTATTTTTAGCCTTCGCTCTCGCCCTTGGCTCGTTGTTCCTTTCCGTTTATAGTTATGCACCTCCGGCAACATTATATCCAAAAACCGTATCCGAACTCCAGACCTTACCCTTTGCAAAAATTACCCAGATCCTAAACCATAAAGAAAAATTTGCCGTAAAAACAGCAAACATTAAGGCAATGTTCGCAATGTGCAAAGGCTATGTCCAGTACCTCGATAGCTTCTACAAATATGAGAAGCCCATCACAGATGTTTTAGGGATTGCCAAGAGAAAATATACCCTAACAACCAAAGCTATTCTTGCGGTGCAAGCTACGTATTAGCGGTAAAGTTGATAAGAAAACTTCCTTGAAGCTAAGGGAAAGCTGTGATGGTTTTACAAAAGGGTTTCTTCGTATTCAAAATGCAATCATAGAGATCTCAGCCAAACATAATTACAAAGATGATGATAACATCACTTTACGCGAAGCGAATGAGATTGTTGAGGCTATACTAAATTTCAGGCTTTCGGTCGGTAATTTCATGGATCTAGTTAATGATTTTGAGGAGAAGAAGGTGAAGAAAGTTGCTCATCATGCAAGAGTAATTTCTCACGGAAGAGAATTAGCCGAAGAACAAGCAGAAAACAACACCACTGAAAAAATCAACAATTTGGACCCAAGTAAGTATGGCAAGTATTTCCAGTTCTTTGGTTCTTTTCTCGAAGGTAAGCAACACGGAAGAGAGTTAACCGTAGAAAAAAAAGGTGGAAAATCAATAAATTGTATGGAGAGTTCACTAAATATATGTCTTACCTCGGAGGTAAAAATCATGGAAGAAAACTACTAGAAGATAAAGCATGAGTCAACATCCCCATGTGAAATGTTAATCAATGTTTGTTTGCATCTAGCATTTGTTGCTTCTCCTAATAAATATAAATGGTATATTTTTTTCTTTTGTGTGTGTATATGTTTTCGGATTCCTACTGTTTTACTCTATAAAACTTTGTCGTACGATCTTTGTTAAGTTGTGTGTTGATTCTATAAATGACTTATATTTCTGTGCACCAATAAAAATGCGCATTTATTGAGATAAATGTTATATATTTAAGATTACGAAAAAATTTGTAGTAGATAAGGAAGATTTCACTACAAAATAATATCAAGATGTTGAAGCTACATAAATATTATGAAAGGCCCGTAAGATAACACAAGAAGAAATTAGTTGTGAGTTTGGCAATAAAAACGAATCTCTTTTTCTCTCTAGTGTCCCAACTTGCTTTTCTATAGTCATAGATTTTAAGAACATTTTTATCAATCTCACCAAATATTTTGACAACTTGAAAGTGATCCGCGCCTTTTGGAGATTGAGATAGTAATAAAAGTGTTTAAATTATAAAGTTGTGAATATATATTAAAATTTAATTTAGCATCATATTTAGAGGAATACCATAAGATAGACCTAAAATTTTTAGAGGAATACCCTAAGATAAAAAATATTTTTATATTCTCCTACAATGCGCGGATGAACATTAAATGTAAAAATTATTTTATGTACTATTATTTATTTTACGCTTTTTTTACATATTATAAAAATACAAATAATAAAAAATATAAAATAATTAAAACAATAAACTGTTACGTATATAATTAAATTGGTGCAAACACATCAAAGCAATCACTTTCATTTTTACAATCATTTATAGTAAATAAATCTAAACAATTACTTTATATATTTTGTATGGATATAATTAAATTTAAATGATATTCACATAGATATAGAATATATTTAATATGGATATATATTAAATGAGATTTCTTAATTATATAGTTTTATGATTGTATGTATCTCTTTATAACAAAAATTGTAACTTCGTGAAAATGTTTTTTAGTGAGGGAATTTTAATATTTTTAATAATTAATAATAATTCTTGAATAATCACTGTAAATTTTTGAATTTAAATTATAATTTATCAATTCTTGTTCAATGTAAATTTTATAACTAAAATATTTGTTTATTTTTATATGTATATACTTATATATATATATATATATATATATATTATGAATATCTATTAAATGAGACTTATTACTCATGCTTTTATATTCATTTATATTTTTTCATATTAAAACTTTAACACTTTTATCAGAAATTTTTTATTGTGAGACTTTTTAACTTTTTAGTAATTTTTATAAATTCAAATTAAACATATATGAAAGTATTAATTTTTTATATGGCTAATATGATTGTTTACTGTATGTTAATAATATGAAATTAAACATAAATAATGAAGGATACAAAAAATTGTTATCAAATCTTTATTATTAAAATCACTAATTGTCACACACACACACACACACACACACACATATATATATATATATATATACTTTAATCATATTAGGTAATCTCGTAGATTTTATGTAATGAATGAAGGAAAAATATTAATTGTACATTATTAATTAATTTTATGATTAGTTTAATCAGAGCTATAATATATATTTAATGGACCGTCATATTTCTCTATGGACTTTGAGAAGCATTCTAATGATGACATGTGTCATAACTAAATGTTGTAATGCTTCTCTTTTAATATATAAGAGAGAAGAGATTACTGAAACTTACATCAAGTTCATTTGATCTTTAACAAAAGTCAAAACTGGCCAACTCATGGCGGTTGCACAAAATGTAATCGATATCACAAACCAATTACAACTTTACATAAGGACCTTGATTCTCAAACACTAATCATATGTTATCTTTGAACCTTAAGTGTATACACACACTTTAATGATAACATATTCAATAAGCAGAAACTTAATTTTAAGTCAATTCACAGTGTCAAACACATAATGAACATATCCCAAACAATATAGCAAGGTTTTATCTATAATACTCATATGCTCTACATTCCATTGAACTCCTTGGGTGGTAAACTTTAGTTAGCGGATCCGCTACCATCATATCCGTCCCGATATTTTCAAATGCCATTCTATGTTTTTGCACTTCTTCTTTGACAAACAAGTAACTCCATATCCTTAGCACCTTTCAAATACTTGTCATTCTTTGAAAGAAGAATGCTGCATAATTATCACAATCAATTTTCAGCGCATTCTCTAAACCATCGAAAATATAAACCATGAGATAAAGTTTTGCAACCACAATTTTTGAATCATGGCCTCAAAGCATGCCACGAATTCGGCTTCCATAGTGGAAGTAACAATGGCGAATTGCTTTCCACCTTTCCATGATAATGCTTCCCACTTATTAGGAACATACAGTCTGAATATGAATAAACCTCGTTTATTTTCTACTCTCAACGCATACAACATATTCTGAATATGAATAAACCTCGAGATGATCGAATCTCCAATATGTAAGCATGTGCCCTTTGGTGCCTTTCAAGTCTCTGAGAACCTTCTTTGAAGCTTTCTAGTGGTCCATTCCAGGATTATTTGGATATCGACCCAACACTCCAACAACAAATCTGATATCTGGTCTAGTATGTCTGAACATAGTTCAAACTACCAACCACTGATGCATAGGGAATTATTTCAATTTCCTTACGATCCAATTCATTTTTAGCATTGTATTTTATTGAACTTGCCTCTATTCTGAATTGGAGCTATCACTAAGGAGCATTTGTCCATTTTATATCTTTAAGATCTGATTGATATAACATTTATGAGACAAAATTAACAATTATTGTGATTTATCTCAAAAGATTTATATCCCCTAGAAATTATCTGAGAAGTAGTCAAGTGTCATCACCACATTGATTTTGAAAAAAATGATGACATGTCATATTAACAATGATGATATCATTTTTTTGGAAAATAATGACACGTCATATTAAAAATGATGATTTAGCTCTTCATGGGCTGCAAGATAGCTTAAGTTTCAGTTATGAACTAAATCCACTCTTTGTTTATGACCATAAAGCAAAGACTGACGGGAGCAACAATCGCTGAAGGCTTCTTCAAGCTGAAACAAATTTGGAGAAATCAATACAACGCTAATACGTACGAATTTGAAGGAACACATGCATCTAAGCTCAAACATGGATTCTCGGGAAGTCACCTGAGCATTGCTGAAGGGAATAAGGTAAGCCAGAGACAGCAAAGTGTTGAGTTTAACATTTAATTTGATAACTCTCGCTTCTTTCTCATCCACCACCTCCAATGCATGTCCAAACAAATTTACTACCTTCAATAGTGACAGAACTTATTAGAACATCCATGAATTTTGAAGTACTTCCCATCACATTTAGGGGCGGTTTCACAACCATATTTAGATGAACACACAACCTTTTATTCCATTATGTATAATTGTAGGATTAGCGAGCATATTTTAAATTGATAGTAATTACTAAAGGAAAATAAAATTTAGATGGGGCATGTGACCCCGTTTCTCTTGTACGTGCGTTCGCCATCATCCCTTCTTTTACATTAAATAATATTTTGAATCGTTCTCTAGGTCATTGATAAGTCATGTCTAAAGTTGTACAACTTACTTGATATATTTTATTTCAAAAGAATAACAGTTTGTAAATATCATTTAATTTGATAAGGAGAAAGCAACAAACTTTACTATCTCTTAAAGAAATAAATACACACATATATATAAACACACTAAAACCTAACACATAATACCTAGGCAACATTTTCTATTTACTTCAAACCAAAAAACAAAAATTTGTTCTGTTAGTTTGATTTAACTTAAGTAACGATTTGATTGAAACTGATACCATTTATATCATTCACTAAAATTCTTTAAAAGGGAAAAATTAACAGACTCACAAATATCTCACTGTCTATTGTTTTTTTCTTTCTCGTGACTAACCGTTTATGTATCCTATAATTAGCTCATACAAATTCAGAGAAAAGTATACATACATTTCTAAGATCTCAAATCAAAAAGCACTTCCTTCTTATATTTATTTCCCTTTAGTTTATTTTTTTAACATTTCCTTGGCATAAGCAATACAACCATGGCAAGGATCTCTTCGTTGTTATTTTTAGCCTTCGCTCTCGCCCTTGGCTCGTTGTTCCTTTCCGTTTATAGTTATGCACCTTCGGCACCATTATATCCAAAAAACGTATCCGAACTCCAGACCTTACCCTTTGCCAAAATCACCCAGATCCTAAACCATAAAGAAAATTTTGCCGTAAAAACAGCAAAATTAAGGCAATGTTTGCAATGTGCAAAGGCTATGTCCAGTACCTCGATAGCTTCTACAAATATGAGAAGCCCATCACAGATGTTTTAGGGATTGCCAAGAGAAAATATGCCTTAACAACCAAAGCTATTCTTGTGGTGCAAGCTAGTATTAGCGGTAAAGTTGATAAGAAAACTTCCTTGAAGCTAAGGGAAAGCTGTGATGGTTTTACAAAAGGGTTTCTTCGTATTCAAAATGCAATCATAGAGATCTCAGCCAAACATAATTACAAAGATGATGATAACATCACTTTACGCGAAGCGAATGAGATTGTTGAGGCTATACTAAATTTCAGGCATTCGGTCGGTAATTTCATGGATCTAGTTAATGATTTTGAGGAGAATAAGGTGAAGAAAGTTGCTCATCATGCAAGAGCAATTTCTCACGGAAGAGAATTATACGAAGAACAAGCAGAGAAAAAAACCACTGAAAAAGTCAATGGTTTGGAACAAAGTAAGTATGGTAAGTATTTTCAGTTCTTTGGTTCTTTTCTCGAAGGTAAACAACACGGAAGAGAGTTAACCGAAGAAACAAAAGGTGGAAAAATAAAAAAATTGTATGGAGAGTTCACTAAATATATGTCTTACCTCAGAGGTAAAGATCATGGAAGAAAAATACTAGACGATGAAGCATGAGTCAACATCCACATGTGAAATATTAATCAATGTGCGTTTGCATTTATCATTTGTTGCTTCTCCTAATAAATATAAATGTTAAATTTTTTCTTTTGTGTGTATGTGTTTTTAGTATTTGTACTGTTTTATTCTATACAACTTTGTCGTAAGATTTGTTAAGTTGTGTGTTGATTCTAGAAATGACTTAGTTTTCTGTGCACCAATAAAATGCGCGTTTATTGAGTTATATGGTCTATTTTTAAGATTATGAAAACGTCTGTAGTAGATAAGGAAGATTTCACTAAAAATAATATCAAGTTGCTGAAGCTGCATAAATATAATGAAAAGCCCGTATGATAAAACAAGAAGAATTAGTTGTGAGTTTGGCACTAAAATCAGACATCTTTTTCTCTCAAGTGTCCCAACTTGCTTTTCTATAATCATAGGCTATGATTCATAGCTTCATAAATACATATTTTCAATCTCACCAAATATTTTGACAAATAGTTAGTGATCCGCGCCTTTCGGTGACTGAGATAGTAATAAAAATGTTTAAATTACAAAGTTGTAATTATATGTATTATAATTTAATTGAGCATTATTTTTATTATAATTTAGCTATAAAATGTTTAAACTACATATTTTTGATTATGTATATTATAATTTAGTTTAACATTATGTCTTGGATAAAATTGTCATTATGTATATATTATAATTTAGTTTGGCAGTATATTACATTCTAAAGATTGGAAAAGTTTTAATAATTTGACAACTACTAGAAGATCAAGCAGAAGTCAATGCCGGAACTCAAGGCAATGGAGAATTTAAATGGATGCTAACTTCAATGGTGGTGAAAAAGTTCAAATGAATGCTGCTAGGAAGATTAAAGTCGCTGGAAAAGGTAGATTAACGTCACTGAACCGAACACATTATAAACTATTAGTTTCAAAGGGGGCATAATATCATGCAATTCATCACAACAGACGAAGGAAGCCATGAGTTCATCTATATTTACTTTTATTAATATTATTGTCTTAACAATTTGAAAGAAAATTACATGCGATATTTAACCATAAATATACCTAAATGAAACTTTCAGTATATCTTCCTAATAATTTTTTATCGCATAATCATCAATAGAATGAATTACTTTATATTTTCTTCTGCACTTGCTTGATCCAAGATTAAGTTGTCTCTCTATTAAAGATCACTAGAAAATGATACTTCTCTTTATTTTTCTCGCCTGATTGTGTTAATTAAATTTTATAATTTCAATTATGAAATCTACTAAAGACCAAAACTAGATTTATTTTAATTCAACTTTATTATGTTTTTTACAGAAGAAAAAACTAACTTTGATCCATGCTTGATGAGATTTAGTATGGATGAAATTTCATCAATTGATTTTCTCCCATTTAACTTGATGTAATTTCACCAATTGAGCTTCTCCCCTTTAACCATTTCTTCAATGATTTCTTTGATGAAAAGAAATCACAGACCTTCCTTAATCTCTCCTATAAATCGTCATTATAATTTTGGCGTTTTTAAGAGACTTTTACATCAGCATACATAATGATGTATGACCCTTTCATATATTAGTGCAAGGGTTGTGAATAACGAACACAACTTTCATTCTCTTAACCATCACAATTTATTGTTACATATATTAAAGCTTATGGTATATTCCATTATTATTACCTTTTTATATAAATGCATTTAATCATAGGATTAACAAAATATATAAATTAAGTAAAATGGGAGGGTTATCAATACACTCAAATTCTAACTCATTAATCAAAACTAATCCATCACGGCATTGTCTTTTATATTAGAATCAGTAACATTAATATGAATTTGATCTTTATATTGAATCAATAGGCACATGGGTCATATAAGAATATGAAATATTCTTACATTCTCCCACTTGACTTTTTTGTCGGCTTAAGGGTTTAATAACTATTAGTTTAAGACACGTGCTTTGCAATGATGAACATTGTATATAAAAATTATTTTATGTACTATTATTTATTTTACGCTTTTTAGATATTATAAAAATAACAATAATATAAATATATATTAAATAATTAAAACAATAACTATTAGGTATAATTAAACTGGCGCAAACATATCAAAGCAATAAGTTTCATTTTTTTACAATCATTTATGGTAAATTAATCTAAAAAATTACTTTATAGATTTTGTATGGATATAATTAAATTTAAATGATATTCACATAGATATATAATATATTTTAATATGGATATCTATTAAATGAGATTTCTTAATCATATAGTTTTTTGATTGTATTTATCTCTTTATAACAAAAATTGTAAATCTGTGATAAAAACATTTCAGTGAGGGACTTTTAATATTTTGATAATAATAATTCTTGAAAATTCAATGAAAAGTTTTAAATTAAAATTTTAATTTCTCAATTCTTGTTAAATGTAAATTTTGCAACTATAATATTTTTGTATTTTATATGGTATATACTTAAATATATATATATATATATATATATATATATATATTATTGGGAATATCTATTAAATGAGACTTATTACTCATGATTTTGTAATCATTTATATCTTTCCTACTAAAAATTTAAAACTTTGATCACAAAATTTTTAATGTGAGACTTTTAACAATTTTAGTAATTTTTAAAAATTCAAATTATAACATATATAAAAAAATATTTTTTATTATAGAGATAACATGATTGTTTATTTTATGCTAGTAAGATAAAATAAAACATAAAAAATAATATGAAGGATAAAAAAATTTGGTATTGCTATTAAAATCATTAATTTTCATATATATATATATTAATCATATTAGGTAATCTCGTAGATTTTATTTAAAGAAAAAAGGAAAAATATTAATTGTACATTATTAATTAATTTTATGATTAGTTTAATGAGAAATATAATATATATTTAATGGACCAACATATTTCTTGATGGACTTTGAGAACCATTTTAATGATGACATGTGTCATAGCTAAAATGTTGTAATGCTTCTCTTTTAATATATAAGGAATGATCAAAACTTTGCATCAAGTTCATTTGATCTTCAAGAGAAGCCAAAACTTGCCAAATCATGGCGGTTGCACAACATTTAATCGATATCACAAACCAATTTTAACTTTAGATAAGGACTTTGATTCTCAAACACTAATCATATGTTATTCTTGAACCTTAAGTGTATACACATACTTTAATGATAACATATTCAATAAGCAGAAACTTAACATTAAGTCAATTCATAGTGTTAAACACATAATGAACAAATAATTGTAGCAAGTCTTTATCTATAATATCCATACGCTCTACATGCCATTGAATACCTTGGGGGTAAACCTTTAGTTAGCGGATCTATTACCATCATATATTTCCCGATATTTTCAAATGCCACTCTATGTTTTTGCACTTCTTCTTTGACAAACAAGTACTTTAACTCCATATGGTTAGAACCTTTCAAGTACTTGTCATTCTTTGAAAGAAGAATGCTGCATAATTGTCACAATCAATTCTCCGCGAATTCTCTAAACCATCGACAATACGAAACTATGAGATAAAGTTTTGCAACCACAATGTTTGACTCGTAGCCTCAAAGTATGCCACAAATTCGGCTTCCATAGTGGAAGTAACAATTAAAAATTTCTTTCCACTATTCCATGATAATGCTCCCCACTTAATAGGAACATATAACCAAATGTTTATTTTCTACTATCAACGCATCCAACATAGTCTGAATATGAAAAGACCTTGAGATGATCAGATCTCCTATATGTAAGAATGTGCTCTATGTTGCCTTGCAAGTATTTAAGAACCTTTTTTGAAGCTTTTCAGTGGTCCATTCCGGGATTACTTCGATATCAACTTAACACTCCAACAACAAAGTTGATAACTGGTCGAGTATGTCTGAACATAGTTCAAACTACCAACCACTTATGCATAGGGAATTATTTCAATTTCCTTACGATCCAATTCATTTTTAGCCATTGTATTTTATTGAACTTGCCTCATTTCTGAATTGGAGCTATCAGTGAGTAGCATTTGTCCATATTAACAATGATGATTTAGCTCCTCATGGGCTGCGAGATAGCTTTGGTTTCAGTTATGAACTAAATCCACTCTTTGTTTGTGACCATAAAGCAAAGACTGACGGGAGGAAAAATCGCTGAAGGCTTCTTTAAGCTGAAACAAATTTGGAGAAATCAATACGACGCTACTACGTACGAATTTGAAGGAACACATGCATCTAAGCTCAAACATGGATTCTCGGAAAGTCACCTGAGCGTTGTTGAAGGGAATAAGGCAAGCTAGAGATGAAAACTATGGCAGAAAAGTGTTGAGTTTAACATTTAATTTGATAACTCTCGCTTCTTCCTCATCCAGCACCTCCATTGCATGTCCAAACAAATTCACTACCTTCAATAGTGGTAGAACTTATTAGAACAGCTATGACTTTTGAAGTACTTCCAATCACATTAATGGGGGGGGGGGGGGGGGGGATGAACCACCATATTTAGATAATGACACAACCTTTTATTTCATTATTTCTAATTGTAGGATTAGTGAACATTTTTTAAATTGATAAAAATTATTGAATGAAGATAAAATTTAGATGAGGCATGTGACCATGTTCCTCTTGTACATGCGTCCGCCACTGATCACATTTGAATAAAATATCATCCCTTCTTTGCATTAAATAGTATTTGTGAATCGTTCTCTAGGTCATTGATAAGTCATGTCTGAAATTGCAAAAGTTACTTGATACATTATATTTCAAAAGGATAACAGTTCGTAAATACCATTTAATTTGATAAGGAGGAAGCAACAAACTTTACCATCTGTTAAAGAAATAAGCACACACACATATATATATATAAACAAACTAAAACCTAACACATAATACCTAGGCAACATTTTATATTTACTTCGTTCAAAAATAAACTTTTGTTTTGTTTGTTTGATTTAACTTAAGTAACGATTTGATGAAACTGATACCATTTGTATCATTCACTAAAATTCTTTTAAAGGAAAAAATTAACAAACTGGCAAATATCTCACTGTCTGTTGTTTTTCTCTCTCTCGTGACTAACTGTTTATGTATCCTATAATTAGCTCATAAAAATTCAGAGCAAAGTATATATACATTTCTAAGATCTCAGATCAAAAAACACTTCCTTTTTATATTTCTCTCCCATTAGTTTTTTTTTAACATTACCGTGGCATAAGCAATACAACCATGGCAATGATCTCTTCGTTGTTATCTTTAGCCTTCTCTCTCGCCCTTGGCTCTTTGTTCCTTTCTGTTTATTGTTACGGACCTCCGGCACCATTATATCCAAAAACTTTATCCGAACTTCAGACTTTACCCTTTGCCAAAATCACCCAGATCTTAAACCATAAAGAACAATATGCCGTAAAAACAGCAAAAATTAAGGCAATGTTCACAATGTGCAAAGGCTATGTCCAGTACCTCAATAGTTTCTACAAATATGAGAAGCCCATCACAGATGTTTTAGGGATTGCTAAGAGAAAATATGCCCTAACAACCAAAGCTATTCTTGCGGTGCAAACTAGTATTAGCGGTAAAGTTGATAAGAAAACGTCCTTGAAGCTAAGGGAAAGTTGTGATGGTTTTACAAAAGGGTTTCTTCATATTTAAAATTCAATCATAGAGATCTCAGCCAAACATAATTACAAGGATGATGCTAACATCACTTTACGCGAAGCGAATGAGATTGTTGAGGCTATACTAAATTTCAGGCATTCGGTCGGTAATTTCATGGATCTAGTTAATGATTTTGAGGAGAAGGAGGTGAAGAAAGTTGCTCACCATGCAATAGAAATTTCTCACGAAAGAGAATTAGCCGAAGAACAAGCAGAGAACAACACCACTGAAAAAGTCAACGGTTCAGACCAAAGTAAGTATGACAAGTATTTCCAGTTCTTTGGTTCTTTTCTCAAAGGTAAGCAACACGGAAGAGAGTTAACCGAAGAAAAAAAATGGTGGAAAAATTAACAACTTATATGGAGAGTTCACTAAATATATGTCTTACCTTGGAGGTAAAGATCATGAAAGAAAACTACTATAAGATCAAGCAGGAGTCAACATCAACATGTGTTAATCAATGTTCGTTTGCATCTATCATTTGTTGCTTCTCCTAATAAATATAAATATTATATAAAAACATTGTGTGTGTATGCTTTTCGAATTTATACTGTTTTACTCTATATAACTTTGTCGTAAGATCTTTGTTAAGTTGTTCGTTGATTCTAGAAATAACTTATATTTTTGTGCACCAACAAAAATGCACATTTATTGAGCTAGATGGTATATTTTTAAGATTATGAAAACGTTTGTAGTAGATAAAGAAGATTTCATTAAAAATAATATCAAGTTTGAACCCGCACAAATATCATGAAAGACCCGTAAGATAAAACAAGAAGAAATTAGTTGTGAGATTGACACTAATATCGAGCATCATTTTCTCTCAAATGTCCCAATTTTCTTTTCTATAATCATAGCTTCTAAGTAAATTTTATCAATTCACCAAATATTTTGACAACTAGATAGTGATCCGCCCCTTTTGGAGACTGAGATATAAATAAAAATGTTTAAATTACAAATTAGTGATTATATATAAGAGAAATTTCATTTCTACCATAATTTTGATACCATTTTTGAAATTTACTTTTAATGAATGACTATTTTCAAAAACACCTTAGCTTTTTGATGAAATAAACTTAATTAATTTTTCTAAATATTTATAAAAAAATTTAAAACTCAACCTCACCCCTTTAACACTAAATCATAAACAATAATCATTAAAATGTAAAATCAAATGTTAATATATTTTTGATAGTGTATTTTTGCAAAGTGGTACATAACTTATGCTATTATTAACAATCTCTCTTATATATATTAAAATTTAATTTAGCATTATGTTTATTATAATTTAGCTATAGAAAGGTTTAAATTACATATTTTTGATTATGTATTTATAATTTATTTTAACATTATGTATGGGATAAAATTATAATTAATTATGTATATTATAATTTAGTTTAGCAATATATTACATTCTAAAGATTGGAAAAGTTTTAATATTTTGACAACTACTAGAAGATTAAGCAGAAGTCAATGCCGGAGCTCAAGGCATTGGAATATTTAAATGAATGCTAACTTCAATGGTGGTGAAAAACTTCAAATGATTGATGCTGGGAAGATTAAAGTCGCCGGAAAAGATGGATTAAGGTCATTGAACCGAGCGCATTATAAACTATTACTTTCGAAGGGGAAATAATATCATGCAACTCATCACAAAATACGAAGGAAGCCATGAGTTCATCTATATTTACTTTTATTAATATTATCGTATTAACAATTTTTAAGAAAATGTCATGCGGTATCTATATATAACTAAATGAAACTTTCAGTATATCTAGCTAATATTTTTTATCGCATAATCATCAATAGGCTGAATTACTATATATTTTCTTCTGCACTTGCTTGCTCCAAGGTTAAGTTGTCTCCCTATTAAAGATTACTGGAAAATGATACTTTTCTTTATTTTTTTTGGCTTGATCGTGTTAATTAAATTCTCTGATTTCAATTGAAATCTACCAAAGATCAAAACTATATTTATTTTTAATTCAACTTTAATATGTTTCTTGCACAAGAAAAAAACTAAAATCTGATCTATGCTTGATGAGATTTAGTATAGATGCAATTTCATCAATTAATTTTCTCCTATTTAACTTGATGTAATTTCAGCAATTGATCTTCTCCCCTATAACATCTCTTTAATGATTTATTTGATGGAAAAGAAATCACAAACCTTCCTTAATGTCTCCTATTGATCGTCAGTACCTCTGGTGTTTTTAAGAAACTTTCACATCACCGTACAAAATGATGTATGACCCTTTTATATATTAATGCAAAGGTTGTGAATAACAAACACAACTTTTCATTCTCTTAACCACCACAATGTATTGTTACTTATATTAAATCCTATGGTATATTTCTTTATTATTACCTTTTATATAAATGCATATAATCATAGGATTAATAACATTTATAGATTAAGTAAAATAAGAGGGTTATCAGTACACTCAAATTATAACTCATATATCAAAACTGACCCAATGGAGTTAAAGATGATATGTGTTATAGCTAGAATGTTGTAATGCTTCTCTTTTACTATATAAGAGATGATTGAAACTTTACATCAAGTTCATTTGATCTTTAACAAAAGTCAAAATTGTCCCAATCATGGCGGTTTCACAACATTTAATTGATATCACAGACCAATTCCAACTTTAGATAAGGATCTTGATTCTCAAACACTAATCATATGTTATCCTTGAACCTTAAGTGTATATACATACTTTAATGATAATATATTCAATAAGCAGAAACTTAACTTTAAGTCAATTCATAGTGTCAAACACATAATAAACATATCCCAATCAATCACCCATTTCACATGTTAGGTGTAGCGGGTATAATCGGCCGTAGAAAGGCTTTATCTATTATACCCATATGCTCTACATGCCATTGAACGCCTTGGGTGGTAGACTTTTAGTTAGTGAATCCTATACCATCATATCCGTCCTGATATTTTCAAATGACACTCCATGTTTTTGCACTTCTTCTTTGACAAACAAGTACCTTAACTTTATATGCTTAGCACCTTTCAATTACTTGTCATTCTTTGAAAGAAGAATGATGCATAATTATCACAATCAATTCTTAGTGGATTCTCTAAACCATTGACAATATAAAACCATAAGATAATGTTCTGCAACCACAATGTTTGAATCGTGGCCTCAAAGTATGCCACGAATTTGGCTTCCATAGTGGAAATAACAGTGACAAATTACTTTCCACTCTTCCTTGATAATGCTCCCCACTTAATAGGATAACATAATAAACTGTTTATTTTCTATTATCAACGCATCCAACATAGTCTTAATATGAATAGACCTCGAGATGATCAGATCTCCTATATGTAAGCATGTGCTCTTTGGTGCCTTGCAGGTATCTGAGAAACTTCTTTGAAGCTTTCCAGTGGTCCATTCCGGGATTACTTCGATATCGACCCAACACTCCAACAACAAAGTTGATATATGGTCGAGTATGTCTAAACATAGTTAAAACTACCAACCACTGATGCATAGCGAATTATTTCACTTTCCTTACAATCTAATTCATTTTTAGACATTGTATTTTATTGAAATTGCCTCCTTTCTGAATTGGAGCTATCACTTAGGAGCATTTGTCCATCTTAAATCTCTGTAAGATCTTATTGATATATCATTTCTAAGACAAACTTAACAATCATTGTGATCTATCTCAAAATATTTATATCCCCTAGATATTATTTGATAAGTGATTTGTCAAGTGTTATCACCACAATTATTTTGAAAGAAAATGATGGCATGTCATATTAACAATGATGATATATATTTAAGCTAATTGTTACATAGACATTTAAATTAAATGTTGATTTATATTTTTAGTAAGTTTTTTAGAATATGGTAATAAATCATAAATCATCATTAATATAAAAATTAATAAGATAGTAGTAGAAATAGAAATATAATAATATTTTACTATTTTTGAAGCATTATTTAGTTTTATTTTTTTAAAACTGTATAATTTTTATTACTAAAATAAATCTTCAAATAATTATGCAGTTTTTGAAAAAAAAATTAATGTTCTAATCCCATTACTTTTAGTTTCTTTTAATATCTAAAAATTATAGAAATATTATTTTAGACCTAAAAATTATTTTAATTTCATAGAATTTTTTACTGTATTTAACCAAAAAAGTAGATAGAAGATCTTTCCAAGATTATAATTTTAGATAGATACATAAATTTAAATTTAAATTACTTATTATGTCTAAATTTTACATATAGTTAAATTTGAAGTTAAAATTAAATTTTATAAGCAAATAATAAAATCTCAAAATTACAAAAAAAAAATTAACTTGTATTTCTCCACATGATGCAGAAAACATCTAGTTCCAGTCAAATAAGATACCCCACCTATACATTTTGTTTCAAAGTTCTTAGAGAGATACCTCATAATATCATGTAGCATGTCCATTTCATTTGTAGGAAGCAAAATTTAATCAACATATAAAACCAAAATCACAAACTTACTCCCATTGATATGTAGATACATCTATCAACAATGATATTTAGAAATCCATATGAAGTGATGATATCATTAAACTTTATGTACCCTTGCTGAGAAGCTTATTTTAATCCCTATATTGACTTTCTAAGCTTATACACTATATTTTCGTTCTTTCGACTACAAAACTTTCAGGTTGCTCCATATGTACTTCCTCCTATAGCTCTCTATTCAGAAAGGTGGTTTTCACATCTATCTGGTAAAGTCAAGATAACCACCAAATCCAAAAAAAAAAATCTAAGAAAATACGTCTTCGCAATAGGAGATAAAATCTCTTTATAGTCAATATAATTTTTATGGGTGAAACTTTTAGCAACAAGGTAATATTTGTGTCTTTCAACTTTACCTTCGAGTCGTGTTTAGTCTGAAAGACTCATTTGCAACCAACACTTTTGAAACCATCAAGCAACTCCACTAAGTCTCATACACGATTATCACCAATAAATTTTATTTCTTCTTTTGAGCCATTAAACCATTTTCAGAATTGTCTCTTTCCATGGTTCTTTTGAGTGATATCGGATCTTCATCCATGTTTAAGTAACATTCACTTTCAATGGTGTAAACCACATAATCATTTGAAATAGATGATATTCTTTCTCTTCCAGATCGTCTTAAATTTATTTGTGATTAACTATTCTCTTCTTGAATTGTGATAGGTTCATCAGGAATATTTTCAGCTAGTGTTGGCACATCATTATCTTATCCTATTGTGTCTTCAAACTATGATTCAATAATATAACAACTACCTCATGTGGAACTACAGGTGAAGAAACTTCAACTTGAATTTCATTAGCATCCATCTTTTGTGGTTCACCACTCCTACTACTTTCACAGTTTTCAATAAACTTAATATTGACCGATTCAATTATTCTCGTACTATGGTTGAAGAAATAAAATGTAACTAAAAAGATGAAAGATACAAAAGCAATCTAAAATTCTCTTTGTCTTTTATGAAAAACGGATGAACCACTATTGATTTTATACACTTGTTAAATGGACTGTTTCATCCACTTTTTATTTAAAAATAGTTTTTATTTTATTTTTATATCAGTTATAAATTTTATTTCTCTCTTATTTATGATAAATATATTTTGTAACATGTAAATACCATTTATATTTATTTAATTTTAAATCTTATATTTTTTAAATACTACATTTGTTTTGTATAATTTTTACTACATTTTAATATTTATGATATATTTTATTTGATATCATACTTTATTTATATAATGTATTATTCTTTTGTTTGAAATTTTTTGAATATTAAAAACTATTGTGTTGTTTAATTTGAAACTAAAAAAATTACTAAAACATATTTTTAAATATCATCCCAAACAGGAAAATGCTCAAAATAAGTATATATTTAAATTTTATTTTATTAGATTTTGAAAACTTATATATTATTTTAAATATTTACAGTTTTTAATCAATTTTAGATTATCACCAATCCACTTCTATAATAGATATCTCTAAAATAAAAGGAAAAATAGAGAAAATTTTTGCTCCCGTATGTTCATTTATAATATAGAGATGATGTATTTGCCTATAAATAGAGGAATGCTATTTTATTTATATTGTTGGAGACTCTCTTAACCATTTTTACCATTCAAACATATGTTTTATATCATTTGATTTACCTTTGTGCTATTAGATCTGTTTGATCCATTTTTATTTTATTTTATCTACTATATAAGCTAGATCTACAAAGCTTGTTTCACTTTTCTCATTGATTGGAAGCTTTAGACTCTAGATCGGAAGAGGGTTTCCTTGTATAGAAAATATCATGCTATATTTGCCTCAATTGTATAAGCTTGTTTCACTTTTCTCATTGATTGGAAGCTTTAGACTCTAGATCGGAAGAGGGTTTCCTTGTATAGAAAATATCATGCTATATTTGACTCAATTGTATTTGACTTCATCAATCAATAATAAATAATTTTCAGAATACCCATGGCCCAAAAGCATGCCGAGTATATGGCCTTATCTTTATATATCTTGATTACGCAAACATACCAACTAGACGACGTCTCAAATAAAAATAGCATTTTATAGAACAAACCACTTGACAGTTTTTTTAGATATATTTTCAATCCATTTCTATTTTAATCTTTATTATTTAACAAAAATAGAAATGAAGTTTTCTGCTACATGTAAAAGTTTTATTTTTATTTTTGAAAAAATATAATATATTTCTATTACAAAAAACGATTGGAGTAAAAATCTCATTTCTATTTTTCTTCTATAGTAAATATATCTAAAATAGAGATAGATTAGAAATGATTTATTAGAGTTTAGAATGCTACGTAGTTAAAAAAATGACTGAAACTGAGAAAAAATATGCTTTGTGGTTATCTATCTTATAAAGTTGTAGTACTAATATGAAGTAAACCATAAAAATAATATTTTAATAACATTTAATGCCACTAAAAATTAATTAAATTTATTTTTAGTAATTAATAGTGTTAACAAAAAATTTCTTAAAACTACAATCAACTAATTTTATTTAGGATAAACATTACTGATCAACTAATTTTATTTAGGATAAACATTACTGATTGTTTCAAATGACAATATATCTTAACAATTTTTCTTTAAAATAAATAATTAATTAATTTTATTCGTAATTAATTGTATATATATAACTAATACAAATAATATGATATAAAATCAACATATTTTTTTTTACCATTTCGTAAATATTAAAAAATACCATTTTTTCTTATCCAAAATAAGTAGTCCATTTAATTACAATATATATAATAATTGTTTTCATAAATTTAAATATTAATGTACACGAAGACTATAAAATTGACATTAAAACAAACAACAATTCAAATATCTTGTATTACTAATAATTTTATATGTACTAAAATTCCGACGATACAAAAAATATTCAATATTTTATATAATTAGTATATAATAAAAAATAAAAAATATTCAATACAAATGATAATCCAATGTTAATATCACAATATTTATGTACAATAAACATATATAATATGTTTTAAAAATTAAAAACAAATATTTACACGAATGTGCCGATCAAACTATAGTTAAGGTTTATTTGAGAATAATGAAGGTTAAATTCAACTGAATCCATGATACTAATACTCAAATGATTATTAACCTATTTTCCATGAAAATATTGTTTTTCTACTACTAAATTATAGATTTTAAGAAGGGGTTCTTGCAAAAGTGACTCAGAATTTGAAGTCAAATATAAAATTAACCAATCATTTTTTTTTGAAACTTTCATTTGCCTTATTCACCCTAGATGTTCGAGCTATTCACGAAAATGCCATTACTTTTTTTTTTAAATGAGTGTTTTACTCTATCATCCTCATCTTCATCAAATATTTAAAATATTTTCATTGCCACCAAAATACACCAACCACCATGAAAACCAATTTGAAGCTCCTAATGCACAAAAAATTGATTTTTCTCTTCCTTTCTCATTTGTTATTCACACAAACAAAATCTATTTTACTTTCTCTCAAAATTCATCCAAAAAATTCAAGATTTTGATTTCAAACTTCGTAAGGTTCATAGAGACATTGAAACTCATGATTCTTGGTAGTTAATGAGTTAGTAGTATTCTTGGTAAAGTTTTGTGAGTTTAGAGAAGCTAAACAAGTCATCTCAAGGGTTTAAGATATGAAATTGATTTTTTTTCAAATTTGTTCATGTCAATGCATAGATTAGTTTTGCAATTGCCATTTTCTGTGTTTTTTATAGAAGACTTCTAGGGAAGTTTTCTACATTTCCTTTGTTAACAAAAAAAATAGGGAGAACCGAGAAGACTTCCCTAGAAGTCTTCTCGGATAAAAAAGTTAATTTTGCAACTGACCAAAGTTTTTCAAAAAAATTGAATTTCTTATAGAAGACTTCCCAAGAAGTCTTCTCTTAGAAGTCTTCTTTACTGTTTGATGAAGTCTTCTCACTGTCATAAGAAGTCTGCGTGGGTTATTTTTGCAATTGACAATTAATACTAAAGAAAATATTATTTACGAGAAGACTTCTCACGACATAAGACTTCTCATATTTTATTCATGGTTTTTTGGTCAAATTTTTTGTTCCGAGAGAAGACTTCTAGAGAATTCTTCTCTGGAAAAGTCAAATATATTCAATTGCAAAAGTAATCAAGGAAGACTTCTTGCGACAGTGAGACGACTTCATGTGAACGTGAGAAGACTTTTCTAGAAGTCTTCTCAGAGAAGAATACTATAAAAAGTCAAATTTTTGACAAATTTTGGTCAATTGTAAAACTAACATTTTTATCGTAGAAGACTTCTAGAGAAGTTTTCTCTGAGATTTTCGAAAAAATTTAAAAATCAAAAGTAAGCCAATATTTTTAAAGGAAGACTTCTCAAGATGTCTTATGTAGAGTAGACTTCTTAAGAAGTTTTCCTTCATAAATTTGCAATTGCAAAAATGACCTAAACGGAAGATCTACGTCAATCTTTATTAAACTACAATTTTCTCAAAATGTAAATTGATTTTTGCTTTTTTCTTGTTAATTCATGTGTATTAGTCAATATTGACTCTTGAGTGAAATTCATAACTTAATTGGTGATAATTATGAGGTTACAAACATTCATGTTTATTAATGTTTCTAGCTAAACTGAGAAGACTTGCAGGAAAGTCTTCCGTGAAAAGACTTACAGAGAAGTCTTCTACGTTCGTTTTTGTAAAATTTGTTAAGTAACTTCAATATATATTTTCTAAATTTCAGAAGTTTCAAGTAACTCCAAAAATATCAATTCATGTGGTTTAATGTGTCTTCTTATATCTTATGATATAATTTTTATGAAATTTAAAATTGTAATTTTCACTTAAAATTTAAGTTTTGCGCTTAAATTTTCATTTTCCGCTTAAATTTTCCGCTTCTCTAGAAGTCTTCTGAGAGAAGACTTAACTTTTTCTAGTGAGACATATGTATTGTTTGATCTTTGGTGAATTTGACTAAGTTTTCTTGAGAAATCTTTTCTCTTAGTTTGTAGTAAATTTGACTAAATTTGTATGTTGTTTTAGATAGTATGGTTAAAATATTTTCTATTATGAAGTTTCAATAATGTTAAGCATTTTTGAAAAAATAATATTGTAGACATCAACATATGTACTAATTATTTTCATTAACATATTTTCAAATTTACAAAATAATTTATAATTAAAAGAGTACAATAATAATCATTAAACATATCATAAATAAAAGAATTACAAAATAATCATTGGCATCTTCATAGGAGACTTGTGGGAGACTTGTGGAAGACTTGTAGAAAACTTCTGGAAAACTTCTAAAAGACTTGTGGAAGACTTCTGGAAGACTTCACATTAGGCGGAAAACTTAAATTCTACTAAAATTTAAGAGGAAAGTCTTCCAGAAAGCCTTCTAGAAGTCTTTCCGAAGTCTTCCAAAGTCTTCCGAAGTCTTTCTAAGTATTCTCTTTTTCTCCTTCATACCAAAAAGAAGAGATCAAATTCTTAACCAAAGAACACTATAAAAAAAATCAAAAAGGTCAAACCTTTAAACTTGTTAATGCTTATAGAGGTTTCACCTACATAAAGTGTTGTGTAATCTTCTTCTCCTTCATACCAAAAAGAAAAGGTCAGGCCTTTAACCATTGAACACTATCACAACACACAAATTTTTAGAATCTAACATATAAAACACACCAAAAATACATATTCAAAATTTATAGATCTATCTTTAAAGGAGTGAAAGATGATAACCATGTAATAAAAAAATTGCAAAAACAAGATAAATTAGTGAGAATACATAAGAGAAAAATGAAAAATGAATATAAAATTAGGTGTTTTCAAGTCTAAAGAGATTAGAGAGAGGTTGAGAAGTTTTAAAGTTAGAAACATTACATTTTTGTTGAAGCCATTTGAGAGAAGAAAGATAATGTGTAAATTTTCTTTATATATGGAGACAAAAAATCCAATTAGGTTAAATATTTTCGATATAGAAGACTTCCTAAATATGAAGTCTTCTGGAAGTCTTCCAAAACCCTATAACTTAATACATGAGAAGATTTCTGGAAGACTTCTAGAATACTTGTCGAAGACTTGTGGAAGACTTCGCATTAGACGAGAAACTTAAATTTTACTAAAATTTAAGTGGGAAGTCTTCCAGGAAGTCTTCTAGTGCATTATGAAATCATCTGGAATTCTTTTGGAAGTCTTCTAAAATCCTATAATCAAATAACTAACTAACTAGCAGAAAAAAACTCCATTAAACTTAAAATCAACTTTTAGTGTGATTAATAAATAAAAAATTAAAAACATATAGGTCAAAAAAATTAAAGAAAAAAATAAGATTTAAAAATCTAACCCTAAAATGCAAACAATACGACATCATATATTACCATAATCTAAAGCAAAGACTATCATGACTCTATCTACATTCACTCATCTATGTTGAAAATAATTCAATTTTAGTATTTTAAATTTACATCATTTATTAATGTTTATAGTTACATGATTTCAATTTTTTCTCATATAAATATTTTTTATAAAAAATTTAAATCATTTTAAAGATTAAGTGTACGAGAAGACTTACAGGGAAGTCTTCCCTCAAGCGAAAATGTTATAATGGTTAAATTGAATAAATTTTTTTTTTTTGCTCATAAGAAGTTTATTGTATTTTCAATAGCATTTTAGGTTACTTTTGTATTTGATTAAATTTGAGGTACACTTTTGCATTTGAAATCAAGTTTTGAGTCATTTTGAGCAATTTATCCAACTTAATTAGATTAGTGTATTTGCTTTATTAAGTAATATTATATTTTAAAATAAAAACAGAATGTAACTAAAAATCTTTAGAGATGAAAACATTCTAATATGTATTTAAACTTTTGCGTCCATTTAACCAAAATTTCCACCAATTTAATCAAACTAATGCTACCATCAAAAATATAAAAAAATCAATTGAAATATCAAGTATATACGATACTAAAAATTCATGATATATACTGTCAATAAAATTTCATATTTTCACCAATAACAAAATCTCTAATCAGCGATTTTAGATTATCATTTTTAGCATTTCTTTCTATCTACTAAAATAGTAAATAATGAACAAAAGCGGTAATAAACTACAGTAGAAACTCTATAAATTAATAACGTTGAAACTTTAAAATTTCATTAACTTATATAGGTATTAATTTATATATATAGTGAAGTTTAACAAATTTCTAAATATTTTTTTATTTGAATAAGGAATTTTCAGTAAATGTATATTCTTCTATGTTTTCCTTTTATTTAAAATTGTTTTTTCTTACATTTACATATTTTCATGTTTTACACAATGTTCATATTTTCTCATTTAAATTTCTTTTCTTTTTTTGCTTTAAGAGAATTATTATATATACCATTCTATATGTGACGTAAATTACAAGCATCAAACAAAAGTTTACTTTTATTCTTTTTTGCTAAGCTTTCAACAATGTTTTCTCATCTTGAAAATACTACAAAATCAACAATGACATATAAAATACGCAAAGCATTATGCAAGTATAAGAGAGATCATATTTCATGTACTCAAAGATTCGCAATTGTGGCTTAAAAAGAAATTTCATCTAAAAATTAGTCAAGGTACAATTTTAAACACACTCAAGCGATCATTTGATTATCTTTCAGCCAGTTTTGGATGCTATCAATTTTTCTGTGGTAATTTAGATAGTAAATGTTCATCAAGAGACAATAGTAAATTGCTTTCGACACTACAAAATCTATTCAAAAGATGGCAAATCAACAATTTTAGAAGAGGGGTCCACTAGTGAAAAAGACATTCATGAATTTGAGGTTGTGATTAATAATTTTGACTATCACAATAGAATGGATGTTAACAGCCTACTTGATTATCCATATGAAAATGATAAATACTTAGAAGATTAAAATTTAGAAAAAATTGTGGTTAGATTGATGATGAACCAGAAGATGGTGATGGAATACATTCGGAAGAAGTGTATGGAGCAATTGTCGCCCCTAAAATTCTTTATAATTTTAGATGCAGTTCGAGAAGACAAGACTAAAATTTTTTGATACAATAAGAAAAATGAGAATCAACTCCAAAAAATATTAAGGGAGGCTTATTGGAATACGAATTTAGAAAAATATTAGGATTTCATATATGATGTGATTTAGCTGAATTTCTTCGGATTTTATGGATTTAAACAGAGATTTTGATGAGGGATTTAGTAGAATTTTAAAATAAAAATAAAAATATATTTGGTACAAGTTATCAGGAAATAGCAAAATCATGGCAAATGTCAAAGGTTAGAAGACGATGTTTACAGTTTTGGATTGATTTCTCTATCAGCTATCGTTGGTTCGTCAGCAGGTTATTGCTTGCAACTCTTTAATGCTCTTAATCATTAACCTTTATAATTTTCTCCTTCTTTTGTGTCATTTACTGGTTGTTGAATCCGTAAACGAGCTGAATATATAACTCTCTCTCTCTCTCTCTCTCTCAACGTTTCATGAGTAAATGTTATGTGAATTCCCATAGGCAGAACGTACACAGAGAAACAGAGATATGATTATGTATGCGTAACAAAACATGAGGTAATTTTGGCACTGTTAAGGATCAATGCTAATGAAGAAGAGATGGAGACGTAAGAATTTATTAAACAAGAAAAAAATTGCTTTATTTATTTATTTTGAAATACCATCTCATTAGAAGGTATTTGTTTATAGTGAATTTTGTCTATAAAACAAATTATTTAAGAATTTAAAATAACTCTGGATAAATATGATGAGTGAAATCCTTGTTTTCCAATAAGGAGAGATTTGAAGGAGTTTGAATAAATGATTAATTCAATAAGAGTGGATTTGATTGAACTTTAATAAATACTAGATACAATAAGGAGAAATTTGAACAAAAACTAGAATTCTCTCAAATCACCAATACAATAAGCCCCTTAAATTTAAGAAGAAATAGACAACAGTAAACTCGTATTTAGTACACTATCTTAAATATATGATATGTTCTTATATAATATTTATAATATCTACGTGAAAATTTTGAAAATATTATTTTAATATGTGTCATATTTTATACTACTTTAAATTAGGATCAATGAAATTTATTAATTTATAAAAACATTAAATTTTATCGGAATATTAATTTATAGAGGGTTAAGCGACAAAATATATTTGACATCAGCGATAAATTGATAAATTTTTGAATGCCGTTACAGGCCTTCAACACATTACTGTCCAATTGACAACTTCTTAGCAATGGCAACAAGCAGGACAAAATCGTAATTACAGCCATAATGCTGACAAAATCCTTTGTTCCGCAATCTTTCACTTACATCGGCTTTTACACACGTGCCATCACATATTAGCCCACCCACCACGTGTCGCAAGGGTAAGACGTCACAGTGTTTTATTTAGTAAAGCCGGGTTTGTTATGATGACGTCACGAGTAATTAAGAAGCAGATGGGAAAATAATAAACAATAAGCGAACGCATCCATCTTCGACCTATTTTAATTTTTTTTTAAATAAACCAGATGCGTCTGCTCAACAGAAGATTCTCCGGCGAAGCACGATGGCCGGTGACAACCCCGATTCGAGTCTCTACCAGGTGTTGGTGGAATGGTGTCAGAGGATGGAGACGAGTCAAGCGAGGCTAAGGGAGGATGTGGATGATCTGTTGAACCAGGAGGAGAGGCGAATCGGCATCGAAGCGGCGCCGGAGGCTGATGATGATGTGGAGGAGGCGGGGGAGGCTTGGGATAGTCCGTCGGCGACTTGGGAGAGAGCGGTGTCGGGGTTTTACTTCGCCGATAGCGCGTACCGGACTTTGATGGATTCTATGGGGCATGCGATTCATGTGACGTCCGCTGTGTCTGGAGAAATTACATTCTGGTAATCATGATAACTGATTAGCATAATCTTAATGCGTATGTGTTCTTTAGTGTTCATCTATGGTGTTGGTAGAATCAGTAGCGAATAAGATTGGTGTTCAGTGATGTGATAGTAATATATCTTAGCCTAGCACAAATGCTATGATTCTTGTGATTAGGGAATTAAACGTGTTGAGTTTCTTAGGCGTGCAACTTAAAATCAATTTATGGATTTGTCTAACTCCGTGGATGGGAACAACATCTACAGGGTGGCCCATCAGTACTGTGTTACAGTTTCTTGGACTTCCAATTTAAAACCAATTAGCAATACGTGGATTGCCCTGTCAGTTCATTAATTCTCTAACTATTGATGTGGAATTTCGTTCATTCATTAACAAAACGAAGTTTTGATTGGTGGTTTCTTGATTCAGGAGTCGTTCAGCTGAGAATCTCTACCATTGGTATGCTGAGGAAGTTGTTGGTTACAGAACTGTTGATGTTCTTGTAAGTGAAGAGTATCGTGATTGCCTTATGAGTATCCGGAACAGGGTTTGCCGTGGGGAGACTTGGACTGGTCAGTTTCCCTTTCAGAAGAAAACAGGAGAGCTCTTCATGGCACTGGTGACTAAAAGCCCTGTGTATGAAGACGGAGAGCTTGTTGGTGTCGTTACAGTCTCAAGTGATGCTACACTCTTCAATAGGATGCATCCATTGAGTAGTGAGCATCATCAACAAGCGTACGGTAATAGACCTGAATCAAACTTGAGAAAGCACCAGTGGCACCTCCCCAGGCCTCAGATAGCTGCAGGGTCACAGGCTCTTCCAGCAGTCCCACAGATTACATCAGCTGTTTCAAACCTGGTAATCTCAGATTCTGTTCCTTTTTTTTTTAATTCTTGTGCAAGATGAATAATTGTTTGTTTCCTTGTGGTCTGGACGAACTTATAAGGCTTCAAAGCTTCGACCACAGAGAAACGGAGATGATTCCTTTGATGCAAATCAGAGTTCTAGGAGCAGAGATGAAAATGTTCCGATTGTTGCCTCCACCACTTTTGAAAAGTATGGCTCAATGGTAAGTCTTTCTTGTCTACTTAAGTAAGACTTTGGTCTTCTCATCGAGATTTCCTAGAACAATTGATGTCTCATGCTATCAGCTGAATACTATTGTAGGCGGATAAGTTTTTGGGGAAGCTGCAAAGGAAGATTACTGGCAACCAAGGAAAAGAAGATAACGAGCCTATCTTAGGAAGTGGAATAAATAAGATGGCTGGGAGTAGCGGATCTGTTTCTAGGGCTTCTAATGGTGTTAGCTGCACGAGTTTCAGAGACAATGGCAATGGAAAGCTAAAAACGGCTGAAACTAGATTCCCGGATGTCTATGGGAATGGAGCACGAGGTTTGAGTGAAGAAAGACATATAGTACCGCCTATTAAAGACCGCTTTCAGTTTATTGGGAATCTGAGTCAAAAGAAACCACCAAAAGGACCAGAGTGTGGTTTGGTTTCGGGCAGGGGAACTAGAATGTCGGACTTAAATGGTGAGATTGAAGATGCTTGGACTGCTCGGCCTAGTGCTGATCCCTTTCCAGGCCTTGAAGTCAGCGTAGGTAGGCAGCAAACTCCATCGAGCCAAATGAATAATGGATTTGTCACCGACTCGTCTTGTGAGATTCGATGGGAAGATCTTCAACTTGGGGAAGAAGTTGGACGAGGTGCATTTGGTTTACCAAACTGTTACACTCGTTTTCACTTTTTAGATGTCTACAATGCTAAATTATGTGTGTATTTCTAATGCATTATGTTTACGCACAGGTTCATTTGCTGCAGTTCATCGAGGAGTTTGGAATGGATCGGTAAGCCTTCTGTAATTTGAAGATAATTCAAACATGGTTCTTGTATCAGGGGACTGGAATAGCTAACTAGTCCAGTTATTTGGGCCAGGATGTTGCTATTAAGGTTTACTTTGAGGGTGATCACAACGCCATGACTTGGACGGAGTGCAAAAAGGAGGTATGCATATTTGAAATGTCTTGCAAAATAATCCGTGTCAGACAAAATTAAATTAATCAGTTGGGGTCAATATCTTCAGATCAACATTATGAAGAAACTAAGACATCCGAATGTGCTGTTATTTATGGGAGCAGTATGTTCCGAAGAAAGATCTGCCATAGTCATGGAGTATCTGCCAAGGTGAGATTATTGACCTCTTATCTGGAAGTAGTGTTGCTCATGCATTATAGATGATTTTGCACCCTTTGTTAATTTGTTTCTTTACGGTTGTGATGAGTAGAGGGAGTCTCTTCAAAATACTTCATAGTTCGAATCAGCCACTGGACAAGAAACGTCGTTTGAGGATGGCCCTTGATGTTGTAAGACTCATCTCCCAGATACCTCCCTTACTGTGAAAAAAAAATGAAACCATGTGAAAGGCTGAGCGAATACTGGTTTCCCATTGTTGCAGGCGAGGGGAATGAATTACTTACACCGGAGGAATCCACCAATAGTACATAGAGACTTGAAATCTTCCAATCTACTAGTGGACAGAAACTGGAATGTCAAGGTACAACAGATAAATGCGTTCACCTTCCTCCACAAGTCGCATGCACTCATGAAGACGTGTAAAAATAAGTTTAGTCTCTTTAACTTACAAAGTTGCATCTTCTTTCTTACCTAGGTTGGAGACTTTGGGCTGTCAAAGTGGAAGAACGCAACATTCTTAAGCACTAGATCCGGGAAAGGAACAGTAAGCCATCTTTCATTCTGTAAATCCACAAAACATACCTGTGGGTTTCTGTATCTAAACCATTATTCATATTTGCAGCCGCAGTGGATGGCCCCTGAAGTTCTCAGAAGTGAACCTTCGAATGAAAAGTATGTGGTTTATAATATTAACCCTTGCGTACTATCTCTCTTGTGGTAGATTATTCTGTAACTTAGAATTTTGAGATAACAACTAGATACTTTTTGTTGTAACAGGTGTGATGTGTTCAGTTTTGGAGTCATCTTATGGGAGCTAATGACTACTTTAATACCATGGGACCGTCTAAACTCTATCCAGGTACCTAATTATCAACTTGTGTTCTTGTGAGGCTCTAGCATAAATGCATGATCAGAAAGATTCTAATCAAGTTTATAATAGGTGGTAGGAGTTGTGGGATTCATGGACAGACGGTTGGACTTGCCTGAAGGATTAAATCCGAAGATTGCATCCATAATACAGGATTGTTGGCAGACGTAAGACACGATATACATTGGTTCATCAAATATTCCCTCAAAATATTGGATATAACCTTTTTGTGATACGTTTCTTGGAACAGCGATCCAGCAAAAAGACCGTCGTTTGAGGAAATAATTAGTAGGATGCTGAGCCTGTTCCGCAAAGCGGGGTCGAGTGCACAAGAAGAGGAGGATTGAGAAGGTCAAAATGGTTCATGGGTAGAGGATGGTTATAACATAAAGCAAAGGACGTGAACAAAAGGAATAGTATACTTGTGATAAGTTAATATAATATACAATGTGTCTCGTTGTATTATATGCATCGCTAATTATATATCTTTCACCAAATCTTGCAAAGTGTAGAATAGCTGAATTAGAAAAAGGGTCCATCAAAGAAAAGAAAAAAAAATGGGTTGTTCACTAAGGCATTCAGTTTGGTTTGCTGTCTTTTGCAGTTTTGGAAAATGTGTAATACAACAAAATCTCCGGTTATGTTTGGTTCAATTTGCTATCAAATTTAGTTCCAGTTCTGTTTATTCAATACAAAAAAAAACTTGTCAAAGATCGATTTACAAGAAGAATGGCCATCTTTCCTTTCGGTTTTGTTTATCGTATATGAAGTCCTAAAATTTTGGTTCAATCTTGTGTGTTCTGGTTTGCTCAAAAAGGAATGGTTTTTCACTTTTTCTTTGGGACCCAGATGCAAATTAAATAATAAAAGGGGTGAAATAGAAAATTGCAGAACAAAGAAGAGATTGGTGGCTTTTTGTGAATTGGAATGTAGTTGGTTTCTAGGAGAGAGAAAGAGAAGATGAGGGAGTGAGCAGTGACAACCGGTAGATTTGCCTCTTTTGCTTTTATATTCTCTCTTACAGCTTCCCATGACTGCCTCGTCTGTAGCCTCTCAGTACCTAATAATATTAGAGCCAAAAGCCTAAAACCAATACTATTTTGTTTTTAGTATTTATTTGTGGTTCCTCAATTCAGCATGTTAAACACACATAATCATACGTTAAAGCAAGGGATACATGGATGGGTGTATCATTGTATATCTACATGCATGTGCGTGAAGAAAAAAAAAAGTACTGGAAGGAAGAAATTTTTGTTTTGGGGAAGTATATAGTTGTGTGCCTGTCTAGGTAAGTCAGAACAAATCACATCGAGTTGAATAGTACTGATATTTTAGTTGTAAACAACATGCTTGTGACCTCTGAACATCTAACCTTTACACTTGTATTTTTTCTTTTTAACAAAGAGTGTCATTTTAACATTTTTCACATAAATTAAAAAATTAATTAAAATGTATTTATATTTTTATTTATTATACATAATTAATCAATAGTAACTGAAATAAATAAAATTATTTATAAAATCAATGTGTTTGTAATTAATATTAAACTAAAAATTGTAACTGAAACTGTAAAATGTGTAACAAAAAAATATTAAAATAATACTCTTTCAGAAAGTGAGGGAGTATGTATTTCGCAGCGTTTCAACTGAAATCATCTTTACTTTACCTTATATATTAAGTGTGATTGAATGATAACGAGTTGATTTCCCAAGCGAAATCTTATAGGGAATAGGAAAAAAGTGACTGCATATGTTACTTTTTAAAATAGAAAGTCACTATTGAGCAAGGAAGGTACAGAGTAAATTAAATACTTGCTTTCAAGAATCTATCAACAAATCATTTATCAGAGACCATATTAAACAATCACAAAATGGTGAATTGTGAACCAGAGAAGCTCGAGCATATTGCTCTAAAATCTTTTGAAGGTGATTGATGTTTGTGATCGACAGTTATTTCAGTGTTGACTTTACCATAAATTGACTGCTCGTTACTTTGTATTGCATTTAACGTGTAAATTAAAAATCGCTTAGAATAGATTGATAACAATAACGAATCCTGATCTTTAGGTATGTGCCTAATATTTGCTATCCGTTATCCGATTCGGTTCTGATTCGCTCCGAAAACGGATATCCAGAAGGTCCACATCAGGACATAGTGATTTTAGAGATTTGCTAGATCCGGATAGTAAAATTTTAGATACGAATATCCGGGTCCACGATACATTTTAATATATTTTAAATATAATTATATATATATTATACATAACTTTTATACAAACTAAATAAATTATTTTTTATTAAACTTCAAGGATTTTGCATTTTTTTGCAAAAATAAAATTTAAATAAAATAAATAAATAATAAATTAGTTAGTTCTTAATTTAATTTTAAAATTTTAATTGTTCTTTTAAAATAAATTTGTATATCCACGGGTATTATTTTAATCTAGATATCCTAATCCGGATATCCGAAGCTCCAATGCGAATAACAATATTACGGATTCGACAGATCTGGATCCTAATCTAAATAACTTAAAATACTCTGAATATCCGATCTGTCCCACCTCTAATGATTTTATTATAATTTAGTTTATTTAGTTAATTATATAAAACTCTATAGTTTAAATAGTAGTATAAAATATGAACTCAAACCAATTTTATATCGAACTAATCAAAGCTAGTTTCAATTCATTTCGGGTTTTGTATTTATAATTTGCAATTTCTTCAAAGTGGTATAAATATTAACCCAACACATTCATTACATCCAGTTTAAGTCGATGACGAGTAAAGCTTTATATGGGATGACTTCGTTAATCATTTGTATTTTTTTAACTCAGATCATAAATCAAGATAATTATCTCGACGTAGAAAAACTAGATAAGAAAAATTAAACTAAGACTAAGCATCCCAAATTTTATCACATTCTCTTGGCTATACAATTAATCTCTTCATGTTAGATCTATCGCAATCTAAACCATTTTGATGTCACTGCATGTCGTGAAAGGATTGAATGAAATTGCTAACAACAGTTTAAATCTTGTAGATGAGTTTCAGATTTTCCTTTGCAATCTCATCATACAAAGGGGAACCGACTGAACGACTTTGAAGCTTAATATTAGTCATAAGATTTGTTATTAGGTGCACCTAACCTTGTTAACAAATCATAATCATCTCTGATTAGTTCCTATCCAGATTTTTTGCGTCAACTATATGATTAATCAAAAGTCAAAACACGTTACATTAAGAGAAATTACTTTCAATATCATACAATGTTCATAACATTGACGTTAATTAGTCTGTTAAAAGACTTAAGAAAAGAATACAATCTCTCTTCCAAACAAGTGATATTTGAAGGGGGGAAAGAAACAATAATCCCGCTGCCAATTTTGACCATCACATGCAAGAGACACGTACGACCATGCACAAAGAAGCGTTGATCAAAGTCAACAACCATCGTCCACTAGCAGTCTACTTTATACGACTAAACTAAGATTCATGTAGGCTCCATCATCTCTTCTTGCCCGAGACGTGGAAAAATCAGAACGGCCTTTTAGTGCGATGCCTCTTCCGTGACCCGTCTCTTTGAGTCTCGGTGATGTCTCTTTCTCAATTGCATGAGAGACATACTGAAGATTCCAGTGGATTGATTGTCGGTTCAATTTCCTTTTACGACTACGAGTTAGATTCTCCAAAGTAGTACACGTGAACATTGGGCTCATTATGATTATTATTACTATTGATGATTTAATTTAGGTGATTTTTGTTGATTCACAATAAATGATGTTTTCATATATCTAATTAATTTTAATTTTATCAAAATTATGTAATTAATTGTATTTTTTATTATTTATGTTCATAATAACATAAGTTAATTTTAAATTATATTTCTAATGATTTTTTTTAAAAACTACATTTTTAATATGTGTGTAAAACTTCGTGTATTATGAAACTGAGGAAATATAGTTAAAACATCTTTGTTAACAGTGTATTCTCATTTGTTAATTATGGTTATACATACAGAATATATGAAGATTCACAGCTCACCTTATTATCCTAAGCTTGGATTACTGATTGGTGACTAGTCCAATATTGATTAGATTTTATTGGTGGAAAAAAATTAAAATAAATAAACCAGTCACAAACATGATATCTTGTCAGACATCCTACTAGCCTAATCTGTATACAGTCCGAAACTAAAGACATCATTTTTAAATGCGTAAAAAACAAAAGAGAAAGAAAACAAACAAAAAATATAAAGATATTGTAGCCAAGCAAAACGACGATGCAGCGGACGGCGAGATCCCGTTAGGAGAGGAAACAAAACGGAGTAGGGACCACAAAAACGTGATGATGTAAAGGATAATCAACAACAGCCATTGGCGTCATCCGTTTATGGGATCATAGTATGGTCCATATTTTTTGTAAACGCCTTTTTGTCATCTCTCTGTTCTTTGAAGTCTTCATATATTATTTCCCAGTTTCACATGAGTAAATATAGTATACCCCAGTCATACTTAATTCTATAATAAAATCTTACATTTTAGATTTGGTTGTGACTGGTTATGATCAGAGAGTGAAATTAGTGGAATTATTAGTAAACTGAAGGAAGTAAAAACAGAAAACTAATGCTTTTTTTAGAAGAACCATTCACATTTTTTGCTCTATTTCTATTAAAACATAAAACTGTTCTTTTTAATTGGTAATAAGCTACTCTGCCCTAGCCTTTCTACGGCCACAAGCTCAAAAAAAAAAAGTCTCCGAAAAATAAATTATGCACATGCGGGGCTTCGAATCAAGCTTCCAATATGCAATGGTGCACAACACGCTACTAGACCACTAAGAGCATGATTATCCCAAGTCCTTAAGAGGGGTTCTTGCACTGTTTGCGGGTCTCACTGACACGTGGGACCCATGAACAGTGCAAAAACCACTTCTTAAAACTACTAAATAAGAACTAGTTTTGGAGAGTTTTTTACACTGTTTGCGGGCCCCACTGATATGTGGCGACTCACGATTAGTTCATTTTTAATTTTTTTTTTTGAATCAGCAAAAAAAAGAAAAAAAATTAAGAACCCCATTTTGGGGTTTTAGGGATAATGATGCCCTAACATGTTTTGAAAAAAAGTGGCCAGTCTAATACTTAATTTAACGCCGACCGAAAATCCATGCTTCATTCACTTGGACCTAAGGTCGGCTATGGCTACTCTTTCCGTTTCTTTTTATATGATGTTTTGGTTTAATGTATGGAGAATAAGATATTTACATTTTAAAAAAAAATATTTTTGAAGACATAATTTTAGATTATTCAACAATTATAAAAAAAACTGTAAAATTTTATTGATTGAACAATTTCTAATAAAGTTAAAGTTAACCTTAAAACCTCAAAACATAGACTTCCTAAAACATCGTATAAAAAGAAACGCATGGAGTAGTAGATTCAGAGTAATTGTATTATGTTTTTTTTACTCAAAATATACTCTAAAATGTGGATTTCTTATGGATTTGATGGAATAAACAAAATTGACCACTGCAATGCAATCTTGGCTAAATATAGACAATTTTTTTCCGGGAAGAAAAAGATAACACACGCGCGAGTAGGAAGCGTGGTACTAATTACAACACTGTGTTCTACTACTTCGACTACTTAAACTCTTTCAAGTTCTCTCTCTCTATCAAACGAGCAAGACGCAGACCATAGAAAAACGCTGTCGTTTCATTGGTGAAGAGAGAGCTTGTATCATGGGAAAAGCCTCAAGGTGGTTCCGGAACCTACTCGGACTCAAGAAACCCGACCCGGGTTATCCGGATCCATCCTTCGAAACACCTTCCCGCTCCTATCCAAAACGCCGATGGAGCTTCGTCAAATCCAAACGCGAAAAAGGAATCTCACCATCGAATCAGCATCTTCATACTCCTTCCTCCCTACCGAACTCGACCCCTCCACCGTCGTCGTCGTCGTACCACCAATTGTCTCCGTCACCTCACGTACGGCGGCGCAAACATAAGCTGGTATGGGAGGAGGAAAGAGACGTGGCTGTGGCTGCTGCCACTGCTTTGGTTGATGACGCAGCCGTCACCGCAGGTAATGATGCAACTGCGGTCGTTAGGCTCACGGGCACGAGCGGGAGGCTGACTCGTAGTTCCGTTGCGGCGCATTTTAGTAACGGACTCGATGACGTGTCAGCGTGTGTTAGCAGTTTCGATGGACGAGAACACCGCTGCTACTACAGTCATGAAGATCTTGCTGCGATTAAGATACAATCTATATTTCGTGGTTATTTGGTAAAATTTTCTTTCTTACTCTTTTAATTATTTGTTTGCTAATATTTATCTAGAAATAACTTAAGATAGATACTTTCAAATTTTTGTGAGAGAAAAAAATAACAAAAATAAATTTTATTATATATACATATATATATATATATGTTTTTTTGGGTTAATTAGTCCGAAATTAGAATTTAGAGTTATGTTTTAGAGATTTTGAAGTGAAGTTAAAATTTTAAAAATATAAAATTTTAAAATAAAAAATCTATTTTGAAAATTTTTTTGTCACAAAAATTTAGAAAATTTGTTTAAAAGATTTATCCATATTTAATTTACTATTTATGTAGAATTCAATTAGAAACAAATCACTCATAGAATAAAATAAAGATAAATAATTTAAGATAGATATAAAAAAAACTTGTTACTAAAATAACTTTTAAATAGAAAAATAATTAAAATAGTTTTTATTAAAGAGTAAAAATATTAATGAATCCATATTTATGGTTTAGAATTTGAATAAAATTTTGGAGGTAAGTTTTAAAATTAAAAATTAAAAAATATTAAAAATTTCAAAAAAATTGATTTATTTGATATTTTTTAAAAAAAAAACTATTTTTATAACAACATCAAAAAACTATTTGAGAGATAGTTTCTTTGAAAAGTCATGGGGATTATCGTCGGTATAACACTTTTCGATGTCGTAAACCTTCTGCTGCTTCCTCTTCCCTAGACGAGTGATTAGAGTCTAACCTTCTATATTCCCATTTTTAATATTAGAGCAATTGAATATTCTCTGTATTAAGTAATCTGTTTTGTGGAAACCCAGAAGTTTATATTTGCTTTTTTCTTTTCTTTCTTAATTTTATATTCACCTGTTAGGCATTGTTTTCAGTTTAACCGGTTCTCTAAATTATTTTCGGTTTGAACAGATATAGAGTAAATTAGCTTATACTTGTTAGAAATTTATCCATTCTTCCTATAAACAGACCCTCAACAGTTGATCAAAACCAACCTTCAACAAGTGATTTCACTTAAATGTGATTAAATTAAATAAATAATAGTAAATTTTAAACTCGAAATCGTCACTGACATCATTAAATGAATTCCAATTAATACAAAAAAAAAAATTCTATCTATGGAATAAATCAATTGAAGATCAGTAAACATCAACCAATCCGTTGTAATTGTAGTTTTGTTTTCACTGGACCACTTCATAATTACATGGTGATGGTCTGCTATAGTTAGGCTATTATTTCAGTTCAACATAGGCTAGAAGTGGTCGATATATATGTAAATTAATGTTTTGATGCAGGCCTATTAAACTTAGTTAATGGCGAATCTAATTCTTATTGGAGGGATTAAGATAGTCTATAGTGTGTAAAACAATTCAGACCTTTTTTCGAACAACTGTGCTTCATTGGCATTAAAGTCGCATTGTTTCAGTAATAGTTGATGCTGCATAGTGTAGAGAGGGTTACAATAAATGTAATGATGTAAATGGTTCATCCTATTAAATTACTCTCTCTGTTTCATAATGATTAATGTTTTAGAAAAAATGTTTGTTTCTAAAAGATTTATATTTTACATTTTCAATGCAAGTAATAATGATAAATTGTAGATTTCAAAAACATTAATTTGATTTACTGAATTTTGATTGGCTAAAAGTTACGAAAAATAGCTAATTACAAAAATAATGCATTTATAATCTAAAATTTAGATGTTTTTTTAATATGTGTGAAAAACTTAAAATATACATCATTCTGAAACGGAGGGAGTATCGTGTATTCCTCGTGAATATTTCAAAAGTTCAGATTCCTTAAATGTCAAGTATTTTTTGTTTTCATTCCTTTTGTCGCCAACTTCTATCAAAATTAATGCTTATTTAAAATTCTATATGCTTTTGTGGTCCTATCCATAACGAGAGCTTGAGCTCTAGGTGGTGTTTTTTTTCCAAATCTTAAGTTTAAACCATTTTTTATTGTTCGGTTAATGTTAATGAAGGCAAGGCGAGCGTTAAGAGCACTCAAGGGATTAGTCAAGCTTCAAGCTATAGTTAGAGGCCATATCGAACGAAAGCGAATGTCACTCCATCTGTTCAGGCTGCACGCTTTGGTTCGAGCTCAGGCTCGTGTCCGTGCCACTCGTGTTATTGTCACGCCTGAATCATCCTCTTCTCAATCGAACATCACCAAATCTTCTCACTTCCAAAACCCCGTAAGCCTATTTAAGCTTGTTCTTACATAATCTGAAACTAATATTTTACTTTAAGGTCCTCTCTTTAACAACTCTGTTCATCCATAAGGGCCCACCAACGCCGGAAAAACTAGAGCATTCGATCTCTTCTTGCAGCTCCAAGCTCGGCCATTCTCATCTTTTCAAGGTATTACATTTTTTTTGTTTTCTCTTCTTTTAGTTGCTGATTGTCCCATTAGTTTGAAAATTTTAGGTTATTGAATGGTTTAAGTTGCAAACGTAAATAGGCTTGTGTTCATAACATAATTGGTTTTGCATGTTTCTCATTATTGCATCTATGTTAGTTAGGATTATCTATATAACATTTCGTTATCGTAACTGGTGAACTACTACTTAAACTAAGATATTGGATTATACTTTTCCAGAGGAACGGAGAAGAAAAGATCCTTGAAATCAACAGGAAACACAACAGTTCTTACACAAGACACAACAGACCAGACATTTTCTACTCATCTCACCTCGTCTTAGACAACTCAGGCCGGTCTGGACCAGTTTACACCTTCCCTTTTAGCCCGTCCTCGTCACATGAAGACACTGTAAACCAGTTTTGCACTACAGAGAACAGTCCTCAGCTATACTCAGCTACTTCTATAAGCAAGGGCAGTGCTTTCACGGCTAGTTCTGTTGCACCAAGTGATTGCACCAAAAGCTGCTGCTATGCGGACCACCCAAGATTCATGGCATGTACAGAGTCATCTAGGGCTAAGGCCCGGTCCGCTAGTGCCCCAAAGTCGCGACCTCAGTTGTATTATGAGCAGTCTTCGTCGAAACGGTTTGGATTTGTCGATGTGCCATACTGTGGTGATACGAGGTCTGGTCCGCAGAAAGGTTCTTTCTGCACACTAGTTTTATGAACAAGGCTTATCCCGGTTCAGGTCGGTTAGACAGACTTGGGATGCCGACTGGGTACATGTACTGAGAAATGATGTTGGACTGGCTTGTCTAGTTGGTTGGGAGTTGTGATAAACTGATAATAATCAAATGTAGAAGGGAAGAACCGGCTAGATCCGATTTTGTTGTAGATCAGGTGATTGAAGTTTGCTATTAATTTGTAGTTTGGACTTTAGAGTAAGTCTGTAAGTGGATCAATTCTAAAATGCATATAAAACTTGATTAATCGTAGTGTTGAGTTTAATACACACCTCTCTTAATGCATGATGCTAACGGACAACTATTTTAATTTTCCACACAGTGATAATAATTGTTCTTTTAAACTTAATCAAATTTACTTCTACAAGTGAACTGAATTAAGACTAATGACATTGACATGGGAAAATTTATTAAATAATTACAGTTCATAAGCCGTCTTTTAAATGTATTGTAAAGTAATTAGTAAACATCCCGGAAAATCAAACAAAGACATTAATTTTTTAATGTCCTCTAAAGTCATTAGTAAAATCATTAGTTTTTTTGTTAATAATTATTCCTCATTTTAAATTATTGTGATAAACAAAGACAGTTCAACAAAAAAAATTGTTTTTCACTTGAGATGATAGAAATCTATGGTAACTAACCAAAGCATCCTTTACAAAATTTACTCTTTTCTCTCAAATATCTAAAAAAAAATGTTGAAGCATATGATGTTGGCATAAGAAGATAACGATGAATCATATGATATTGGTATATATGATAAAAATAAGGATTTACAACTTTAAGGGTTGGGTTTTATGACAAAATGACTTAATGAATGTTTTATTTTAGAGCATGAAGAAAACAATCTAATGCAAAATCTCAATCGGTAAAAACAAAGAGTTGTCGTTGTCATCAAAAGTTCAATGAGCAACTCAATGACCAAAAAATGAATTTAAAAGTGAAGAAGAAAACTAGGAGATGAAACGAAGAAAGTTTGAAGAAATTGAGACACCAATGCCTCAAATGTACAATATACGCACAACTTTGGTTGGAACAATAGAAAAATAATGAGGCAAAACTGAAAACTCTTTCTCTTTAGCTATCACTATGGGTCTAGATTATGCATCTTAACTTTTCACATTCTATACAAAAATGACTAACATGTCTTATACGCCTAGCAAAAAAAATAAGTTGTTTAGTTTCAAATGGTGTTTAACGATCTAATGATTTGTCTAATTGTATTTTTGATTTTGTCTAACTATCTGATGTTTAATAATAATTAAATATAGAAGGGAAACACCGGTTGGATCCGATTTTGTTGTAGATCAAGTGATTGAGGTTTGCTGTTAATTTTTCTTGTTGTAGTTTGAGTAAGTAGATTAAATCTTCCTTTTTTTTTGTTTGTATGTGTAACAAAGTCTCAAAACACTGAACTTTATGGGCATATGATATCGTTGTTGTATGAATGAACTTTTCTGCTGAACGTTTGTGGACAGCTTTAAGGGTTGGTTTTATGAGATTAATGTTTACAGAACTTTAGAGAAATGTTTATTTTGAATATTGGTGGGATTTAGATCTTTTACGAGTTCGTTTTTTGAGATTGATGTCTACAAAGATTTAGACAATATTTATTTTGAATATTTGTAGGGTTTAGAGCTTTTTTTTTGCTAAAAGGGTTTAAAGCTTTTACGAGTTCGTTTTAGGAGACTGATGTCTACATAGCTTTAGAGAAATGTTCATTTGAATATTGGTGGGGTTTAGAGCTTTAACCACTTGGGTTATTTGATTTTCATAGTTAGGGGAAAAATATTGTTAGTCTGTTGATTGAAAACGCTTAGTTTCTATTCTCATTCTATATTCTGATTGTTAATAGACAAATGGCTTATTGGAATATTTTTCTTTCATACCAGATTTTGAAGAGCTTGAGAAGATGGTCAAGTGTCTCAAGGAGGAAAATACGAAATTGAAGGAGAAGCTGATTCAGCAAGAAAATGTGATGGTCGTTGTTGTGAGTGATCACGAGAAGAAACTCCATGAACAAAAGATTTGTATGGAGTTGAAGGAAGAAAGCTGGAAGGTGGAACTAAGCAACCTTGAAGAACAGTATAAGAAGCAACTCCCTTAACTAAAGATGAGTATGAAGCTATTAGGGACAAAAGTCCCGGGAAAAGTGTCATTTTCGACCCCAACAATTCGTGTCATGCCTTTTTATACCGAAACAAATTATAAGTGCAAAATTATAAGTAAAGTTGGTGAGGTTTTAGAGAAGCAAAAGAAGGGGAATGTTCATTTACGTTGTAAACTAGCATCCTAAGATTTGCATGATAAGAACGTCGAAAATGTTAGTAAGAACTTAAACCACAATTTAGACAATAGTTGTTTTTTTTTTAATTTAAAGGTTTAATAATTGTATAATGTTTTAGGAACTAAATAAACTTTCTGATTATTTAAAGAAACAGAAGGAAAATATGCTTAAGCAACTAGATTCTAAGGAAAAGATCATTCTGTTTACTATTATTGGTGGTGGTCTCATGGCAACACATACATTTTAAGTAACATAGTTAGCATTGAAAATTTGAGCGGATAACAATAATCTTGAGGGAACTTAAATCTTACCATAACAATATTTAGGGAAAATAGTCGAGTAGCTATAGCAGTCACCACATGATGATCAACACTAGTATTTTTTATGCGGATAAATCCATTTGGATTAAATTGAAGTAGCTAGAAATCTTAACAATTTGATAGCTAGATTGTTAGACACTTCGAATAATATAAAAGCCAGTGGATAACTGCCTTTTTATAATGAGCGTGTAAACCTTGTGCATGAGTAGATGATGAAAATTTAAATGTCTTCTCTAAAATATTGTTCAAGATGGAAAGTAGAATTAGTATTATTGAATAATTCTCTCGTTTAGTTTTCTTGTCATTTTTCTCTAATGGAACTTTCCCATTTTATTTTCTTTTTATATTTGATTTTTAGGTAGAGAATGTAATTTATGGTCATTATATGGAAATTAATTATTATATTAATGATTATTCAGCACCATTAACCAATATTTTGACCAAAATTTTAGCCAAGACTTTGACCAAAACTTTGATTATGACTTCAATTAAGACAAAATAGATTAGATTTTCATAGATTTTTGTGATGATGTATTTTCAATTAGCTTTTCTCGATAGGACTCTCGACCAATTTTGGAGGGGTAAAACACACCTTCAACAACTAAAAGAGTTACTTTAATCATGAAATAAAACATTTATTGTTTTCCATAATTCCAAACTTAATCAATTCCTTTGTACAACTAGATATATGTCAAATAAGTATTTCTTGTCTCTCCAATGTTGACGAAAATGGAATTGGGGTTTCAGCAATGTGGATGATTTTCTTATGCATATGTTGTAGCCTTATGATAAGTTATAACCATAGCACCATGGAAGCAGCCGAGACATTGAAAATGTTGAAGATTTGGACATAGAGAAAGAACTTAGGATTATTAACAGGCATGCTGTTAAAATCGTCGAGGTTCATCATCATCGCACTCATTATAATTATAGATATGTTATAACTTCTAGATTGAAAGATTTTAGGATTATATTATATATAAACTAGTAAAATAGGTTGATAGTTGATGTTAGTTCCGGATATGCAGTTTATAGATGGTGAACGTATTGGTGTGTGGATTTCTACAAACAACCACGAAGACTACCCATCCATGATGAATCACACATTCTTCAATGATAAGTTATATTGCTCTATTATTTATTATCTTCACAATTAACCTATCATAATGTTTTACAGCATATTCCAAATTACATCAAAATGTATAACACGATTGAGTTTTACTTGAAATTAGTCTTAAATCGGTTTGGTTCGGTTATTTTGGCTACTTATTAAGATTTTTATTTTTGTGTAGATGCATATGTCCTACTCCAAAGGATCAACAAAGCATAGGGAGAAACTCAGTCAAAAACATTTTGGTCACTTCTGGAGAATGGTGTGGGTTGCCCTATTGGTACAGTTCCTATACTTAGACAATTCTAATCACCAAGATTCACAGAACAATACTTATGAGCCTATGCTTTCTGGTAATGACCATCATGTAAGTGTACTTTCTCAAAGTCTTTTATTTTACAATAAGAAATGTCAAATAGTAAAATGTGGCAGAAATGAGACATGTAGAGAACAATATAAACGATTTAACAATAGCTTCTTTTGTAGAATTCGTATCAACCCAAGCTCATTTGCCAACCAAACAAGACAATTCTTCAAACATACCACTCTGTTTTACACTGCACCAAACAAAACGGACCGTCCATTTTCCAATGCCACCGTCACACGAATGAACCTTCCACGTTCGCTTTAAGTTGCTGCAACAGAACATTTTTCTAGATTATTGCATATTCAAATGATTTTGGATCAACTTAAAAAAAAAGCATTTTATGCGTTTACTTTGATTGATAAGGTTTCACTTTCTGAATTTCCCTGCAGTAACAAATTTCCATAGACATCTTATTCCTAGCAAAACACTTCTATAAAACTGTAAAACAGTTTGTGAAAATCCAAGTTTCTGAGTTCAGGAAACAATGACTTTTCTCTCAAATTGCAGATAAAATTCCGGATAGAAGGAATGTGAGGTCTTTTGAAGGTTTGATCAGGAGCGGTCTTATTTTGATATGTAAGATAGTGCAAATGTTTCCTAAGTAGTCTCCCACTGACAAATATATAAGTACAATGGGGGATCTTTATAAGGTTGCCCTCCATTGTAATGTTGGACGTTTATGTGAAATATTCTGTGTTACTTATATTCGTAGTGGTTAGTTAATGCATCGGGTAGCTTCGGGTAGCTGATAAAAGATAAGTTTACTAGTTCAATAATCCTATAACACAATTTCGTATTTTTAAAAGGGAAAATTGTATTTTAAATAATTAAACTGACAAAAGTTTACACTTTAAAATTTTGGACGTTTAATATCTAACACTTTAAACAATAAAAATAATTTCAATTAAATATTAAAAATTTGAAACTAATTTACTTATTTTCACATCAAAATTGTGATCGACATTGTTCATTACTCATTCAAAATGATGACAATAAATTAATAAAATGATTAATATAATAAAAATAGGTATTACCTTTAAAAAAAAGAAAAATTAATAAAAAATTATAAAAAATATTTTAAAAATACAAAAAAATTCTTAAGAAATAAATAACAATTTAATATAAATTCAAAAATTCAAAAAATTCAAAAATCTTAAAAATTAAAAGAATTATAAAATATAATTTTATATATAATTTAATTTTTATAAACTTTAAATTCTTTAAATTTCTTTAAAATAATAAAATAGGTAAATAATATAGAAATTTATAAATTATCTAAAATAATTAAAATTACCAAAACATATAAAAATCAAAATTTCTAAAAATACAAATAAAAATTAATTTCAAAAAATTCCCAAAAATATAAAAATATAAAATTATAATTTCAGACATATTGCTATTAACGAGGAATCAACTTACATAGATACACACAGTTTCTGACATATCATCATTCACCAAAAAACTAAAATTTTGAATAAAAACATGAATACCAATGGTTTCCAATATTTTTATATGAATTATGTCGATATATCATCATTGGCAATAGCCATATATGTCGGAAACCTTCATTCCTCAACATCACTTATAACATATCTAAAAATTGTCACCTTTAGTGAAGAGGGTGAATGATTATATGCTGGAAACCATCTTAATGAGTTGGTTCACTTTGGATATTTCTTAATTTTTATTATATTTTATAAAGTTTTTTAAAATGTAATCAAAATTCATTTAAAATTTGAGGAATTTGTCAAATATAACTCAAAACTTGATTTTAAATGCAAAAGTATACCCAAACATCAATCAAATCTAAAACTAACCCAAAAGCCTTGTGAAATTACAACCAGCTTCTTATGACCAAACAAAAAGAAACAGAATTTATTTTTACGAATATAACCATGGAAAGTCTTCTGAGTTTGTGTAAGTCTTCCAGACGACTTTCCTGGAAGTCTTCCAGACGACTTCCCATGGAAGTCATCTCATATGGTTGATCTTAAAAATAATTTATAAATTTTATAAAAAAATATTTTTCAGGTAAAAAAATTGAAATAATGTAATTATAAACATTTGAAAATGATATAAATTAAAATTGTCCACTTTGGGCCTAATAGGCAAGCCCACATGGATTCACTTTTGGTTTCCTTCCCAAAAGGTCTCGTACTAATTAAAGTTGAATTTCTCTTTATATATTAGACACTCCTTGTCTAAACTTCCTATGTGAGACTTTGCTCTGATACCAATTGAAAAATCTCTTAGAACAAAGAATAATAAGAACAACTTTTCTTATTGCTTTAGAGACTACTCAAAACTAAAGTTCACAATGTTTCTCTTAGATCTCTTATGATCTACTCTCTTAAATCTTATAGAACACCTCTCCATTAGATATATATTTATAGTGAATGACAATTCTCTTTAACATGTGAGATATGAAAAACATAAACCTAATCTAATAGAAAACTTCATTTTCCTATTCTAGATTTTAAACATCTAATAATATGTTAAGTTTCCACAAGCTTGGAATAATCTAACAATCACCCCCTTAATTCCAACTTGAATTAGGGAGATCAATTCACTTTAACAACCTGTGGCTATGATACCAATTCAAGCTTCAATTTAAGCTATGATACCAATTCAAGGATCTCTTAGAACAAAAAATAATAATGACAATTTTTTTATTGCTTTAGAAACTACTAAAAATTAAAGCTCACAATGTTTCTCTTAAATCTCTTATGATATACTCTCTTAGATATTATGGAACACCTCTCCATTAGATCTATATTTATAGTGAAGGACAATTCCCTTTAACATGTGAGAAGAAAAAACAAACCTAATCTAATAGAAAACTTCATTTTCCTACTCTAATTTTTTTTATTGTGTTTATCTCTTAACACTAATAATATGTTAAATTTCCATAAATTTAGAATTATCCACCGTTAGTCATCGTGTTTTGTGTCAGACGAGGAACAATTTCATCTCTTACATTCCTTGGAGGTAAATATTGGGCCGCAAATGTCACTATTGTGTTTGATTCTTAATTTGGGCTTCTTTTATGATATTGAGCTAATTCTCCCAATAAGTGTGTCGTGAATTTGAAGTATTTTTTTTTCTCTTTTTCAACGTTATGCATTTCTTGAATAGATGCAACATTGATGGTATATACCTGGACTACAATTTAGGTTAAGTTATAAAACTTGAACTTCTTATCTTGAGTCTTCCTGTTGTTGTATGAGCAGCAACAAAAATTATGATAATTGTTTTGACCTTAATATTATGATAATTGTTTCTACAATTTCTACGATCAAAATTGGACCTTGAATTGAAGACATGGAAAGGGAAACAAGAAAAGAAAACAAAGGAGAAGCCTCTCGCAGTGATCAGAGGAGAAACCGGTGCCGGAACTGCAAGATTAAATTGATAAAGTTTGTCCTCAAGAAGAAAAAAAAAGAGAGATATGCTCTTTTGTTGTTTTTTATTTTTTGAGAATAAGAGAGATACGCTCTTTTAAAGTTTTTAATGACATAATTTATGACAAGAATAAAAAAATGATGCCAACGTTATTTGTTACTATATGATAGTTTTAACTTTTATTGGTGCTTTTAGAAACAATTTGTTGTCAATGTCTATTTCCGTTTCTGAAGCAAAAGTGCTAATCAAAGAAATGATTTATAGTGATCATATATATTAATCAACACAAGTACATACTGCAATATGTTTGTTCTCAGATATTTGGCCACTTTTATATTTATTTTTTGACTTTTATATTTATGCCATTTTATATATTTAAATAATGGTGAAGCTTTTATATGATGAAAAGAAAATATGTATTTAACTCTAGCAATGTTACAAAAAAAAAAGAATTAGCTCTAGCAAAAAGGTGTTAATGTTTTTCTTTCGGTGCTCCACATCTAATCTATTAAATTAGAGTCCTATGACTTTTTGATGTGTGATATTTTTATTTGGACCAACTATTAGAAAGTTAATCAAAATATACATAGTCTAATTATAATATTTTTAATATCTTAATCAAAAGCAATTAAACAATTTTTTTAAAAAAGAAATCAAACAATATATTTTTAGAATCTTTTTAAATTTATTTTCGTAATTAATTAATATAAATTATAATTATCACTTAAATATAATTTAATCTATTAAAATAGAGTCCTATTTTTATCTACTACTAACAAGTCATAGTAGGACCACTTAAAAAATTAGTTAATATGACATATTTAATTATTTACATTAATAATAAACTAACTTAAAATTTAAATTTTATTTTTCAATTATAAGAAAATCTGTTGAGAAATATCTAAGAAAATCTTACTTCAAATTTTAAATATTTTTTTAGAAAATAACACATTAATAAATTTCATAGTTAGTAATATAATATTATTAGAAATCAATGTTAACTAAAATTTTATTATAAAACAAGAAAATAAAATTTCTATAATGTTTTTAATAAATTCTATAAATATATTCTGGATTATATAAAAAAGCAGTGATACATGAATTAAATATGATAAAATTATATTAAACATATAATTTCACAATTTTTAAATTTCTAAATTTTTTATTTAAATAAATTATCATTCATAATTAAAATGGGTTAAAGTTCATAAACTATATAATATTTTTATACAAAATAAATGTATTAACATAGGTTAAACTTATATATATATATATATATATATATATATATATATATATATATATATCTACAACTTTTTATTTATTTTGAAACTCTCAACAATATACTTTTTAAAAATGATTGCATACAAAAATATAATAGTATATAATAAACTTTAGTTCATATACTATTTAAAAATATGTTATTAGAAAACTATGAAATTTTAGTAATTCATTTAAAATATTAATGCAAAATATAATTTTAATTTTTAATTTATTTTTATTTTAACTATAACAAAATCTATTGAGTATTATTTTTAAAATAGTACCAAAATTCAAATATTTTATTTATAAAATAGTAGATTAGATGTAGTCACAAAACAAAATTCAAAATTCATTGAATGTTCCAAACTCAGAAATAATTGTGTAATTTTGCAAACTTTTCTTGGCAAAATATAAAAATTTGAAACTAAATATTTAAACTCAAAATTATAATATTGAAAATTTCACAAAAGATAAAATCATAGATAATAAAAATATCTTTTTGAAATGCACCACGATAAAAAACTATTTATATATGTTGTAAAAACTAAAGCAATCTAATATTTTGAAGTCTTAATTTTTAAAAAATAAAGCTTAATATCATAACATCCAAAACATATCCTATATTAATAAAATTTTACTAAAGTAGTATGATAAATACTACTATGTATAAAATTAACTAAAAAATAATGCTATATTATTTAAACAAAATAAATCCCGTAAAATACTAAAATGATATATGTTAAAGTATATTTTCTTATAAAAACATGTAAATAGAAATGATCATAAATATATTTCGTTTATATAATATAAACAGATAAAATTTAAAATATATTATATGCAAAATTTATAAATTGAAGAAAAAACATATTATGAAAAAGGTTCTCTATTTGATTATTTCATATGGTTATTTTATTGTATCTAACTCGAAAATATATTAGTAAGTAATAAAAGTAATAACAAAGTAAAATATATTAAACAAATCACTATATATTAATAATATTAAATAAAAAATATAAACAATAATATTATAGATTTACATAATATATAACACTAAAATAAAAATTATATATTTATCACATTTGTAATAATATCTAATACATTTATAAAATAGAAAAATATCCACACGGACGTGCAAGTTAAAATCTAGTATATGTTATAACATTTCCCATGTGAGCGTCTGAATTTGGACCTGGTATAATTGTTTCTATTGTTTACCCGTACGTGTTCCAGGTTGAATTTCGGTCTGGAAGAAAGTGTTTTATATTTTTTAAAACCATGAACAAAAAACTAAATAAAATGTAACAGCTAATAAAAAATCTTGCTATTATCTTACTCCCTCCGTTTTTTTATAATTGACGTTTTATGTGAAATTTTTTGTTCCAAATTATTTGTCGTTTTCAATTTTCTATGTAAAATTTATTAGTAATTAATATTAGATGACCAATGATATAATAACTTCTATTTTATTATTGGTTGAATTGTGGTTAGGTAAACAATTAATGATGTTTTTGTTTAGAAAATGATAAAAAATTAAATGTTTCTTAATCTACGTGAATAATCCTAGAACGTCAAATATAAAAAAACGGAGGGAGTATTATTTAAGAAACACAGCTAATTTAAAAGAAGAAAGTTTACAGCTAAATGGACACCTATTGCTGAAATAGCAGGCTCTTATTTGGTATAAGCTCAATTCTTCGGAATTTGGATTCTAACCGAGCATTGACTTTTGTATTTGTTTTTGGTTTTAGTAAATAATTACCTCCCAAATTTAAGTTTCCTTTTCTTTCTTCTGTGTTTTTCAACGAGACGCATTTCTTGAATACAGTTTAGGCGAAGTTATAAAACTTGAACTTATATCCATTGGTTGAAACTTGAAAGTTGTCAATCTATTATTATATTATGATGTATCTGTAATTTTTTCTTTTCGTATCTGTATATATCTGCATCATTATATCTTGTTTACATTTACACTTAAATTGACTCATTATCTTCTAAATTGATCTAAAACCAAAAAGTTTAATAAAAAACTAAAAAACTCTAAAACACACATTTTTGTTAAAGTGATAAATAAGACAGAGTGTGTTACCAAAAAAAAAAGATAAAGAAGACAGAGTTTTCTGAATAATACTTTCACTCCCTTACTCTGAATGAGATTACAAAAAGCAAATATAAGAGCCTGAGGAACAATCTCGAAGGCTTGACCATACAGCTGTAAAGATAAAAAGGCTCTCGCTAGGACATAAAGATAACAATGGGGTGAAATAAGATCCAGCTTGCTCGTACGACACTTCTCCTCTGTTTTGCAAGAAGACAAAAACTGTGTAGCAGATGACCGTTGAAGGAGACAGGCAGTGGGCTTCTCTTGGGCTCTCGGTTTTGATCTCTGATGGGCCTTGTTTTCTGATCAACTAACAATTTTAAAAATGGTAAAAACTCAATTTATCGATAAACCATCTTTAGACCTTTCTTCGTGGCCAAAGCTTAACGACGACGAACGCTCGACCTACACGGTTTTGACTTTTGAGTAATTTTTCCCCGACTAATTTCTTTGAAAAGTCCAAAATTCCACTACAAATAAACGGTTTGAGTTTATATATTAACATTAGAAGGTGGTTAACAATGAGTAAACAATGTGCTGGGCTTAAAAATAAGCAACGCAAGGACAAAGATGTAATGCGGCCCATTGGAGCACCAACAAAATAATACCACATAACAAACGTTATCCCTTTTGGTATGACAGAGCCGGTTCTAGAATTCTTAAGGTTAGAATCAAAAATGGAAAAATAGCAGAAAGTAAAAAATATGTTGGTGGGAGTTCGGACCCTAGTTTGAGTATATGTACAAAGCATGTTCAACCAATACACTAACGACATACTTTTAAAAAAGTTTGGCCGTTCTTTTTATATTAATTGACGAGTGGAAACCATTACTTCTGTTCAGGGGCGGCTACAATAGCAACGGATTTGTAATTATCAATGAAAATAAGATTAGTAAACTTTGTTACAAATTGACTGTAAATACTGCTCAAGCCGAGCAAACAAAGGATGCGTTTACCCAAGAATTGGTTTTGTATTGGGTAGTGTTCATTCAAACTCATTGATGAATGCTTTCTTTTCTGAATGAATATATATGATCAAAAGATATGTCTGTACATCTGGAAGTTTTTTCCAGGCAAATCAAAATTGCATAAAAATAATTAAGAAACTAAAGTTCAAAAACGAAAAAGAAAGGAAAAATAATAACACCAGAGACGCTAATTCTAATATTTCAAAACATAGCTAGCTAATAAAGAAAAGACAACTAAGGATCAGCAACTGTCAATTCATACCTCCTGGAACTGAATAATCTCCCCCGCCTCCAAGCTCCCATGTTCGATATCGAGTAAGCGATACTCTTCATGAATAACTTCTTTACCAATCAGCCACCCCAAAAATAATAAATATATAAAAAAATAGATGGCTGAAAATAAGAAGACAAATCCGACACATTCGGTCCCAAGCAATATTATGTAATCACGGCGGTCGTCGAACGAAAACGGAGGAGCGGCCATAGAATCTACAGATGGTTACATCCATAGTTAAAAACATTATATATTTATACATAAAAATTCATAGAAAAAGTAATACACATTTATTAGTTAAATTGATACGAATTCAAATTCCATCCAGATAAGGAATAATTTACAAAGATTTTTATCCAAAAATATATTTTATCAATCTTGCAGCGAAAACATATTAATATCAATCGTGATCGTTGAATTAGATTTTATATATTACACATATATACATGAACGGATATTTAGATATAGATCACTAGGATTTCTAATTATCTATTAATATAGGAATTGGTTTTAAAAAATAAACAAGATATTTATATTTAAGTTTTATGATAAATTTATAAAATATTTAATATTATTTGATGTTTTGTATTATGTAACTTAATATGTTTAATTCAATATTATTAATATATAATTATATAATTTTATTGATATTTTTTATTTTTTATGAAACAATATATATTAATATATAATTTATTTATATTTTAATATATTTCTAAAAATATTAAAAATAAATATAACCATATAAGAATCGAAATAGAATAATTTATCTATTTAATCCATTTCGTTAATTTTTGATGTTTTCTAATGAAAATGAATTAGATTTTGTTTATAATGCTCATTGATCAAAAATTATTTTAAAGATTTTTGTAATTTAGATAAATTACTTTTTTTTTATTTAATTTACAACATAAACCATCAATTTTATACTAAAAAATCATTTAATCAAGTAATATAACTTTTTATCTTGTATAATTTATTTTTATTTTTATTAAACTTAAATTTATATTTCTAACTTTATAATTTAAATTTATAAATTAAAATATTTATTCTTTATTTAAATTTAAATAATACTAAATTATAATATTTTAATAATAATTACGAATTTAATGAATTATTTAAAACTGATAATCAAAATATTTTATAAGATTTTGTTAAAATAAAATAGAAAATATTCAAAAATAAATAGTGTTATAGTAGAATATTTTTATGTCGGATAATATATTTTATTCAAAAGATCTAATATATAAATATAATTTTTAATATAATAGAAATTACTAATAAAATAGTCCAATGACTTTGGTTCATTAGATAAAAATAGGATTCTATTTTAATAAATTAGATTTTACATGCATCCATTTCATTTTATAAATTAATATATCTATAACTATTAATTTAGGAAAAAAATATACTAATTCTAGATATTTCAAAATCAAAATCTGTAATTATCTTAAAAATAAATAGTACGATTATAGATATTAAATTTTCAAAAGGAATAGCGCTTCAACAATTAATGTAATTAAATAAATAGTCAGCTGTAAAAGTTATATATATTCCGATGGTAATGGTGTAGCTTTATTTTATTTTTATATAAAATTAAAGCTCTAAACTTTTTGCTATAGCCGTACAATCTATTACTCTAAAGTTTTGGCCGTAGATTTTTTTAAGATTGATATCCATCCGTTGTAGATTAATAATATATATATATATATATATATATATATATATATATATATATATATATATATACCCAACAGCATATTAATATATATGAAACTAAATTTTAATATGTTTTATTTTACTAAATAAATAAAACTAAGAATAATATTTTAAAATCTATAATCAAAATAACTTTCTACATAATAATAAATTAATGGTTACATATATTCACCAGTATTTCATAAATCCATTATAATATTATAGCACAATTCTTTTATATATTGTTAAAAATTTATCTATCGAATATTCTTTATTAAGTTGAAATTTTATACATCCACTTAATATTAATCGATAACAAAATACATTATTCAATAGCTAAATTTATATTTAAATAAATAAAACTGAAAAATATTTACTTCTCTTTAAAAATTTCATCTGCGTTGTTTGACACGTCTCTATGAGCTAAAAATATCTTTATGAATGTTTGACACATTTTTTTTCTAAAACCACAATTATTATCACCATTATTATTGCAATAGCTTACAAATATTATAAAATATATTAAATTTAGATAATATGAAACCAATTTAATAATAACTAGATAATAACTCACACCTTACGAAGAATAAAATATTCATAAAATGTCACTGATAATATTTTAAACTTATATGATTTTATCAAGTTATAATAGTAGATGTTTTAAATTTTATCATCTCAAATATATACAATGATGAAGTTTTAAAATTAAAAATTTATGGAATATCATTAATTATCATATTTATTGTAAATCACATTACGTAATTCCATAGTTTTTTTTAAGAAGAAAAAAGATTTATTTGTGAACATTTTATTAATAGATGATTCACTAAATTATATACAATGTCAATCTTGTAATATTTCTAGTAATGTAAGTCCAATTTAATATAGACTATAAGAAGAGTTATATTGTTGACACTTAATCATTGTAACCAATGTGACAACATCAAAAATATTTCTCAATTAATATAAAAGGGATAGAAAAGTAAAACAATATTAAGATGGTGCACAAAATATTATTGACTAATGAATGAATTAATTAATATCAACTAAATATTTCATATGAGAGGTAGAGATCCTATATTCTTTGAATAAAAGTTAGAAGATTTTTTGTTTGTTTGTTTGGAAAGCTCACCAACTGAGCTGTGGATATATAGCTTTTTACATCATTTCTACAGACATTTTCCTCTTTGAAACAGCTGTGAACATAAAAAATATTAATAAAGATTGATTGCTTTAGATTTAATGCTTTAGACTTATGTTTCTTTGCCACCATCCGTAAACACAATTTTTGCAGTTGATAACGATTGTTGTTGTTTTACAACAAATTAAAAACTGATTCTCATTAGTGTTTGTTGTTGCATATGGTGGATAAATAAATATAAAAATGTTTTTTAAAAATATTTGAAAATTTTAAATATATATATATATATATATATAGATAGATTTTAAATTCATTAACAGTATCATAATTTATTATAAAACATTGAAACCAAATCTATTCACTATAATTTTAAAACATTAATATATATACATGTATAAAAATATATACATATATGAATGAAACAAAATATTCTTTTAAAAGTTCTAATATAAACATTCAAAATTTTTATTGAAATTGTAACTTTCATCTAAACTAAAAAAACAAATAAACAAAATATTATCATCAATTATATTATATTAATAATTATTATATTTTATCATAATAGTTTATTTTGATATTTAAAATGTTATAATGTCCTAATATTGGTAATTTATTATTACAGTCACCCACATCTGCAAACTCTCACAATCTCATCCGCAACCATTGCGTTTCAACCAGTCATACCCTTAGAACATTATTCTTTGAGTTTTATTAATAAGAAATTTTTCAAAAAGATAAGGAATAACAAAAATATGCAAATATTAGGAATATTGATTTGACATCCACGCCAATTTACACTATAAACTAGGTTAAAATGTGTGCCTTGCGCGAAATAAGCATAATATATACAATTATTTTTACATATTATTATTTATTTTGTGTTCTTTTGGTAATATGAATATTAAATAATAAATATATAATGAATAATTGAAAGTTAGTAAATATTAAATATTAAATAAATTGGCACGAGTTCATAAATCATAACAATTACTTTTGTTTATTACAATCATTTTATAGCAAATAAATCAAAAGACTCACTTTTATCTATTTTATATGATATATAATTAAATTAAAATGATATTTACATATATATAGTATATCTTTAATATGGCTATTAAATGAATTTTCCTATTTATATTCTTACAAGGGAAAATCTATCAAATAATCATTTTTGAGGTTTTTGTCACAAAAATAGACATTGAAAGAAAAAATGACCAAAATAGACATTTTTATTTTGAAAATTTCAATATTTTTTACTTTTTTTTTAATTTTTAAATCTCAACTCCAAAACCCCCACCCCATAACTCTAAACCCTAAGTTTAGATTAGTTAACCCAAGGGTATAAATATATATTTATATAAAGTTTATTTTGGTCATTTTTCTCTTGAGTGCTATTTTTGGTACAAAAAAATTTTTAGGTATATTTTGGTATTTATCTCTTCTTATAATCATTTGTTTTTTATAACACAGAATTTTAACGTGAGACTTTTAATAACTTTAGTAATTTATATTCATTTTTAAAATTAAATGCAAAAATTATGAAATTAAAATATTTAGTTTCCAATTCTTGTTCAATGCAGAATTAGAAATTAAAATATTTATTTATTTTATATGGTATATGTTTTAATTAAATTAATATATATATATATATTAATCTGATTTTTTACAAAAGCAACTTCCTACTCATATGGTTTTATGATAATTTGTATCTTTTTATAACCAAAATTTTAAATCATTGATCATAATTGTGGGGATTTTATTAATTTTAGAGTAATTTATAGTTGTTTTCAAAGTTAAAAGTATAATATATTCAAAATAATTTTAAATTTTATTATATGGTTAATGTTATTATTTAATTTATTTTATTGTTATAAAAAACAAAAAAAATGATATAAGATATTAAAATTGTTAAAAAAATATTTATTATTCAAAATCCTTAACTGTTATATATATATAACAGTTAAGGAAACTATATATATATATATATATATATATATATATATATATATATATATATATATATATATATATATATATATATATTTGAATCACATTAGATAATTTTGTAGTTTTTATTTAAAAAAAGAAGAGAGAGTATTTTTCATACTTTAATAATTACTTTATTGTTAGTTTAATGAAAAATATAGTATATATTTAGATGGACCAACATATTTCTCTAAGAATTCTAAAACTCATTGTGATGATGACACATGTCAGAATTTAAATGTTGTAATGATTCTCAAACAATATATAAGGGATCCAAAAATTTGAAGAGCCAAATTTTCATCTAGACAATAAAATTCCATATGCGTCAAAACCATATATACATAGTAAAATTTCAGACACATCAAAAATTAATACAAATGATAAACTTTTGTACTGATAAAATCTCAGATCCATCAAAAATTATCAATATCCGAAAAGCGCTTCAACAATTAATGTAAGTAAATAAATAGCCAGCTGTTGGTAAATGGTGCAACTTTAATTTTTTTTTTTTTATGTAGAGTTAAACTGTAAACTTTTTGCTATGCTGTAGAATCTACTACTCTAAACTTTTGGCCGTAAATTGTAATATTATATCACAATCCCTTCGTATATTGTTAAGGATTTATCTATTCAATTTTCTTTATTAAGTTGAACTTAAAATATCTCTATAAATTTTTGAAAAATTCTATATATCCACTTAATATTAATCTATAACAAAATACATCTTTTAATAATTAATTTTTATTTTTAAATAAATGAGACTTAAAAATATTTACTTCTCTGTAAAAAATGGTGACCATCTGTGTTGGTTGACACATAATGAACCAAAAACTTTTTTATGAATGTTTGACACATTATTTTTAAACCACAATTATTACCATGATATTTTTATTTGCTATAGCTTACAAATATTATAAAATATTATATTAAACTCAGATAATATGAAACCAACTTAATGATAACTAGGTAATAATCCGCGTACTATGCAAAATAAAATATTTACAAACTATCTATGATAATATTTTAAAATAATAACATATATATAGAAATATGATTTAAATTTATATGATTTGATCAATTTATAATTATAGAAGTTACTATATTTTATCAACTAAAATATTATAAAATTAAGAAATTAAAAATTTGTGCATTTCATATGATAGATATTTAAATTTAAGTTATATTAAAATAAATATATAGTATAATTTAATCAAAATATCTATCAAATGAGGTTTTCTAATCTAATATTTCTAATAATTTTTATTTTTTCATCATATTATTTTTATACCATTGATTACAAAAAAAATTGATGTAAAACTTCTAACAGTTTATTAAATTATAATTGTTTTTAAAATTCATAATATAACATATACGAAAAATCCAAATTTTTATTATACAGTTAATGTGATTTTTAATAATTTTAATAATATAAAATTGAACACGAATGATAGAGGGTATAAAAATTTTAAATTTTTATTATTATTCAATATCTTTATTTTAAATTATATTAGGTAATTTCATAGCTTTTATTTAAGAAAAAATGATAAATATTTATTTGTGACCATTTGATTAATAGATGATCCAATATATTATATACAATGTCAATCTTGTAATATTTCTAATAATTTAATTCCAATTTCATATAGATTGTGAGAAGAGCTATTGTTGACCCTTAAACATTGTAACTAATATTACAACTTAAAATATATTTTTAGTTAATATATAATAGATAGAAAAAAGTAAAACACTATAATAAGATGGTGCACAACATATTATTGACTAATGAATGAATTAATTAATGTCAACTGAAAAAATAGTTCATACGATAGGTAGAGATCATATTCTTTGAATAAAAATGATTTCTTTTAATTTTTATTCAAAAAATAGGATCTCTACGATATGTAGCTTTTTACATCACTTCTACAGACATTTTCTTCTTTCAAATTGCAGTGAACATAAAAATTATTAATAAAGCTTGGTTGCTTTAAATTAATTTAGGGAAATTGCATTGTATGACCATCAAAAAAAATATAATTCACTCTCTAGCTAAAAAATAAGTTGACTATGATATTCAACATATTTTCTATCTTATTTGCCATAGTACCCCTTAAAATTACCGATTCAACCGTTTTCTATTTTCTCTCTTTTCTTTCATTTATTTTTCTTCTTTTTCTTATGAGATCATTGATTCTTCTAACTATGTGTTTGTTTCCATACTTTGTTTTAATTTTGAATTCCATAACGCAAACTAGATTTATCGTTTTATCAATGATGACTTCCATTGTTATTTAGATCTGGTGGTTGGCGGTGAAGAATAACGACGGCGGACCACTGTTATTAGAAATAGAAGAAGTGATGAAGAAGATGACTCCTCGACAATATACTGTGATGAGGATCTTTTTTTTCCTTAACCATTATGAGTTGATAAGGAATAATGATAATGGACCAGCAAATGAGAGTCGTAATGTCTGGAAAATATAAAGAGATGAAGAAGATGATTCGGTGACTATACTATATTTAGTGAAATAAAATTATAGTATAGTTTAAGTTATTTAATGTAGCTATTTATGTGAGGTTACTATACTATTTCCAGAAGTGATGTTATATTCTTCACTTATTTTATATTACTTCCTTGAAATATAACAGTTGGTATTATAAATATATATTATAGTTTATTGGGTTTAGGGTTTAGTGATTAGAGTTTACGGTTTAGTATTTAAGGGTTGGAGTTGGAGTAAGAGTAATGTTTAGTATTCATGGGTTGTAAGTAGAGTTGGAATTATATACTACTTTGGAGATATAAAATAGAAAACTTGGCATGCGATTAGAGTTTGTTTGAAAAACGTTAAGTATGGTCTCAAATATCACAAATTTATGTGAGTCTATTTTTGAGATAGTACCAACAATTTTAATTATCCATTTTTTTAGTGTAGACTTCACAAGTCTATTCTATTTTCATTTGTATAGTATAGTTTCATATTACAAAATACTATATACTATTCTCATATTTTAGTTTTATTCAAAATATTATAAATATGTATTATGATTTATGGGTTTGGGTTTAGTGATTGCAGTTTAGGGTCTAGTGATTAGAGTTTAAGGTTTAGTATTTAAGAATTGGGTTTAATATTTAATATTTAGGATTAAAGGTGTGGGTAGGTTTATAAATGGAATAACATGTTGAACTATGATCAATTTGCAATGGCATACCATTTTTCTCTGAAAATAAAAATATAATGTTAGGGCTATTATAATTTAATTAAATAGAGTAGAACAATGTTTTAATATTACAAAATTTGTGAATAGAATTGAACTTACAATAAATTTGTGTGGTAAATAAGTATGTGAGGTGAACTTCACTACATAATTTGATAGTAAATAATAGTGATTCACTTCTGTCCACAACAAAGCATCAACGCCATCCACTTAATTCTTTTTTAACCGGATACTTGCTATTAGAAAGGGTATAACCGGATCAAATGGGTGTTAAATGTTAGCTTCCTAATTATGTCAAAACCAATGGCATGCACTTAATTTGTTATCCAAGTTTGATTATTAACCAAATTCTCCCTAATTTAACGCTTTAGATTTAGGTTCTGATAGGTTTTCTCGATACCACTGGTAAACACAACTTTTGCGGTTGATAACGTTTACTAGCGTTTTACAATAATTATAAAAAACGTTATAAATCTTTCCAAAACGCTTCAAACTTCATAAAACTAAAAGCAGGTTCCCACTAGTGTTTGTTGTTGCAGACAACTACGATAGATAAATAAATATAAAATATTTTTTGAAAATATTTAAATTTTAAAAATTAAAATTAAAATATTATATATTTATATACATTTTAAATTTTAAATTAAATTCAATAACAGTATTATAACTTATTTTATCAAAAATTAAGCCAAATCTATTCACCATAATTTTAAAACATTAATATATATATATATATATATATATATATATATATATATATATATGCAACAAAATATTCTTTAAATTTCTAATATAAATCTTCAAAAAATATTTTTGAAATTTTAAATTTCATTTAAACTAAAAAATAAACGTAATATTGTTATTAGTTATATTATATCAATAGTTATTATATTTTATCATAATATTTTTAATATTTTTATAATGATATAATGTGTTAATATTGGTAATTTATTATTAACCGACTGGAATATCCATAATCAAGAAATCACAAATATCCTGTCAAAGCACAATTTCTAATTGATGTATCGTACAAATTACTTAACAACGCTAGAAACCACAACTATCCATATCCATAAACTCTCACAATCGCACTCACAACGTTGCGTTTCAAACAGTTAGATCCTAAGAACATTATCCATTCAGTTTAATTAATAAGAAATTTTTAACAAGATAAGGAATTAACAAAAATATAAAAATATTAAGAACAAGGATACAACATCCATGAAAATTTACACTATAAACTATGTTAAAATCGCGCCTTGCATGTGATGAGCACTATATATAAAATTATTTTTATATATTATTATTTATTTTTTGGTTTTTACATAAAATTTATAAAGTAGGAATTTTAATATTTTAGTAATTGTATTTTTTAAAATTAAAAATATAATATATACAAAATAATATAATTTTTATTATATGGCTGATTTTATTATTTAATTTATTTTATTAATATAAAAAAAAAATGATATAAGATAAAAAAAATTGTCAACACATGTAAAGAAAGAAGGGAGAGTATTTGTTCATACGTTAATAATTAATTTTATTGTTAGTTTAATGAAAAAATAGATGGACTAATATATTTCTCTAAAGATTCTAATATTCATTGTGATGATGACACATGTCATAACTTAAATGTTGTAATACTCTTCAAATAATGTATAAAGAATCCATAAATCTAAAGAGATCTTAATCCATATAGTAAAATTTCATATGCGTCAAAAACAGATATACATAGTAAAATTTCAAACCCATCAAAAATGGGATACAAATAATAAAATCCCATACTGATAAAATCTCTGATCCATCAAAAATTATCAATATCCGAATATATTAACTTTAAAGTTTAAATTTCCACATTCAGATGTTATAAATTTATTAATAAATTCAGATTCAGATGTTATATTTATTAATATATTTATAAAATAGATAATAAATTTTAGTTTTAGTATTATTTTATGTTTTATTATATTTTATCTTGATACTTAATGTTTATATGAATATCCAAAAATTCAGATAATCTAGAAACTATTTAATATCCGGTTACATAGTTTTTTTTTGGATATTCATATTGATTCCACCCCTAGTATAAGTAGACAAGAAATTTTTGAATACCAGGTTTTCTCTCTCTTGTTATTCAGAGAAAGTTGGAAACGTTAAGATAGTTATCACATATAAATTGTTTGTTCGGATAGTTTAGTGAATCATGTATGAAGCTGACACATCCGAAGATAGGCTAAAAGTGATGTATTGTATGGTTGGATTTGTAGCTTTCGTCCTTGTCTCTCTCGGCATCATTGTATTGACTTGTTTTTGTACTTGGCTTTCTCTCGATAAACCCTCGTATACTCCTCTGAGAACCGACTCCGGCGAGGAAGAGCTGCAGGAAACAAACTTCACCAAGCGAGTTTGAAGATTTGAGTAGAACATACACATATGCATGGTCTGATTGGGGCTTTACTTGTACATATGACTTTTTGCTTTCTCTCTTTTAAGAAAAAAAAATTGATCTAGCCATCGACTTTCAGTGGCATTAATTACTTAATGATGTTTTCTTCCATAAGCTTGGGATTATCGTGTCTTTCTGCCTATTTGTATGTAGCCATTATTAATCTAATATTCATAGGTAATCCCAACAACAACAAAGATACAACTTCTAGGGTTTTAATAAACTTTTTCACACTAAATGTATTTTTTTTTTTGTAATGATTGGATAATTAAGGAATAAGAAGCGTAATCGTGAAGGAATTAGAACATGTACAGCATGATCGATTCAAGACTCGAAACTATATATATACACGTACATAACCGATAGTCCTCGTAATCATAGATAGTGTTTGTTGCATAAGTAATTAACTTTGATGGAGTCTCCAAATAGGAGATTGTTGGAATGGATAATATTTTTGTTTACATGGATGACAATCCTCCTCCTCCTATACAACATACAAGACTTGTAAAATCGGTGAAGATCCGATATCTCGGAGTTGGATCGACCAGATTAGGGAGACAATATGGATTAGTCGTTGCTTTAGTATACATGTCTTCAAGGCATCAACACCAGCAACTATATTGAAGATCATAGACCGACAAGTGCGTGATATAATCTTGGGAAGAAGAAAGAAAAGATCTTTTTCTTTTGTGCACCAAACGATTATATAAAAAATTATTTTTTTTGTCAGCAAATGTTTTGTTAGCAAATTAAACGGGTTTAAATGATACAATCGGAACAATACTCAACGATAATAGATGAACAACATAAACAATACAATAAATGTTAGAAGTAGAGACTTGCTTAACATAAAGAAATCCATGAATAATCCTAATTTGTATCCTTAGAAACAGTTACTGAATCTTACCATATATCTAACAACTTCGGTAAAACATATTTCTAATAATGTCCTTGCATATTTTCATTATTTTCTAAATATTTTCAATATACTGAAGCATAAAATATATGTGAAATATAGGCTTACATTCATAATTATAAACATACAAAAAGTATCTAACTAGAACATCCAATACAACAAGAGCAAACAACAAAATAAACGAGGATAAACCCCTACAGTGCCAACATGAGACCACACCACCTTATGCCATCCCCTCGTCTCTCATGTTTTCGCGTAAGAAATCACCACCTCACGCAGTCCTCGTGAGTTCTACGTCTTCATGCGATCATGCCACCTCACACGGTCTCTATGTGATCTACACCACCACGTCACATGATCATGTCACCTCATGCGGTTTCCGCGTGATCTGTGCTACCACATTCTTAACTTCACACACATGCACACTGCATACTCACTTCAGCAATGAATCATGCCACCTCATACTGTCTCCATATGAACCAACAAGAAACGATGCAACGCCTGAGATGTACTTCTCTCAATCCCGTTGCACCAACACACATTTTTCTTAAGCCTTCTCTAACTCATATACACCATCCACACATATCATAACCCCAATCAATGCAATCATCACATACAATACGTAAACATCATCCAACCATGTTTTAACAACCTAGGAATAGATTTATGTTTTTCATACAACCATCAATTTGTATATATTATGTATATGTGTATATAGGTATATGAAAAACATTTAGTTGTATGCTTATAGATACATACATGTATGAATGATCAACCTAGACAGTTATACCATAATGAGAGAATGATAAAAGATGATATAGATCACAACCAACCCTCACCTTAGTCTAGATCTGCGATATAAGATATGAAGCGATCTAAGCCCTAGATCAGAAATCTAGATGAAAAAGAGGCAAGAGAGAACTAAAAGAGAGTGTTTAGTCTTTCATTCCCCTTAGTTGGATTTAGAAGAACAAGAGCATAAGACTCAAGAAAACGATGATAATGGATAGATACACGACGAGATCTCCTCTCCGGTGAGATCGCGCGGTGGTCGACGGTGCTTCGGTGACTCACAGTGGCTCTAGTGGCTGCTGCTTGTCGACGGCTACTAACTCTTCAATTAGAAAGAGTTTTGCGACGTTTTGTCTTTGTAGGAAAATATATCTAAGGAGTCCTTGTTATAGAAAAGAAAATGAAAAACCCTAAAATTTCTTTTACCGTAGACCTTTACATAAATGAATGAACTCAAATAGGTTTCCAAACTCAAGGAGAATGTGAATGTGACTATCAACAAATGCAAATCACGACTTGTTGTCAAGGGATATCTACAAGAACATGTAAAATACATTGTACATGTACCAGGAAGTGGGCAAGGAGTCGATATCTTGACCAAGGCGTTGGCGAAGATAAAATTCAAGGAAATGAGGGATCAAGTTTGAGTTCAAGATCTCAGCAAGGAAAGCTTGAAGCTTAAGAGGGAGAATGGTGGATAAGCTTTAACATTCTTTGCAAAGGAAGTTATCCTTAAGGGAAATAGGATAACTAAAGTTAAAAGGAAGTTATTCTTAAAGGAAATAGAATAACTAAAGCTATTAGTATTAGGAAAAGAAAATATCTAATACAATGTGTAATATGATAAAAAAGAAATTTAGCTCATATATATGGTTATCGACTTTTGATGAATCATAAGAGAGAGAATAGTTTTTGTTTAATTTTTGAGAACTTTTCTAAACATTAATAAAGAAATGAATCTTTATTGAGCTGTTTGTTCAAGGCCGAAACTAGGTTGAACATATTTACGTTTTGGTCACTAGACTGAGATATCAAAAAAAGTCTTACATTGGAGATTTAGACAAAGAATATCTAATACTTAAAGAGATGTTCAACTCTAATTAATACAAAACCTTTTGGGAAGAAATCCAAAAAGTAAATCCATGCGGGTTTGATGTGGCCCAAAGTGGACATTATCGTACTAATCAGACAATAAAGAGTTGGACATGGGCTCTCACAAATCCAACAATTGGTATCAAAGCCATGTTGACGAAGATCTGCAAGAATACCAAAATATCCTTCAAATAGGAATGAGACCCTTCAAGTCAGAAGATGAGGTTTGTGGCAGAAACTAGGAATGAGATCATGGAATCTATGATGTCGTGGGAGAAACATTCTCAAAGGAAACCATTTGATTACTGATACAAGGTGGTGCCAAGATGATTCACTGAAGGAAAAACACACGAGATGAGTGTGATCCTTAGTTTGAGGAGGAGAATGTGAGATATCAAACAAAGACCCACATTAGAAGTTTAGAAAAATAATGTCTAATATATAAAGAAATGTCCAACTCTAATTACTACGAAATCTTTTGGGAAGAAATCCAAAAAGTAAATCCATGCAAACTTGTCTATTAGACCAAAAATGGATAATATCGTAATAATCAGATAATAAAAAATTGGACATGGACTCTCACAAATCCAACATAGTGATATTTGAAAATGATAAAACTACAGGTTGTTCAATCGTGTTAAACCGGAATTGAACCTTTTTGAGCTTAATTACTACATATCAAACTAAATTTAAGGTTATATAAAGGATCAAATTGTAATTTGAGTGAATAACTATAAATTGATTACTAATATATAAACGCATAATAGTAATCAAAATATCATAAACTAGAAAGTTATTATATCACTTGTTGCCGCGTTGGTTAAAGTCGAACATACCTAATTCCTACTTCATAATTTTCCCTTACATAAATTAATACTTTTTATCAATTAATATAGAAAAATGTATACTTAGATAATTGTTAGACTAAATTATAAGATAAATAAACAATTGATTATCATCAAATTATAAATTATCGAAAATAGTAAATATTTGAGAGATATTTGATACTCACAAGGTATATCGTTGCTTGAGATTTTTGTATTTTTCCCGGAGGCATGGTTTGATTTACATTTAATTAAAAATCTCAGTTAATTCCGTAAATTTTTATTAGTATAAGATTCATAATGTGGTTAGGAGTCTTCAAAATCTATATATATATAATATATGTACCTGTTTCCTCTTAAAAATTTCACAATATTCTTTTAATCAAGGATTCAATAAAAAGTAGGGTATTTTCTTGGGGCATCAGGTTAACCTCATGGATTCATCACGATATGAAGAAACGGTCATGGTGTTGTTTCGAGTAATGGTGGTGATGACCGTCATTGTTACCGTTTTTGGCTGTTTTGTCTGTGTCAAATTTTTCTCGCGGATGAGCAGTGAGAAGGACGGAGACATTGTACAGTTAGATTGGAACCCATGAATCTAATCCACGACGATCAAGGAAAAAGCCTCTATATTTTTTATTTTTGATTGCGAACTTTTGTTTGTTGCGAGTTAAATAAATAATGAAAACTTTATTTCTTCTATAGTTTTTTTCTTCATTGTTAGCCTGATGACCTATAGTTTTTACGCTAGATCAAATTAAATTCGAGTGGTTGAGGAGTAGGAGATAGATTGAATCAGGTGTGATCGGGAGCTATGATACCATATAGACTTCTCAACTTAAAATTAATTAGTGATAATTGGATTGATCCATCTATCTTATATATTACTTCTACCCATATATGTCGTCTTACAATTTATCAATAAATAAAAAAAACTTTGCTTAGCTAGAACTAGTAGATAGAGACGATGACGAAAGCAGTTTGGATGCCTTATGGAATCGGCCTGTGATCTAGATGGCCGCTGAGTTTGGTTTTTGTTGATGGGAGCTCGTTAGTGTATATACCATACTGTTATTTTGGATCCAACTAGTCCCGTTGCAGAAACTTACGTGAGACTTTGGTGTATTGAAAATAAATAAATTGTCTAAAATACTATATTTCTAATACTTTTTTTTCGTGTTTATCTTAATTTGCACGCCCAAAATCAAAAGTCTCAAATGCCATTAATAAATTTTATTAATCATTTATAAAAGTAAGAGTATTTTTGAAAAAAAATTGAATTTTCATTAAGAACATAAAATGAGAATGATCCTCTTTTAATAGTACAGATATTAAAATATATGATTGGTAAAAAGTGTCTTTTAATACAAATCATCCCAAATCTTTTGCACTTCTCAATATTTTCCTCTTCAATTTAATAATAAAACCTTTTAAAGCATAATAAAGTACACAAAAATAGAAATACAACTATATATAAATAGTTATTTACCCTTTTCTAAAGTATCCATTCCTAAACTGTTTTCTTTCTTTTCTTTTGTAACAGAAAATTGGAAAATTATAGATAATTATCACAAAGAAAGTTATTTGTTTATCAGTTTGTGGATTTACTCATACCAGGCTTCTAGCCGTCGTCCTTTTTGGTTTCTCTATGATTGTCTTCAACTTAATGATGTTTTCCTTGTACAAGTTTGGGATTTTCGTGTCTTTCTGCCTATTTATATAATTATATGTAGACATTATTAATTTAATAATCATGGGTAATACCGACAATAAAAAAATGCTTATATATCATCTAGGGTTTTTACTTTTTTAAAAAAATATTTTAGATTTTATAAACTATATCGCATTAAATATTTTTTCTAATAATTGGATAATTAAGGAATAATAATTAAATTAGGACTCGTGAATATTTATATAAGTATCCATAAGAAATCCATGGCTCATAAAATTGTCTAAAATACTATATTCCTAATACTTACTTTTCATGTTTATCTTAATCATTGTTAGTCTGTTACTCTCAATTTAAAGAGAAAAACACTTATTACCCTAATTTTAATTAAACTAAGTTTTAGGATTTAGAGTTCATGGGTGGAATAGAGTTTTGTAATGTCAAAATGTCTTTTTGGTGAAGGTAAAAATTAATAATAGTAGCAATAATATGATAAACATTGAATATAATAATTGAAACGCTTTGATTTTTATTGAGTTTTAGATGATTTTGTGTGAATTAATAAAGTTCTTCTGATTTTAGTTAAATTATAATAGAATTTTATCGAAAATATTAGAAATTTGAATTTTTTATATTTTATTTTTTTTTGTTTTACCAAAATACATTTAATGGCAGAAAAAACAATAGTAACATTTTAAATACATTTTAACATTACAAGTTTAATACACATTGGATTATAATTGATACTAGATTTTGATCCGCGCTTAAAAAGCTCGGATTTGTTTTTACTACTTGACCCAAAATTGATTTACAAAGTACTATCAGATCATAATATTTGAACTTTTATGTCTTTATTTTTTTTTCTCATCAAAACAAAAAAAATAGAACAAATATTTGGTCAAGAGTGATTTGCATGAATTTATAACCTTTTATTAGAGAATATATAATTTAATTTTTTTTTGAAAATAAATTTTTGAATTTTAAGAAGTGTTTTCATATCTGACTCAGGTCCGCTGAACCGGTAGACCCGTACCTTATATATAATCCGGTTCAGATTTAATGAAAAATTCATTAATTAAAAATCCAATAGAACCCGGTAAAAATCCAAAAACTCATTATTAACCCGTGATCTGATACCAATGATCCGATAAAACGTAAAATATATGATATTATTTTTTCTTTTTTATTAAATTAATCATATATTTTTTAATATTACACAAACTTGTGATTTTGATGATATTTTTATTATGTCATCCAAATAAAAAATGATAATATAAAAAACTTATTAATATGACAGTAGTTTAAACTTATTAAACTTATTATTAGTAACCTATTATAAGTTTTTATTTTTATTTTAGATTTAAAGTCTGATTTCGTGATACATAGATTTAAGAAAATAATATTATGATGTCATTATAGTTTTTGATTAATTTGGTTTTAAAATATATATGTCTAATTTTAAACTTAAAATATTTATATAAAATAAAAATAACATATTTTATAAGTAAGTGTAAGTCAATTATTTATTGATCCATTTATACATATAATATGCAGGCCCAAAACCAAAAGACTCAAATGACATTAATGAATTTTATTAATCATTTATAAAAGTAAGGATATTTTTGGAAAAAAAATCGAATTTTCATTAAGGACATAAAATGGGAATGATCCCCTTTTAATAGTGTAGATTTTAAAATATATGATTGGTAAAAAATGTCTTTTAATACAAATCATCCCAAATCTTTTGCACTTCTCAATATTTTCCTCTTCAATTTAATAATAAGACCTTTTAAAGCATATTAAAATCCAAAAAAATAGAAATACAACTATATATAAATAGTTATTTACCCTTTTTTAAAAATGAGATAAAGATCAAAATAGACCTAAAAAAGTTTTTGTTCCCAAAATAACATTCAAAGAGAAAAATGACCAAAGTAGACTTTATTAAATGATGTAAATATATATTTAAACCCTTGGGTTAACTAATCTAAACTTAGGGTTTAGATTTATTGGATGAGAGTTTGGGAGTTGAGGTTTTAAAATTTAAAAATTTAAAATATATTTAAATTTTTAAAATAAAAAAGTTTATTTTGGTCATTTTTTCTCTCGAAGTCTAGTTTTGTGACAAATTTTTTAAAAATGGCTATTTGAGAGATTTGTCCTTTTAAAATATCCATTCCTAAACTGTTTTCTTTCTTTTCTTTTGTAACAGAAAATTGAAAAATTATAGATAATTATCACAAAGAAAGTTATTTGTTTATCAGTTTGTGGATTTACTCGTACCAGGCTTCTAGCCGTCGTCCTTTTTGGTTTCTCTATGATTGTCTTCAACTTAATGATGTTTTCCTTGTACAAGTTTGGGATTTTCGTGTCTTTCTGCCTATTTATATAATTATATGTAGACATTATTAATTTAATAATCATGAGTAATACCGACAATAAAAAAATGCTTATATATCATCTAGGGTTTTTACTTTTCTTAAAAAAATATTTTAGATTTTATAAACTATATCGCATTAAATATTTTTTCTAATAATTGGATAATTAAGGAATAATAATCAAATTAGGACTCGGGAATATTTATATAAGTATACATAGAAATCCATGGCTCATAATCATTGTGTTTATAAAATAAATAAGCATACCTCGATGGAGTATCCACCAAGGGGATCATTGGAATGGATCGACATAAGATTGATATTTGTGTTCTCAGTGACGATTTTCTTCCTCATAGTTATCTTTCTTTCTCTCTGTGGTTGCCTCTTCCTCCTACGACACGCCAAGACTTATAGTAAAACTGGTGGAGATCCGCTTTAGGAGTTCGATCGATCAAATCAGATCAGATTAGATAGACAAAGACGGATTCATCGTCGCTTTGCTAGACATGTCTCTCTCTCTTTTTTTTTTCAGTTCTAATTATATTTTCTATTGTCTTGGATCCAGTTAGATTAACTATTGTTTTACTTCCTTTGTTTCTTTGCTACGTTGTCATATCAATTGATCCACAACACTTGCATTATGCAAAAAAAAAAAAAAAAACAAAGTCAGTCAGTCAGTGATAAGAGACACATTAAGCAAGAAACACTTCTACCCTGTTTGAGCAGATTTACATTCATAGGTTTATAGTATATTGGTTCAGACTATATTATATATTTATATTCAATATAGTGCTTCATGTTCACAATGCAACAATAGCAAGACGTAGTGAAGTTCAAAAGTGCTTGTGTTATTCCTCACGTTTTGAGGACTATGCCCAAAACATAAAATGTGTAAAATTCTCGAGGAGGAGATTTTTGTACGACTGGAATCAATACATGAAAATGTGAACCTCCAAACCAGTAAAAATAAATAAATTTAACATCAAATTCAAGAGGGGGTTTTCTTGACGTGATTTGATATAGCTTTGCTCAAAGATACCACCACATATACGGATTGCAGTTTTAAGCCATTAAACACAATTAACGAAAAATAAAGCTGGAAATTTTACTCAAAAACATGTGTGTCCTGCCCAGTTTGACCCGTTACGGATGTGGGTGGAACGATTTAAAAAAACTGAGTAACAGTTGCGGATGTTGGGTGAACTTATTTTAAGCAGGGCGGATGCGGGTCAGTCGAATTTGAGTAGTGGGTACTCGCGAACCCGTAAATTTTCAAAACATATTTTTCTTTATAAAAACAAAAAATTTCAAAAAATATAAAGTATTATTATTTGTATAATTTTAATTATAAATATATTATTATAATTTAATTTTAAAAATAATTATTGTATAATTAATATAACTATTTTTAATATAATTTATATTATTCGCCGATTTAGCGGGTTATCCACAAATTTTAGGAAGACAGTTGTAGATATAAAACTTTTGTTTGCGAGTTATGCATATCAAATTCATAAAACAAAAAATATTCAATTCGTGGTGGATTGGGTCCCAACACTAGTAGTATTGCATCGTAGAATATAGCCGAAAACTTATGTTTTGCCATGTCTTTCTCCTCGCTTTTTCTCTACCTATTATTATCATTAATTAGTAGATTAATATTTCCGCGCATTGGTTTTCTTATATTAATGACTATTGTTGGGGGGCAAAAGAAGACACGTACGGTGCAGCAAAAAATATTTGCGAGATCGTATTTCTGTTGACATTGTGTAAATCAGTGAAGAAAATACTTTAACAATAGTAGGATATACAATAAGCGATAAACTAAATGAGATAAACACTTTTACGTAGAAATACCTCTTCGATATGAGAACGAAAAAACTATGGGACCATAATCCATTCAAAAATCCACTATATAAATAAGTATGAGTACAACCACGTCCTCTCTGTTGAACAACCTGAACAGAACATAGACTCTAACTACAAAGAACTATCTCCAACACAAGAGCAACAACAACAAGAGAGCAACATAAAACTTCAATACTAGCAGCAACAAACGACCTCATATCACAAGGATTTTAGCAACTAGAGACTAACACCACCGTACAAATCCAAGATAACAAGTCAACAACACCTATCCCAAATTTCAGCTTAAAGAGAGAAGATCTCACCGTAAGGTAAATGACCTATTTCCACACCAAAAATATCATATCGTAACAATTGCACACAATCTTTCAACTTCATTCTAATTCCACATATTAGAAGTTTGAAAACCTATTTTCCCCCAATCCGAAATATCGAAACCCGTATCCCTATAAATAAAGGTTTGGATTGGTTTTAATGGTTCGAAGGTAAACCGATATCAAATTAGTATGTTTTGGACCGAATTTTAAATCCAACCCGACATGAGATCCAAATACAAACCCGACCCAATGTCCGAATCAAACTTTGGTAAATTTTAAAAATCAGATTGTATTGATTCAATGAGGTTAGTCATTTGTTATGTAGCAAAGTTTTGAGTAGTAAACCGATCTAAATCGGATTGTGTAGATTTTAGTTCATACTTGATACATTATGGAGATACAGGTTTCGATCTTTTGAATTAGGGAGAAATAGGTTTTAAAATTTCTTACATGTGGAATTAGGACGAGGTTGAAAGATTGTGTGGAACTGTTACTATTATGATTATTTTGATGTGGAAATAAGTCATTTACCCCAAAATTTTCAAACACTCAAGACATCACTGCTGAAGAATTATGACGAACAGCTTCACTAAAACTCAGAAAACAGAAGATCAAATTGTTAAAATCCAAATCCCTTCGATGAACTTCTAACCCACTGTCTGAAGAAGCTTCCCACAAAATATCAGCCCAATCAAGATCCTTTTGACCTTCCAAACCCGCCTTGAAAAACTCTGACAAAATTCTGCTTCCTTCTCTTATTTTCTCCCTTTTGTCTAATCTCCTTTTCTTGTGTTATGTCTTCTAAACCACACAAATTAAACTAATATACTTTATATAATGTCTCACTAGCCCCCAATACCCAATACTAATCTCATTGACTAATACTAATGGCCTAATTTCTAAATTTGGTTATCACCAACCAAACCCATTGGTTATCACCAACCAAACCCATTGGTTTTCCTTGATCTAGAAGGAACCCAACAACCCCCCCCCCCCCCCCCCCCCCCCCCCCCCCTCCGACTAATTTGGAAAAATAACCATTTCGACTATCTCTCGGCATACCTCAAACTTCCTCCTCGTAAAGACTTTGTCATCATATCAGCTATATTATCATTCATATGGACTTTATCAAGTTTCCATTCCTTAGAAGCAACCACATCACATATCCAATGATACCTCCTATGAATGTCTTTCGACTTTGAATGAAATGTAGAATTCTTTCTAAGACAAATGACGCTTTGACTATCACAAAGCAAAACATACTTTTCCTGCTTGAAATCGATCTCTTCATAGAAGTTCTTCATCCACAACAACTCTCTAAAAGCTTTAATTGCAGCAATGAACTCTGCCTCAGCGGTAGATAATGTAACACGCTTTTGCAACCTTGACTGCCATGCCACAACTCCACCCACAAGTGTTACCAAGTAATCCAAAGTATACTTACTAGAGTCAACATCTCCAGACATATTAGAATCAGTATAACCGACAAGCAAGGACTTCTTAAACTCAAAAGTAATTTTTAGATCAGAAGTCCCTCTGAGATATCTCAAATTCTAATTCACATCATTCCAATGTTCTCTTTCCCAATTAGAGGGAAATCAGTTGAGAACTCCAACGGCGTAAGCTAAATTTGGTCTCGTACAGACCATGTCATTCATCAAACTACCAACTGCAGAAGCATATGGAACTCTCGCCATATCTTCCTTCTCCGCATATGTCTTTTGACATTATTGACTGCCCAGTCTTAAGTGTGGAGCACGAGGAGTAATCAACACTTTAGACTTGTCCATGTGAAACTGTTTAAGTACTTATTCAATGTACTTCTCTTGAGATAAATGAATCAGCTTCTCACATTTATCTCTAATAATCCTCATACCAAAAATCTGTTTCGCTGGACCTAGATCTTTCATGGAAAGAACATGCTCAATTGCTCTTTCTGCTCCTTAATTATGTCCATGTTTCTGCCTACAATCAACATATCACCGACATACAAAAACAATATGATAAAATCATCATCACCAAACACCTTCACAAATATACAATGATTTGAATTAGTCTCTACCATGCTCCCCCATAATAGACTTGAACTTCATGTACCACTTCCTCGTTTCTTGCTTCAATCCATAAAGACTGTTCTTTAAACAGAAAACCAATTTTTTTTTTCACATAACCTTCCGGTTGTTCCATGTAGATCTCTTCCTCCATCACCATGAAGGGAAGCAGTCTTCACATTCATTTTCTCAATCTCTAGATCAAGACTCGCTGTCAATCCAAGCACAACCCGAATGGATGACATCTTCACAAGAGGAGAAAAAATTTAGTCATAATCAATCTCCTTCTTTTGATTGTAGCCTTTCACAACCAATCTAGCCTTGTATCGACGAGGCAAATTGGTATCCTCATGCTTAATTATATACACCATTTATTAACCAAAACCTTCTTACCCTTAGGAAATTCCACCAATTCAAATGTATGATTCTCCTCAAAAGAACTCATTTCCTCATCCATGGCGCCAAAAAAAACATATCCTTGTGTTTATCCTCCAAAGCTTCAACATAGCTTACAAACTCTCCTCCCATCAATAAACATTACATACTCACTAGAATCATACTTTGTAGAAGGTTTAAGACCTTTATCAAAATTTTAAACAATAGTAGATTGGTTCTCAGCAGCTGGTGTCTCACCATGATAACCACTACCATCTTCATGTGCGGGAGCATCTGCACTGAGTGTATAATCATGAACCTCAACCTCGACCTCACCGTAGATCGATGTAGAATAAGTAGCCTCTGAATCGAACAAAATTTCATAAACCTGAGTTATATTTCTTGACTTGTCAATGTCCTTAACCGTTTGATCTTTCATGAACACAACATCTCTGCTCCTTACGAGCTTCTTCTCAACGGGATCATAAATCTGTACCCGAATTTATCATGACCATAACCGATGAACACACACTTCTGTGACTTCATCTCAAGCTTTGATATCTTATCCTTGGAAATATAAATATTTTTCTTACACCCAAAGACCTTCAAAGGACCATAACAAAAAAAAAATACCATTCTAAAATCTCTCTAGAATATTATCATTCAATGGAGCACTCGGTGACAAATTCAGCACATGAACCATATTGTTCAAAGCTTCTCCCAGAAAGTCATCGATAAGCATGAATGTAAAATTAAACATCTCATCCTCTTAACAATCATTTTGTTCATCATATCAGCCAGCCCATCAACTGTGGAGTTTTAAAATGCTTTATTTCATGCTCTTTGCAAGAAGCATCAAATGATCCAGGATACTCTCCACCATTATTAGAAGCATCAGATTTTTCGATGTTTGTCTCTCAACCAATGCCATAAAATGCTTGAAATATCCCACACCTGATCCTTCATTCTCATAGAAAACACTCACAAATTTCTTGAATGATCATCAATGAAAGTTACAAAATATGATGCACAGCCAAGAGATCTTGTTTTCACTGAACCACACACATCTGAACATACCAAATTCAGTACCTCGGGTTTTCTAGAAGGCGCAGAAGACTTGAAAGATACTATGTGTTGTTTTCCACCACCAAACAATGCGAACACTTCTTTAGGTGTAAACCAGAGATTCCTGAAATCACCTCATTCTTAGATAACACAAACATTCCCCTCTAACTTATGTGACCGAGTTATTTATGCCATAACTTCATGGCATTATCATTCTCCACCGCATTAACAACATCTTTGGAGACCTTAGCCTGCATCCAATAGAAAGATGAAGATTTCTCACTTTGAGGCACATTCAAAGAACCACAAGAGAACATCTATATACCACCAGCATGTAAATTGTAATAACCCTCATCATCAAGTCTTTCCGTCGATATCAGATTAATTCGAATATCCAGAATATGCTTAACCTCCTTAAGCACCAATTTAATCCCAAGACTAGTCTCTAAGCACACATCAATAATGTCAATAATCTGAGCTAAACCATCATTTCCCATCTTCATATAACCATAATTACCTTAATTATTGGTAGAAAACAAATCCCTATGTGAGTGTTTCAAAAAAAAAAAAATTCCTATGTAATGTAGAATGAGTAGTAGCTTCACTATCAACCACTCAAGTGGTTTCATGGTATGCGACAGTAATGGTATCAGACTCAAGAAGAATGAGAAACTATTCTTCTGTGACGGTCACCCGATCCACCTTATCTTCTTGATTTGCTTGTTGCTTGTTCTTCAACTTCCAGCAATACTTTTTCATGTGCCCTTTCTTATGACATAAACATCACTCCATATTTGCAAATTTATTAGATATGCTTATGCTCATTTTCTTGTCCCTCTTGGGTATCTCTATACGAACTTCTCTCCCATGACTCAGTAACAAAGACATCAGAATGCGAACTGCTAGCATTCGACAGTCTTCTTGCTTCCTCATTAAGAACATTGTTCTTCATTGAATCCATTGAAACAATACCTTTCAACGCGGAGTTACAAAGAGATATCCTGAAAACTTTCCAAGAATATGGTAAAGTACCAAGAAGCAACAGACCGTGAATTTCATCATCAAACTTGATGCTCATATTAGATAACTTGTTGAGCAATCCCTGAAACATATTTAAGTGATCCGTCATTAGAGTCCTCTCCTCATACCTCAGCTCAATCAATTTCTTGATCATGTACATCTTGTTATTTTCGGTCTTCCTAGCATACAACTGCTTCAGCTTCAACCGAGAAGAACGAGAATCAATCTCAGTCTCAATGATGCAACACATTATCATCTACCCACTGCCTTATCAACCCACACTTGGCAATGCAACAACTTCCACTCTTCATCTGTCCTCTTTTCAGTTTTTTTTCTCGTCGAAGACTGGAATATGGAATTTTTTAACAAAGAGCAAATCCTTCATCTTGCCCTTCCACAGATGATAGTTAGCACCATTCAAGCTTATCATCTCATCCATATTTTTCATCATTCACACAATTAAACAATAACACAAAGTTATCAAACCCAAAGCTCTAAAACCAGAAGCTCTGATACCACTTTGCTGGGGAGGGGGGAATGACACACTCGATGCATCAGAAAATACTAGCGAGACCGTGTTCCCTCGGACCTTGTGTGAACCTGTGAGGAAAATACTTCAACGATAGCAGAATATACAATAAGTGATAAACTAAATGAGACAAGCACTTTTTACGTACGAAAACCTCCTCGATATGAGAAGAAAAAATTTACAGAACCATAGTCCACAAAAAAATCCACTATATAAATGGTATGAGCACAACCACATTCTCCCTGTTCAACAACCTGAACAAAACAAAGACTCTAACTAAAAAGAGTTATCTCTGACACAGAGCAATAAACAAGATAGCAACACAAAAGCTTCAAAACTGGCAGGAACAAAGGACCTCATTTCACAAGGATTCCGGCAACTAGAGACTAATGCCGCCGTACAAATCTAAGATAAACAAGTTAACAACACCTCTGCCAAATTTCAACTTAAACAGCGAAGATCTCATCGTCAAATTTACCAAATACTCAACAGAAGATCCAACGTTGAAATCCAAATCCCTCTGGTGAACCTCTAATCCACTGACTGAAGAAGTTTTCCACAAAATATCAGCCTTATCAGGATCTATTTGACCCTCCAAATCTGCCTTGACAAACACAAGCAAAATTTTGTTTTTTTTTCTTTTATCTGATTTTTTTATATTATGTTTTCTAGACTACATAAATTAGGTTAGTAAATTTTATATAGTATCTCCTTAATTCTCAAGGCCCAATACTAATTTCGTGAACTAATAGCAACGGTTTAGTTTCTAAATTGGTTATTATTAACCAAATCTATTGAGTTTTCTCTATCTAAAACAAACTCAACATATTTTTTCGGCCACTAATGACTATATGATCTTTAAATAAAATTATATGAATTTTAATATATATATATATGAAAGTTGATAAGATTCTCATAAGCGTTCATACTGATCATGCATTTAGTACTGCGTGGCTCAAAATATTCGAATTAGTAAGAATATATGAATACATAAACATATGAACGAAGATATTAAAGAAACAATATTGTAGATCATGAACTTTTGTAACAATAAAAACTGATCGCTTGCTTATAGGTTTGTCCTCAATCTTTTTGTTTCGTCGCATCTATTTTGATAGGAATCCACCTGTCGGATAATGTCAATTAAGAAAAGCAATCGCGTCAAAATTCCAACCCTCGAGTGCCTTTTTTCAAGTCATTTTGGCAAATAGCTTTGTTACTACTAGGTTTGGGCGTCCGGGGGGGGGGGAGCGTCAGTTTCAGTTTGGTTAATTTAAATTTTTGATTTTTTTGTATTAGCTTATAAGTTTTATTTGAATTTTATTAATTATCTGATCGGGTTGATTCAATATCTAAATTAACAAACTACAAAAAAAATTTGAATACCATAAAATGTCTAAATCACCTTAAAAAATATATAAAAACATTAACACATTTAACTAATTTTGGATATCTTTGGATCCTAGGGAGGGGAGGGCGTCAGTTTGGTTAATTTAAATTTTTAATTTTTTGGTACTATGCTTATAAGTCTCATTCGGGGTTTACTAATTATCTGATCGGGTTCGGTTCGATTCTTTCTAAATTTAGTTTAGATCGGATTTTAACCAATGTCTGAAGTCGTTCATAAATATATTTTTAAAGCCTGCAAAATTAATAGTTTTTTTCAAAATGTATAAATTATTCACAAATCTAAAATTTAGTTAAACTATCTAAACTAATTAAAAACATTCAAAATAATAACTGAAACAAACTACAAAAATCTTTCGAATACCATAAAATATCTAACTCACCTTAAAATATATAAAACATTAACATAATTAACTAATTTCAGATATCTTCGGATCCTGATTCGGATTTTGGTTCGGTTTGGTTCGAGTTATGTCCAAATCCTAAAGTACTAAACTCATAAGTTTTATCCAAATATTTTTTATAATGGTTTAGATATGGTTTTGGTTTCTTCGATTCAGGGTTAGATAGGTATTTCGGTTTTAGAGTAAAAACGTCCATGCCTAGTTACTACAAATAGCGGATGCGCTGGAGAATTAAATAGTTACTCTTATTTCTGTTATGAACCAGATGATTGTGGATGCAATAACCAATAGATTGGGCTTAACCAGATCCGACCAAGTATTGGGCCGGACCAGACCGAAAGGAATCTCACCTGATTGGAAAGGAATATACCATCAGCCATATGGATAATGATCAACCAAGACTTTCCTTTTCTTAGTTAGATCATGTTTTCCTTTTCCATGTTTATCTTGAAATGTTATCTTTCCATTTATCTAGTTGTAACTCCCTATATATAAAGGGCTCCATTCGATTGAGATTAATAAGAATACACAAGTTCCCCCATTAGTTTCTTAACACGTTATCATCACGATACGTCTCTAAAACCCTAAGCTAAAAATCGATACACATAAACCCTAAACAGCCGTCAAGCTTTCATCTTCTTCTTGTTCGATCTCTCTCTCTAAATCGGATCATCTGATACACATCTCAGCCGGCACAAAAGCTTACCTGCGATAAGAACTCCATCCGCGATAAGCATACATGCGATACACGAACCACACGCGATACACACAACCGAGAACCAGCCGGCACAGAACCAGCCGGCACAGAACCTTACCCGCGTGACGATCTGCACCCACGATAAGCCTCCCACGCACCTGCGATACACCCGGAGGTTACCCGCGACACACACACACCTGCTCCGTGACAGCCGATAGAGGTTCAGCATCCGATACACAGCCGAACCAGAACCAGCACCCGATAGAAGCCTTCCCAGCAGCCGATACAGAACCAGCTCGTTCCAGCACACGAACCAGCACCCGATAACTCCCTGGACACCCGATAAGGCCGTGACACACCCTACGAACCGTGACAGCTCTCTCGGTGGTCCGTTCAACCCGTCTAGACCTAAAGGTAACTCGATCAAACCCTAATTTACAAATTGATCGATAGAACTTTGCTAGGTTGCTGGATAGTTTAGGGAACTTCATCCTGATCATCTAGGGTACACATCCATTGTTTGAATTCATTGATTGATTGAGTAGTCTGATTGCAAATCACATAGAAACCTGGTGATAGGTTGTTAATCAATGAAACCCTAATTTTAAATTGAATTAAGATTGATAGGATTGTTTAGAACCCTAAACCTAAATCGATTTTCTAAAACCTAATCTTTTTAAAAACGAATTTGATTGATTGCTTGATCGCTTGCTTGCTTTGTTTGATAACCTAGAAACAAATTGCTAGGATTGTTAAAACTTCATAAACTGTTTTTAAATTGAAATCAACCACATGGTCATAAAACATAAAACCGATTGTTAATCATTGATTGAAATCAAACTTAGAAACCCTAATGATAGGTTTATAAAGTCTGAAACCTAAAACACATAACTATGGTTTCAGATGTCGAACATCCACAACTTGGAATATGCGGCCCTAAATCTATCTGGAGATAATTACCTCCAATGGGCGCTTGACACCAAGATCATCTTGAAATCAAAAGGACTCGGTGAAAGCATTGAGGATGAATATGAAGTCGCTGAAAAGGACAAATACCGAGCCATCCATATTATAAGGCATCACTTGGCCGAGAGTCTCAAAGATCAGTACTTGACAGTTGAAGATCCTCTCGAACTCTGGACAGAGCTGAAAAGCAGATATGATCACCAAAGATTGATGATCTTACCCAGAGCTCGTTATGATTGGACCCACCTCAGAATCCAAGACTTTAAGTCTGTGGACGAGTACAATTCAGCACTGTTCAAGATCGTTTCAAAGTTGAAACTGTGTGGGGAAAAGATTACGGAAAAGGATATGTTAGAGAAAACCTTTTCCACGTTCCACACAAGCAATGTGTTGCTTCAACAGCAGTATAGAGAAAAGGGCTTCACCACTTATGCTGATCTCATATCTTGTTTACTCCTTGCAGAGCAAAACAATGAACTCCTAATGAGGAACAGTGAAATGAGACCTCCTCGATCCACACCATTACCTGAGGCACATACAACTAATGCTGAAAGTGAAGCGAACCACGTCCATTCAAACACACACGGCCGAGGCCGCAGGTGGACAAGACGTGGCCGCGGCCGAGGTAACTACGGCCATGGTGGTCGAGGCAGTCCGTATGGACAAGACAATGGCCGAGATAGAGTCCAGAACAACTCGTATGGTCGAGGAAATGGACGAGGCCGAGGGAATAATCCTAAACCCTCTCAGCCGACCAAATCAGTATGCCATAGGTGTGGAATGAGTAATCATTGGGCAAAGACGTGCAGGACTCCTAGACACTTATGCGAATTATATCAAGAAAGTTTGAAGAAAAGGAATTCTGAGGCCCATATGATAGTCCAAGATGATGAAAATGATTTTGATCTTGAGAAAGATGATTCATTAGATTATGAGACTTCTTATTGTCTCAAAGATGATAAAAATGATAAGGAGTGAATTCGACATTTGTAATCCTTAAATGTTTTGTTTTTAAATTTTGTTTTGGTGTTTGACATTTCTATGAATCATTTCTATATAGTTATTTCTTAATTCATTTCCATGATTATCATTTCTATGAATGTCTTATAAAGTATCTAAACGAACGTCCTATTAACCTTGTTTTAGAAATGGCCAATAACAAGGATGTGATCATAGTAGACAGTGGATCGAGCCACACGATCCTTAAAGATAAAAGATACTTCATAGACTTAACTCTTAAAAGAGCAAACATTTCCACAATTGCGGGTATGTCTAGCCTTATTGAAGGCCACGGCCAAGCATATATTCTACTGCCCATGGGTACGCATCTCGAAATATCAGATGCCTTATATTCACCCAATTCTAAAAGAAGCCTGTTAAGCTTCAAAGACATTCGTATGAATGGTTATCACATTGAAACAAAGGGCGAAGGAAATAAAGAATTCCTTCAGATAGTAGAAATCGGCCAAGGACATAAGAAGGTCTTAGAAACCATACCCGCACTATCTACTGGACTATATCACGCTCAAGTCAGTATGATAGAAGCCAATGCTCTATTTAATAAAACAGCCATTGATCACTTTACACTATGGCATGACCGGTTTGGCCATCCGGGTTCTAACATGATGCGTAAGCTGATAGCTAACACCAGAGGCCATTCATTAAAAGAAAAACGAATCATTCCCAAGCACCTATCGTGTGCATCTTGTTCACAAGGGAAGTTGATCGTTAGGCCATCACCAGTTAAGGTAACAAAGGAAACTATAAACTTTCTGGAAAGAATTCAAGGCGATATATGCGGACCAATACACCCACCGTGTGGGATCTTTCGATATTTCATGGTCCTTATAGATGCATCGACCAGATGGTCGCACGTATGTTTGTTATCGACCCGTAACTTGGAATTAGCCAGATTGCTCGCTCAAATTATAAGATTACGAGCTCATTTTCCAGATTTTCCTTTGAAGACGATACGTCTTGATAATGCTGGTGAATTTACATCTCAAGCGTTCAATGATTACTGTATGTCCATGGGGGTGGCAGTGGAACATTTCGTGGCACATGTACATACACAGAACGGCTTAGCCGAATCATTCATAAAACGCATTCAGCTGATAGCCCGACCATTACTCATGAGGTCGAGGTTGCTGGTTTCGGTATGGGGACATGCGGTCCTACATGCGGCCGAGCTCATACGCATCCGATCATCTAGTGATCATAAATATTCCCCATCGCAATTACTAACGGGTCAAGAGCCAGACATATCCCATCTTAAAACATTTGGCTGTTCTGTTTATGTTCCAATTGCTCCACCACAGAGAACAAAGATGGGACCTCAGAGAAGGATGGGGATATACGTTGGATTTGAATCTCCCACAATTATAAAATACCTCGAGCCAACTACGGGCGATTTATTTAAGGCCAGGTATGTGGATTGTCATTTCAATGAATCCGAACTTCCAACGTTAGGAGGAGATCTAAAGCTGGTCAAAGAAATCAAAGAGATTTCATGGAATCAAACATCCTTAACATGACAAGATCCTCGGACTCAAGTGTGCGATCTTGAGGTCCAGAAAATCATTCATTTGCAAAAGCTAGCTAATCAATTGCCAGATTCCTTTACTGACCCGAACAGAGTGACTAAGTCACATATACCAGCTATAAATGCACCGATTAAATTAGATGTCCAAATGGGACCTAATCAAGTTGCTATTGAATCTACAGCACGTCTCAAACGTGGTAGACCTGTTGGTTCCAAAGATAAACAACCTCGGAAAAGAAAAGGTGCAGCCGATGGTGGAACCCGACCAGACATAGCCAACCTTACCCAGGGTTTGGCCGATTCCGACCAACCGTCCTCAGACGTGGTCGATGAACCGACCCGACCGGCTGCGGTCGATGGTTCGGATAAAACCATGTTCGATGGTCCGTCCGTACCGTCCAGTGATGCTCGGGACGCCTTGCATCATGGTACTGATGATCATGAGAACAATGAGATATCTATAAACTATCTAATGTCTGGGAAGAAATGGAATAGAAATGATGTCGACATCACTGATATATTTGCATATCAAGTAGCACTTGAACTAATGGATAATGAGGATCTAGAACCCACGTCTATATATGCATGCATGCAAAGATCAGATTGGCTAAAGTGGAAAGAGGCCATAAACGTGGAGTTAAATTCTTTAAAGAAAAGAGGTGTATTCGGTCCACTCATACGAACACCATTAGATGTCAAACCAGTTGGGTACAAATGGGTCTTTGTAAGAAAGAGAAATGAAAATGGCGAGGTCGTGAGATACAAAGCACGACTCGTAGCACAGGGATTCACTCAAAGACAGGAATCGATTATGAGGAAACTTATTCCCCTGTGGTGGATGCAACTACTTTTAGATTCCTAATCAGTCTGGCCATAAGAGAGAATTTGGATTTACGGTTAATGGATGTTGTAACCGCATATCTATATGGACCACTGGACAATGACATCTACATGAGGATCCCAGAGGGTATAGAAATGAAAGATAAGAAAGGACCTCGAGATCAACACTGCATCAAACTTAACAAATCACTGTATGGACTTAAGCAGTCCGGCCGGATGTGGTACAATCGCCTCAGCGAGTACTTAGTGAAAGAAGGATACAAAAATGATCCTATCAGTCCATGCATCTTCATAAAGAAGTTTGATCCTAAGGGCTTTGTGATAATAGCAGTGTATGTGGACGATTTAAATATCGTTGGAACCTCTGGTGAGATCACCCAAACTGTCGAATATCTTAAGAAAAAATTCGAAATGAAAGACCTAGGCAAAACTAAATTCTGTTTGGGATTGCAGCTTGAGTATAAGAATGATGGAATCCTTGTGCATCAAATGGCATATACTGAAAAGATACTCAAGAGATTCAATATGGACGAGGCTCACCCATTGACAAGCCCGATGGTCGTGAGGTCACTCGGTCCGGACACGGATCCATTTCGTCCAAAGATGGACGGTGAGGAAGTCCTTGGTCCCGAAGTGCCATATCTCAGTGCCATTGGTGCCCTGATGTATTTGGCAACCCATACACGGCCAGATATATCCTTTGCTGTAAACCTCTTGTCCAGGTTCAGTTCCAATCCGACCAAAAGGCACTGAGACGGGATTAAACATTTACTGCGATATTTGAAAGGGACTAAAGATTTAGGTTTGTTTTATACTAACCATAACAAAGAATCTTTAGTTGGTTTTGCTGATGAAGGTTATCTATCAGATCCACACAATGCCAGGTCGCAGACAGGATATGTCTTTACCTACGGTGGAACAGCAATTTCATGGCGATCTATGAAGCAGACCATCTCGGCCACTTTTTCCAACCATGCCGAGATTTTGGCGATCCATGAGGCAAGTAGAGAGTGCGTTTGGTTGAGGTCATTGACTCAACATATCCGTGATGATTGTGGGATGACTGAAGACAAAGAACCGACCGTTTTGTATGAAGACAATGCGGCTTGTATTGCTCAACTCAAGGATGGTTATATCAAAGGGGACCGGACAAAGCATATCCTACCCAAGTTCTTCTTCACTCACGAGTTGCAGAAGGCTAAGGAGGTCCAAGTTGTTCAAGTACGTTCAAGTGACAATTCAGCCGACCTATTCACTAAAGCACTGCCAACCTCTACACTAAGGAAGCTCATTCATCAAATTGGGATGAGAAGATTGAAAGATCTATAGTGGTGCATTCATCAGGGGGAGTAATACGGTTGTACTTTTTTTTCCTGTCTATGGCTTCCCTTTTTACCACATTGGGTTTTGGGTTTACCATAGGGAGGTTTTAATGAGGCAACACACAAAACGTATTGCAAGCTCTATACGGTTATAACATCCAAGGGGGAGTGTTATGAACCAGATGATTGTGGATGCAATAACCAATAGATTGGGCTTAACCAGATCCGACCAAGTATTGGGCCGGACCAGACCGAAAGGAATCTCACCTGATTGGAAAGGAATATACCATCAGCCATATGGATAATGATCAACCAAGACTTTCCTTTTCTTAGTTAGATCATGTTTTCCTTTTCCATGTTTATCTTGAAATGTTATCTTTCCATTTATCTAGTTGTAACTCCCTATATATAAAGGGCTCCATTCGATTGAGATTAATAAGAATACACAAGTTCTCCCATTAGTTTCTTAACAATTTCGTTATTTTTGTAGGAATAAGATATGAATATATCACATGGGTAACATGTTATCGAATTTTAATGTGTTTTATAACACAATATATAACATAACAAATGAGTTTAGTCACACAAGGTGATGACAAATCATCACATCTACTAATGACACATCATCTCTAGAAAATTTAGTTAATCAATGCATTTGATATAAACCTCCTAAATTTAAACTCTTGTTTATTTATCCTATGTTCTCGATTGTGCTATGATCGGTATCAAGTCTTTAAATCCATCAACTTCCAACCCTTCAGGCTTCATCTTCCGCGGTGGATTTAAATCAGATTTTGCCATTTGGCAACAAATTGGTATGAAGAATATGGAGAACTGGTGGCAACGCTTCACCAAAAGCTTTATCAGCTTCTTTGCGAGACTGCTATCAGCTTCTTTTTTTTGCAACATTTTCTCAGCTTTGTATTCTCTCTACAAATTCCGACTTCTCAATGCTTTTCATGGGAATCCTCTAGATCATCACAAAAAAAAAAAAAAAAAAAAAAATCAGCATTATCTGTATATTTTGCATCGAAAGTAAAGGCCTAAACACTTTAGACATCTTTTTATGAATAATCAAGACGTGTATGTTTGTTTCTAAGAACTCCGCTAATAACTATTCTTATTCCACTATAGTCTATATGAAATTGGTTCTTCTACACTATAAAAGTTGATATAAATTAAAATTTATATTTTTAGAATTATGTTAATTGAGGTTAACTTCAGTCTATCTTTTTGATCAAAGCATTATATGTGTTTCTTCTATGATACGAAAGGACCAGTCGTCTGTTAATATAAGGTCAAAATTCCATCAGTACACATCGCCTAAAACATTTTCTCGACGAATCGACAATTACAATTTTATTTCTATACAAGAACACACGTTAGGATCCAACTGGAGGTTTGGCGAGGGAATGCACAAGAATGTTATATGAATTAGAATATATGCATAAGTTATAATGAGTGTAGTAATTTTGTTTAGCTCAATATGAGATTGTTATAGTTTTCATATGCTTTTTTTTCTCTAAACAAAGCATCTAGATTATTCACTTTATTAACAATAATTTGGTGAAAATACAGATATACCACAATAATACAGATTAATGATTATAGGATGAGTGACAATGACATGGATTAAGAAAAAATGAGATTTGTGAAATATCTAACAAAAATGATAATATAGATGATTAAAAATAATAATTATTAAAAAGAAAAAAAATGTATACGTGAGTATTTATCTAGGATTTAACTACATATTAATAACTATCGGTTTAAAATATAGCATGACAATTTAATGGGAGATACAAAATCCAGATATTTCCATAAGATTCCATTTGACCAGTTGAATCTTGCTTTAACTGGAGGTGTGTTGTTTTCTCTAACTGGAGGTGTATTGTTCTCTCTAAAAACAAGTATTGTTTTCTCTAATTTCCATTAATTACCAAGGGGAGAATCCGAATCTAAACGGAGGGAAATGACAACTTTGGATTATAACCAAAGTACAATTACATCAATGCATTTTCAGAATTACTTTCAAATATAGTACTTTCTCCTTCCTTAACCAAAGTCCAAAGATAGAAGAAAAAAAATAGTTTTGGTCGATAGTGGTATGTATGGTTATTTTATTTATACTTAAATTTGTTATCAAGTGTGTATGGTTATTTTTAGCAAAAAAGTATGTATGGTTATTTTATTGGGAAATTATGCCATATAACCAACAAAAATTATAATTCACTAACTAACCAAAAACCTCCATTCTCTCCTCTTTTCTCTTTCTATTTCTCTCTACCTCCAAAATTCAGAAGTCCATAACTTTACCCATATGGACTTCTGAATTTGGACCTGGTATAAACGTTTTTACCCGTACGTGTTCCAGATTGAATTTTGGTTAAACAGGAAGAAAGTATTTTTATATTTCTTTCAAAGCCATGAAGATTAACTAAATGAAATGTAACAGCTAATAAAAAATCTAGCCATTGTCTTATTATTCAAGAAACACAGCTAATGTAAAGAAGAAAGTTTACTCTTCTCTGGAATTTGGATCCTAAACGGGCATTAGCTTTGTATTTATTTTTATTTTTGGTTTTAGTAAATAATTATGCCGGGAACTTGAAGTTTTTTTTCTCTTTTTCAGCGATATGCATTTCTTGAATAGATGCAACATTGATGATAAAAATATTCCTGGACTACGGTTTAGGTAAAGTTATAAAACTTGGACGTCTTATCTTGATAATTGTTTTGACCTTAATATTATGATAATTGTTTCTACAATTTCTACGATCAAAATTGGACCTTGAGTTGAAGCACATGGAAAGGGAAACAAGAAATAAAAGAAAGAAGAAGCCTCTCGCAGTGATCAGAGGAGAAACCGGTGCCGGAAATGCAAGATTAAATTGCTAAAGTTTGTATTCAAGAAGAAAAAGAAGAGAGATATGCTCTTTTGTTGTTTTGTTAGAGATACGCTCTTTTAAAGTTTGTTTTTTGACATAATTTATGACAAAAATAAAAAAATGATACCAACGTTCTTTGTTAACTACTACTCCATATAATAGTTTTAACGTTTATTGGTGCTTTTTAGAAACAATTTCTTGTCAATGTCTATTTCCGTTTCTAAAACAAAAGTGCGAATCAAAGAAATGATTTATAGTGAGACATATATTAATTAACACAAGTACATACTGCAATATATTTGTTCTCAGATATTTGGCCACTTTTATATTTATTTATTTTACTAACATTTTTATATTCATGCCGCTTTATATATTTATAAAATGGTGCAGCTTTTATATGATGAAAAGATAATATGAATTAACTCTAGAAATGTTACAAAAAAAAAGAATTAACTCTAGCAAAAAGGTGTTAATGTTTTTCTTCCGGTGCTCCACATATATGTTATAACATCTCTCATGCGGGCGTCTGAATTTGGACCTGGTATAATTGTTTCTACGGTTTACCCGTACGTGTTCCAGGTTGAATTTCGGTCTGGAAGAAAGTGTTTTATATTTTTTTAAAACCATGAAGAAAAACTAAATAAAATGTAACAGCTAATAAAAAATCTTGCTATTATCTTATTATTCAAGAAACACAGCTAATTTAAAAGAAGAAAGTTTACAGCTAAATGGACACCTAGTGCTGAAATAGCAGGCTCTTATTTGGTATAAGCTCAATTCTAATTTGGATCCTAACCGAGCATTGACTTTGTATTTGTTTTTGGTTTTAGTAAATAATTACGTCCTAAATTTAAGTTTTTTTTTAATTTTTTCTCTGTTTTTCAACGAGATGCATTTCTTGAGTAAATGCAACACTGATAAAGTACTTCTGGACTACAATAATTTAGGTTAAGTTATGAAATTTGAACGTCTTATCTTTGAGTTTTCCAGTCGTTGTATGAGCAGCAACAAAAACTATGATAATTGTTTTGACCTTAATTTAGTGATAATTATTTCTGCGATATACAAAATGATACCAACGTTTTTTGTTGTTAAATATATAATAGGTTTAACTTTTTGGTGCTAAAATTGAAAACTTAGAACATTTTTTTTTGTCAATGTCTATTTACGTTTCTAAAACTAATTGTGAACCAAAGAAAAGTTTGAAATGATTTGTAGTGGTCATATATATTAATCAACACAAGTACATATCGCAATATATTTGTTCTCAGATATTTAGCCACTTTTATATTTATGGAACTTTATATATTTATAAAATGGTACACCTTTTATATGATGAAAAATGTGGGATCCATCATGCCAATGAAAATGTTAAGGTTTGGCCATTTTATTTTTAATTAACTAATAACAAAGTACTTTAGCAAAAAATAATCTTTTAATGTTTTTAAGTTATGTAATATATTGTATTAATCCATCCATCAGTTATCATTTAAAATTGAAATGAAATTTGAAGCAAATATGAAAAACTAGCGTGGGTCCATGCAATCCGATTATGTTACCGCCTATTTGTATGCATGCTCGGTGGTACCCGTGTGTATACCACTAATAAAGACGATGTTAAACATGTAAAAATCCATCCCCATACTGTAGGTTTCATAACAGTTTATCATTTGAAAATTGCATCCTATAACAAAAAAAACAAATTAAAAAAGTAACCAAAACCCAATTCTCTCTCTTCCTTTCTCTTTCTATATTTCTACCTTTTCACCAAAAATCATATTAGTTTTTGTTTTTTTGTTATTTCACCGATTCTCCCTTATCATTATTACTTTGTTAAGTGCAATCAGATCAAGTGTGTTTTTAGCAAAAAAAAAAAAACAGAACAACTGTGACTTATATTTTTTATTTTCCAGCAGTGCTAACTAAAAAATTTACATTACATGAATACACTATTTGTGACTCATTTTGAGTAAATAACATTGACTATATTCAACCTGTAATAATATGAAAGATTTAAGCGATGTATAAAAAGAAAACCCATAAAATTAAAGGTGGGACCCATTTGAAAAGCAGCTGTATGATCCAAACGGGTATTGAATACGCACGCAACCTTCATGCATGATGCTGTTAGGCTGTTACGCTATTGTAAACTAAAACTTTTCCGACTAATAATGAAATTGACAAAATGCTTCGAAATAAAAAAAATAATTTTACAAACTAAAATGGCATTGAAATATTTTTTGGGCATCAAAAAGTAAAATTTTAATGAAATAGTTGTGATCATTTCTTTGGTTATATATATATCTTTTAGTTCCTGTTAAGTTTACATAACTATAAAATGTAAATATTTTTATGTAACTGAGTAAAATATAGAGGAATGCTATAAGATAAATTTAAAAAAGAATTTTATCTAAAATAGATTTTATGGAGAAAAATGATTAAAAAACTTTATTAAAAGGTATAAATATACATTTATATCTTTTGAATTAACTAATCTAAAATTAGGGTTTAGAGTTATAGAGTAAGGTTTTGGAGGTGAAGTTTAAAATTAAAAAAAAAATAAAAAAAATTATTAATTTTTTTTTAAAAAAATATTTATTTTAATTCTTTTATATGAGATCTATTTTATGAATATTTTTTTTATAAATGTCTATTTGAAATATTTTCCGTAAAATATATGTGAAATTAGGGAAACATAATGTTTAGTACCATTTGCCAACAAAAAGCTAGCTAAAATCAAATAAATAAATTTGACTTAAATAGTCATTTTTAATAAAAATAAATCGTGTCGATCCGTTAGAAGAAAACGACGAAAAACTTCTCACTCGCTGCCTCACTCTCTTCTCTCTCTCTCTCTCTCTCTCTCTCTCTCTCTCTCTTGTTCTCTTCTCTCTATCTCTCTTGTTCTGTTCTCTCTGTAGAAAACAACAAAGCATCAAATACTCCCAGCTAGTCTTCCTCCATCTTTGGTAGAAAATGAAGAGTGGCGAAAAGTATGAACAGGTAGCATATCTCTAAATCTCTAGTTGTTGTTTCATTCTCCCTCAGTCTGTCTCTCTTCATCTTTTTCTTTTCATTTCGTTAAAGATGGAGTCGGTGAAGAAGGAGGAGAATGATGAACCACCTTCTCATGGAGAAGATCCAGAGGTAACACCTTCCTCTCTCTCTCTCTCTCGTTTTTTGATTATGGGCTTCTCTCTCTAGTTTTTGCTTATCTTCTTTTTTCGTACATAGTTGGAGCTGATGAAAAACTTGGAACATGATGTAAAACAAACGGATGGAGAAGATGGAGAGGTGAGCCTTCAATCTTTCGTTTTTGTTTCAGTCTCCCTCACTCTCTCTCTCTAGCTTCATATTTTCTTTTCTTTACATTAAGATGGAGCTTGAGAATAAGGCCGAAAATGCTTATGATGGAGAAGATCCAGAGGTAGCATCTTCCTCTCTCTCTTTTGTCTCATTCCTCTCTCTCTCTCTCTAAAGTTCTTGTTTCATCTTCTTTATTCCTAAACAGACTGAGTTGATGAAAAAATGCGAGCATGATGTAAAACAAAATGATGGAGAAGATGACGAGGTGAGCCTTCCACTTTTATTTTATTTAAATGAGTTTCTCTTTTTAATAAAAAAGGTGAGGCCTTGAAAATGGGTTTAGTATGAAATATGTTAGGTTTTAAGGTCATTTAGCAGACTGAGAGGTGAAACATTGCAGACTATTTATCGTGATTAAGCACAAACTGATAGATTGAAACCGTGGGAAGCATATATATATATATATATATATATATAATGAGATGAGTATTGAGTGTGGATCTTTACCTTTTCACATTATTCCAAAAATGTACTAACATGCTTTCCTCCTAACAAAGTTTCAAGCTGAATAGTTAGTTTCCTTATGAAAGATTGTGACTTTTTAACACTGTTTAAATTTTCTCATTTCAGGAGCTCGTTCCATTGAGAAAGCTGGTCAATGATCTAGAATCTAGAGTGGAAGCAGCGAAATCAGCACTTGAACTGATAAAACGTATTGACAAAGTGGGAAAGGAGGAGCCCATAGCAGCTACAATCCTCCCTATCAAGGTTTCCAGTTTTCTCTGTTCACTGCTTTCTTAGAGTTTTTTATGCAATGTTAAACAGTCTATAATCTTAACATTGCTTGTAAACTTTTTTTTTTTGACAGGCTTCTTTTGGGGATGAAAGTACGAGTTCTGTGTCATATCTTAAGGTATGCGCATGGATTCTCCCTTTTTTGAAAGGAAGTAGACGCTATTTAGGTTTTCACTACGTACGTTTTATATCAATATTAGTGCACATGGTTAATGATTTTCAAATGTTTTATTTTCTTGGATGACTTGATTTTCGGCGAAATAAAGAACAAAGAAATCTCACTCCGGTAATTTCACCTATCATGTTTATCAAATGTATTAAATAGTTGTACTTCTTGACATGACTCAGACTGTGTTTAGTAATTACTTCTCCTTCTGGTGCAGAGATGAATACACACTCCTAATTGTTGCACTGAGAAGGTGATTCTCACTTTCTATACTCTATGCTTTTTAATATTGTTTTGTGGCAACATGACTTATTTGATTGACTTGTTAACAGGGAGTTGAAGAATATAGATGTTTCGGTGTCTGTTGCAACACAAAAAAAAGAAGAAACATACATAGCAGAACAGGTTAGTAAGATCTTAAACCTCAGTTTTGACAATGGTTACAAATTTTCTTATTTTTATGTTTAAAAGTTTTACTTTGTTATTAATTTTTATTACTTACTAATATATTTTTGAGTCAGGTACAATAAAATAACCATAGTTAAAAATGTTGTTTATTTCAAACAGTCATATTTATTGTTTCAGGAATTGAGTAAAATTGCTGAGGCCTTAGAAAACCAAAAGAAGGAGAATCTTCATTTAACTTGTAAACTAGCTGCCCAAGATTTGAAGGAAAAGGTTAGTATGAACTTAAACCATGATTTAGAAAATAGTTCAAAATTTGCTTAATTTAAAGGTTTAACTAGATTTTAACTCGCACGTCCGTGCGAATATTTTTCTATTTTATAAATATATTAGATATTATTACAAATATATAATTTTATTTTAGTGTTATATATTATGTAAATCTATAATAGTATTTTTTATATTTCTTATTCAATATTATTAGTATATAGTGATTTTTTTTAAAAGTTTTACTTTGTTATTAATTTTTATTACTTACTAATATATTTTTGAGTCAGGTACAATAAAATAACCATATGAAATAATCAAATAGAGAACCTTTTCATAATATACTTTTTTCTTTAATTTATACATTTTGCATATAATATATTTTAAATTTAGTTTATTTATATTATATAAAAGAAATATATTTAAAATCATTTCTATTTACATGTTGTGTATAAAAAAGTATACTTTAACATATATCATTTTAGTATTTTACGTAATTTATAAGTAAAAAACTGTTTTGTTTAAATAATATAGCCTTATTTTTTAGTAAATTTTATATATAGTAATATATAGCATATTATTTTAGTAAATTTTATTGATATAAGATATTTTTTTAGATGTTATGACATTAAGGTTTATTTTAAAAAAAATTAAAATTCAAAATATTAGATTACTTTAATTTTTACAACATATATAAATAGTTTTTTCGTGGTGCATTTCAAAAGGTTATTTTTTATTATCTATGATTTTATATTTTGTAAATTTTTCAATATTATGATTTTGATTTTAAATATTTATTTTCAAAATTTTAAATTTTGTCAAGAAAACTTTTCAAAATTACACAACTATTTTTGAACTTGGAACATTAAATAAATTTTGAAATTTTTTGTAACTACATCTAATCTATTATTTTATAAATAAAATATTAGAATTTTTGGTACTATTTTGAAAAACAATTCTCAATAGAATTTGTTATAATTAAAATACAAATAAATTTAAAATTAAAATTGTATTTGTCATTAATATTTTAAATGAATTACTAAAATTTTATAGTTCTCTAATAACATATTTTTAAATAATATATGAACTAAAGTTTATTATATGCTATTATATTTTTGTATACAAATTTGTTTAAGAAATATATTGTTGGGAGTTTCAAAATAAATAAAAAGTTGTATATATATATACATATAAGTTTAACCTATGTTGATACATTTATTTTGTATAAAATATTATATAGTTTACGAAATTTAACCCATTTTAATGATGAGTGATAGTTTAATTAAATGAAAAATTTAGAAATTTAAAAATGTTGAATTAAATATTTAATATAATTTTATAATATTTAATTCATGTATCACTGCTATTTTTATATAATCCAAAATATATTTATATAATTTATAAAAAACAGTATATAATTTTTATTTTCTTATTTTATAATAAAATCTTAGTTAAAATTGATTTATAATAATATTATATTACTAATTACAAAATTAATTTAATGTGTTATTTTCTAAAACATATTTAAATTTTTAAGTAAGATTTTGTTAGATTCTTTCTTAATAGATTTTGTTATAATTAAAAAGTTAATTTTAAATTTAGAGTTAGTTTATTATTAATATAAATAATCAAATATATCATATTAACTAATTCTTTAAGTGGTTATAATATGACTTGTTAGTCGTAGATAAAAATAAGACCATAATTTAATAGATTAGATTATTGTATAATGTTTCAGGAACTGAATAAACTTGCTGATGATTTAAAGAAGCAGAAGGAAGTTATGCTTGATCAACTAATAGCTAAGGAAAAGATCATCAACGAAAATGAAAAGGTTACACAGATTATAATAATTTATTTAGATGGTATTTTAAATGATTTTTTTTTATCTAGAAGAGGTTTGTCATATTTATTGTTTTAGGAATTGAAACAAGTTGCTAATCAGGAGAGAGTTATGCTTTCAACATTAAGTGACAAGGAAAATGCAATAAAAAAACTTAATGAAGTTAATACAGTGTCTACTTGTTCAATATTTATATAGTTTTTACTTCCAAATGGTTATTCATTGTATATTTTTCAGGAGTTGAGTAAACTTAATGTGGCTTTAATGAAGCATGAGATGGAAAATGCTAACTTACTTGAACAAGCTGCCCAAGATTTTGATGATTTAAAGAAGCAGAAGGAAGTTATGCTTGATCAACTAATATCTAAGGAAAAGATCATCAAGGGAAATAAAGAGGTTACACAAATTTTAATAATTGATTTAGATGATATTTTAAAAGATTATTTATTTAGAAGAAGTTTGCCAAATTTATTGTTTCAGGAATTGAAAAAAGCTGCTAATCAAGAGAGAGTTATGGTTTCTACACTATATGACAAGGAAACGTTCATCCAAAAACTTAACGAGGTTAGTAAGATGTCTACGTAGTCAATATTTATATAGTTTTTACGTCCAAGTGGTTATTCAATATTCATTGTATATTTTTCAGGATTTGTCTAAACTTCGTGAGGATTTAAAGGAGCACGAGATAGAGAATGCTAACTTACTTGGGCAACTAGCTTCCAAAGATGAGATCCTTAAGAATCATGAAGAGGTTAGTAAGATTTAAGTTTCTAGTTAGACAACTGTTAAATTTGGTAAATTGTATTTGTTATCGATTACACTTATTAGCAATAAACTATGAGTAGTATTACACATTGATGAGATGTGCAAGCGTTATGGTGAATTAGAAACACTAAGATATGTTTTAATTAGCACTTGCCCATTTACTCAAAATTTATGAATCTAGCTCCACTTTTAAAGGCTTGTCGAATAGATCTTTTGTTGTGTCAATGTTGATAGCATGAGCCTTGCAACTCTCTTTTCTTTGTTATCTATTAATTTTATCCTCCACTCTAAAAACTCGATAGCTGATTCTTTGGCAAAATTAGCTCTAGCATACCTTAGTTATTCTCTTGTAGTTTTTCTAAGTATTCGAAAACTTGAAAACAAAATATGTAACTATTTTGTCTCAATGCTTTTTTTTTTTTTGCAGACTTTACCCATGATAATCCAAAACTCACCACTTCAAACAATGTATGATTCCATTCCTGAATGCATGCAGACTTGCTTAGCTCCTAAAGGTTCAATAACTGGAGATGAACTAGGCACTTTCATGGGAAGTCTTGTTTCGACAGCAGCATATAATGTGACTTTCTCAAATAGTGACTTGAAGAAATTTCTGATATGGAATTCATTTGCAAATTTAATGGGTTCTATGTTCGGCCAGATATGCAACAACATAGTCACCCATATATCTCATACTGAGGTGAGTCTATCTTATTATATTTTAATACTTAACCAGTTAGTTTATTCTTATGTTTCCACTTTGTGTTGTAGATGGGAAAAAATTGGTTCAAGGAAGCATTCAAGATCATTGGGAAATCAGTGTTTTGGATCTTTTTGGGAGGACTGATTCCTATGCTTGCTGGAGGATTAATAAAGGCTTACGGGATTAGGTTGGCTGTTACTGCAGCTGCGGCATTTGCCATGCAGTGCGGAGCGGCAACATTGTGGAAAATGTCCTATAAGATCTCTATGTGGCAACCCATCATAATTGTCCTACTTGGCATCGTTGGAATTGGCATAGCTGCTGGAATTCCACATTATTTCAAGGTAGTGTAGATTCGACTTTACATATTTCATTATTTGCTTTTTTTTTTATGCTGATAGAACTTGTTTCTCTTCCTTAGGTTGCATCCGAAAAGAAATAGAAGAATTACCGTACCTTCTGGAATTCCACATATTATCAAGGTCACTGATTGATTTGGTTTTACATATCTCATTATTTGCTTTAAATTATTTGTGTTGATACAAACTTGTCTCTTTTCCTTAGGTTGCATCTGAAAAGAAAAAGAAGATTTTATGGTTTTCAAGGCTCTGATTCTTGTTTTAGCACATGATTTGAGAATAATACTTTGGATTTTGGTTTAGTTACTTGTTCTCATCAATTTTGTTTTTGTTTTCTTTTCTGGATCATGTAAACTAAAATTCTCTGTTAGTCTAAAATCAAATCTCAAAGCTTGTGGTGAGAGACTGATTTATCACCAGTAGGTTCAATTTTCTAGTGTTTGTCAAATGTTTTTGCTAACAACCAGTCTAAATAATTTAAGTTTCTTCATTACAAACAAAGAGACTTGAACAAACAAAAGAAACGTATTAACAGGTTGGGCCGGTCCAGTAGATAGATTGTCGGCATAAAATGTTACTCATTGTTAAACTTTAGGTAGGTATATTAATCAAGCATGTTCATACCAAACCTGCAAGCAGATACTTGAACTTCGGTATGTCCATCCCAAACATATTGAGTCAATATTCTATAGCCCAACCCATGGCTATAGAGCCTTTTCGAGCTTTTTATTTAGATAGAGAATAACTGGGTTTGCAAAAATAATTTAGATAGAGAATAACTTTAAAATAAAATAAAATAGAGTATAAAAATAAATCATGGGAGAAAAAGAAGAATGACAAGCCATTCTTAGAATTTTGAAAGAATATGAGGATGTGTCCGAACAGCTGATAAACTTCTAAAAGTCTTCTATTCAATTTGGTCATAAGATTAAAGAACCTATACGACAAGAGCTCCGAGATATTTTGGAGATTCAGAATATTGGTGGGATGGGATCATACTTGGGACTACCAAAGAGTTTGAATGGCTCGAAGATACAAATTTTTGGCTTCATTCAAGATCGATTGAACAGTCGAGTTAATGGGTGGACTTTCAAGTTTTCCTCAAAAAGGGAAAGGAAGTGATTATAAAGTCAGTTGTTACTACTCTTCCAAATCACGTTATGTCTTGTTTTTGATTACCAAAGGCCGTCGCGAAGAAATTGACGAGTGCGGTGACATAATTTTGATGGAGTTCTGGCGGCAATACAAAAGGGATGAACTAGAAATCATGGGACAAATGATGTCAACCCAAGGACGAAGGAGGACTATTTTTAAATATCTCAATGATTTTTATACACCCATGTAGGGAAAAAATTTATGGCGGATGATCGAGAAGCGTAATACATTATTTTCTCGAGTTTTCAAATGACGGTATTTCAGGAATGCATCACCCCTGGAACTGATTAGATCATACTCACCGTCCTATGGATGTCATAATATTGTATCAGCTAAATCACTGGTTAGCAAATAACTAATTAAAAGGGTGGGATCATGATCATCCATCTCAGTATAAAATGACCCTTGGCTCCCAACCACTCGCCCAAGACCAGCAAACAACAATCAATACAATTTTACCCGGATCTTATAATGGACTCTCTCATCAATTCAACATCACGAACATGGAATTCTCAGGCAATTCGGTCCCTAGTGGACCCACATGATGTGAGATTATAGAAAGGATTCCATTGCGTCGGATTCATATGGTTGATAAGGATGGATGACACTTTACTAATATTGGGAAATACACGGTCAAATCAGGGTATCAAGTGGAATGTGAATATCCTGATAGGGAAAACACACTAAAATTGCATGGACCCACGTTGTTGATTTGAAGGCTTATTTTTGGAAAATACGATGGCCACCAAAAATAAAACAGTTCTTGTGGAATATAGTCTCATGGTGTATTGCCGTTAAGAATAATTTGCGAGTGAGAGGGATCCAAAGTGATACACAGTGTGCACGATGTGGAGCAAATGAGGAATCAATCAACCATGTGTTTTTTGAGTGTCCACTGACAATCCAAGTTTGGGCTCTGTAACAGATTCGATCGAATCCAAACATTTTTCCTTTACAATCACTTTTTTAAACATGGATCATTCGTATATGAGGACTTCACATCACATGGAAGATCATCAATTCACATGGATTTTATGGTATATCGGGAAATGACGTAATAATAAGGTTTTCAATAGTATAGATATTGACCCCAAAGACACTCTCAAATTGGCAAAAACTGAATCATTACTATGGGCTGAGGCATAAGCTTTAATCACACGAATGGCCACCCAATCTACAAACTTGGAGGTGACAAGCTTAGCTTATATACCAAGAAGATGGTGTTTTACAGATGGATCATGGAAAGATCAAGATTTTTTCCAGGACAAGGCTGGTATAATACTTTAGAAGGCTTTGATGGGTTAATGGGGGCAATGAATACAAGAGACAGCCTCTCAGCTCTTTATCGGAAATAGAAGCCCTCATATGGGCGATAAAATGTATGATGAATTTGCGACAATTTCATGTTACATTTGCAACATATTGTTTTCAATTAGTAAAGATAGTTTTGGAACCAGAAGAAGGACATGCCTTTGCAAATTATTTGGAAGACATCATGATGCTGAAAGAAAGTTTTAATCACTCAAAGTTCATTCATATCCCTGAACGCAGAATATAAGGACATACAGTCTTGTGCGCAGTGCTAGGAATCAATTGCTTTTTATCGTTCACATGGATGCAGAGTTACCAGTGTGGTTTTCAGAGTATTAGTTGAGTTTGTTTATGTTGCTGGCAAAAAGTATAAAAATGAATCTAAAATGAATATAGATCTAAGAAGACCATGCAAAAGTGTGACACTTAGAAAATGTGCATGTAACCAGAAAGAGTTAATAGGAAAATATGCCTTTGTAATGATAATAGTAGATAATGAGTAGATTAGGATGAAAAAAGCATTCATCGTAAAATCGTAGTAAATGTACGAGGAACGTGTTTTGTCAGAAAACATGTAATTTTACGAAGGATTTACGTGAAAATAGGATTCGTCGTAAAATCCTTATACATTTTACAACTGTTTTACAATTTTAACAATGAAATTACGAGTGTGCCTACATTTTTGGTTGAAACGTACTTTAAGTGTACCAAATTTCATTGTAAAATAGCTGTAATAAAGATGTTAAATTCTTGTAAATTGTTTCCTTTTAAACCAATTGTAAAATTTTCACGTACCAATCTCGAAAATTCTTTTCAATTTGAAAACACAAAAAAATAAACACAAAACGTAAAAAAAATGTCCGGTGAAAAAAATATTCACGAGATACGGATTTAGATGTAAGCAAAATGATTTTGACGGAAGAGTTAAAGATGCATTTCTCAACGGATTAGACATTCATGCACCAGGCTGGTTGTACACCGCTTACACAAGAAAATGGTAATATGTTTTATCCTTGTCGGAAGTGTAAGAATACCAAATTTTCTCGTAATGAAACTTTGTGGAGCATTTAGTTAATAGAGGTTTTACACCACACTATTATATTTGGTTTCAACATAGAGACTGTTATGGTGGGAATGAAGCTAGTAGTGGTAATAATAATTTTCAAGATGCTGGCGGTAATAATGAAGAACTGAATCATTTTCATTATGAAAATAGCTACCATCAGGAGGATCACATGGTAGATGACCATGATAGGATTCATGACATGATTAAAGATGCATTTTAGAAACTACTGCAACATTAGAGCTGAAGTTGAAAATGTTAATGAAGAACCTATTTTAGATGAAAAATGTTTTATGAAATGTTAGCTCTTGCGAATCAACCAATCTACACTGGTTGTAGAGAATATCTCTCAAAATTCTCTCTACCAACTAGGATTATGAATATTAAAAGTGATCATAATTTATCTAAGGATTTCAGGATGCATGTGTAGTGTTGTTTAAAGAGTATTTGTCAAAAGATATGTTAGTTGATTCTTATCTGAGATTCAGAAATCGGTTTATAGTTTTGGGTTGCCTTCAGAGATATTAGATGTTTACATCGTCAATTGCAGGAGATATTGAAGAGACAATAAAAAGCTACTAGAGTGTCGCTTCTGCAAAAAACCATGATTCAAACCGCAAGGACGTGGACATAATATGGTTTAAAGAAGACAAAGGACAGCAAAAGACAAGTTTGGAATTATCAGATATTTGCTCAAGAATTGAGTTACATATTAAGAGAAATGAAATGGTTCCAGTTCTCATATTTAGATTGTCAACAAAAGAAAAGTAAGCAGATGATTATGTTTTAAATCTCTCTAGATGAGTTGAAAAAGGTCAAAATCTCTCAAGGATGAAGAGTCATGATTGTCATGTGTTTATGCAATACTACTTTTATTTGCATTAGTTGAGCTCCTTTAAAAAAATGTACATAAAACACTTGCATGTAACTATTGTTGATTAACTAATTTTTTATTTACTTTAATAATTAATTAATAACTTACAACTACTAATAATTATTGTGTTTATTTTCAATATACAAGTCACTAGACCATTTTATGGGATCTGAACACAAGTACGATAAATGAAGATCTCATCCAACAGCTTCAAGAGAGCATTCCGATCTTATTTCGCAACTTGGAGAAGATATTTCCTCCGACCTTCTTTGATGTCATGGAACATCTCATAGTCCACCTTCCTCACGAGGCATTACTTAGTTGACTTGTTCGTTTCCGGTGGATGTATCCATACGAGCGATCCATGAAACATTTGAAAGGAAAATCTAAAATCTCGCAAAGGTGGAAGGTTTCATAATTGATGGAAGAAATATCTCACTTTACATCGTACTACTTTGCACCAAAAGTACGTACCCGAAAAACAGCTCCAAAAAGATATGAAGATGGTGGTGTTGTGCCAACATATGCGGTTAATGGTGTGCGAGACATTTTTCTACCAAATGGGATAATTGGCTGGGAAATTGAAAGAAGGCTGGTGGTGTAGCGAAGAAGAAGACGCCCCTTATAACGCCCCGACCGCCCACGACTACTGGGCCACCCACGCCCGCTCTCTTGGCCCATGGGCCTTATCCCGTTCCAACGGTCGGTGCGTAAATTTTCCAAAGGCTCGAAATCATTGTTTACTGATCCTGCAATCACCACCTGACCTTTCCCCGTGTTTTGGCCTCACTCGCACGGTATCGCGAATCACTTCCCTATAGGTCATCCATCCTTTCACTACTCCAGCATAAGCACACTTAACCCTGGAGTTCTAAACGAATGTGTGACAGAAAAGGTAAGTCAACTTCGGTGACATAGGTAGCCAAATCAATTATCTTAAGCCGTTCCACATATCACAACTCGGGGTGTTACAATTCACCCCCTCTCAAAGAACGCAACACCCTCGTTGCACCCCACGACAGGTCTCAAGACGCCTCTCGGGTCAGAACCGAGATGGCTAACCAGCTCTGATACCACTTATAACGCCCCGACCACCCACAACTAATGGGCATCCACGCCCGCTCTCTCGGCCTGTGGGCCCCATCCCGTTCCAGCGGTCGGTGCGTAAATTTTCTAAGGCTCGAAATCATTGTTTATTGTCCCTGCAATCACCACCCGACCTTTCCCCGTGTTTTGGCCTCACTCACACGGTATCGCGAATCACTTCCCGATAGGTCACCCATCCTTTCACTACTCCAGCATAAGCACGCGTAACCCTGGAGTTCTAAACGGATGTGTGACGGAAAAGGTAAGTCAACTTTGGTGACGTAGGTAGCCAAATCAATTATCTTAAGCCTTTCCACATATCACAACTCGGGGTGTTACACCCATAGTACCTACATTTGTATTTTACTTAATTGCGAGCATCCATTGATGTGTTCATTTGAAAGGTTATATACATACATATCAAAATCAATTGCAAAGTGTTACTTAAAATATCTGCAAGTGAGCTGAAGAAACGAAAAGATCAACACATTGTTAAGTGGTTGAGAACTTGTGTACTTTTCAAGTATATTCCCTCAACATCTCGATCTTTAATATAATAAGAATTTAACATAATATGGTTTTTTTGTAGGTTTCACTCATTATTACACTCCACGGTTTCACGAATTGGTGTAAGGTCCTGTTGCAAAGTCACCACATCACCAATGTATTTCACACGAAGATTTACTTTTCATACATACGAGAGTATGGGAGTGGGCGGACACCAAGTAATTATGGAGTATGTGTGAAAGGTGAAACAGATTTTTTTATGGAATCTTATAAGAGATTATTGATGTGGAATTTTTAGGGTTACTGAAGTTGAAATTCGTTCTATTCAAATGTGAATGGTTCGATATCATTGTGAGAAGAGGTGTTCAGTTGAAAAAATTTGGTGTTGCTGATGTCAATTTGATTACTGCATTTTACTACATGTCAATTAAACTAATGTGTCAACACTACCACAATCGAATGGTATGTCGCTGTAGTATTTTAGGATTGAATCCACATAGAACTAAAGACCTATTGACACCAAGAATATGCAAATTTCCATATTCTAAGTAAATAGAAGAAGGTTTGAATATAAATTAATGATATATGAGGACAACTAAAAGTAAGTACAAGATAAAACAAAAAAAAAACAAGTTTTTGGTAAGGTAATTGAAGGGAGGTGATAAATCTTAAACTCATGATGCCAAATAACCAACTAAAAAGTTCAATAGGTGTAGATCACATTCAAATAGACTAATGCATTCAAATAGACTAATACACTTTTGTGACAATAATCTATATGCTAATTATGCATTAAACATCAACTTTCGTTGGCCTAACACATTCAAGCATACATAAATCACAAGTATACTAACCACTAAATATCCCTAGCATCAACTATAGTTGGCTAAACATGTAAAAGACAATATTAAGTTGATTCAAATATTTCATCCAACACCTTCTGGGTATGAAATTACTTCAACTCTAAATCAACTTGATCAATGTTAATCTGGAATTAAGAACACTTAACAAGAATAAAATAATGTTAATCTAGTCCTGAGCATCCCAAAGCATCTACCTTTCACCCTAATCTACCAAACCTAAAAACTCTAAAACTTTATTCACTAAAAACCATAAAAACCCAAGAGATTGTCAATTTTTGAAGAACCATGTTTGTAGAAGACTAGATGAAATACAAACAAAGAAATACATAGATTAAACCATGTAAAATCTGGGTAAAAAGCTTATTTAAATAGCACACGCAGATTGTTGTTCGCCAAACTCATTCGCAATCCGGATTGCCAAAGCCACGAGTGCGTTTGGCGTTTGGTCTTCTTCCAACACGGACTGGTTCATTCCACGGCGTCTAGTTTGAGTCCATGCCTCGTCTCCGTGGTCTCTTATGTGTGAGATATCAAACAAAGTCCCATATTGAAAGTTTAGACTAGGAGTGTCTAATATATAAAGAGATGTCCAATTCTAATTAGTACGAGGCCTTTTAGGAAAGAGCCCAAAAGTAAATTCATGTGGTCTGATCTCTTAAGCCCAAAGTGGAAAATATCGTACTAATTGGACAATAAAAAGTTGGACATGGTCTTTCACAAACCAAAATATTGGTATCAGAGCCAGGTTGACGATGATCTACACGAAAACCAAAATACCCTTCGAGTAGGAATGAGACCATTCAAGTTGGAAGAAGATGTTTGTGGTAGAAACTAGTCAGTATATCATGGAACTTGTGATGTTCTGGAAAAAACATTCTCAAAGGAAACTCTGCGATTAATGGTACAAGTTGGTGCCAAGATGACTCGTTGAAGGAAAAACACAAGAGATGAGTTTGATCCTTAGTTTGAGGGAGAAAATGTGAGATATCAAACAAAGTCCCACATTGGAAGTTTAGACAAGAACTGTCTAATATATAAAGAGAAGTCCAACTCTAGTTAGTATGAGACCTTTTGGGAACCCAAAAGTAAATCCATTAGGTCTTACTTCTTAGGTTAAAATGGACAATATACTAATTGGATAGTAAAAAGTTGGAATGAGCTATCACAAACCCAACACTCTGTCCCGCGTTGGTGGTCCGTGCTTGTGGTCCAAGATCGAACCTCCCTGCCTCATTTCTGCGGAGAGTTTCAATCCGCGGTGCGAACCCGCGTTGCTCACGTCCAAGCTTCTTCAATCTTCGACGAGTCAAGTTCCAAGCCGTTGTGTCTTGCTCTGATCTTCGCTGGTGGTTCTACTGCTAATCTCTCTTGTCTGAACCGTACCTCCAATCCGCCATCAAGCTCCAACAGCGTCAGTCATATGTGCTTCGTCTCTTCTGCGATCCACCTTCGCAAACCAAAGCCTAAACCAAATCCCTAGATCTCACATCGCACCATCGTCAGAACCGCGTTCAGATCTCTCGTCGTGGTGGCCGCCGGAAACGTCATCGTCAACCAGATTGAAAGATAAGAAGAATCAAGCACAACAACTGCTAGTTCTCTATATTTTCACCGGTTCTTGAAATTCTGGTTCTTTAAAATTCGGCCTCAAACTTTTCAGTGTTCAGAAACGTCCTTCCAAATCAACCCCAAATCTTTCAATTATCAGATTTGGAACTTATTTTAACTGCACATTCGTCCCTCATATCTTGTTGACATCATATTGGAACCAAGAGTTCCATAATGTGCAATTTAATCCTTCATTTTCGCCATATACTTCTAATTGTGCAATTTAGACTATGTCAAATGCAAATGAACGAATATATGCACTATATACATCAAAATGCATCTTATAGTGAACTAAATGAACTACAAACAAATTCTAAGATTCATTAAAATAGTAAGATATCACAATTCTAGACAAAGATACAACAAATTTGAGTCTTTCATATTAGCTTCACAAGCAAACCAAGTTAGCTTCATTCCATACCCCCAGCTCAGAAGTTCTAGAACAATTTAGTTATCTTCTTCAAAGTTGTCAAATAGTCACTAGAGAAGAACCACTTTTGTAACAAGAAACATATATCAATTAAGTCGAGGTACCTAAATAAGAAACTGATGACATCCTTCTCATTGACTTGCATAACCGTGAGTATGAATATTCTACTTACGATATGATGGATGAAGCTGGTGAACACGAGTTTGATGAAAGTGATGATCATTGTAGTGATAGTAATCAAAACTCTCATGATGAATGAAAATGATGTAATATGTGTTTCAATTATTACTTTTCACATATAAAAAAATTCAAAACTTAATGAATGTGTGTGTTCTATGATTATGATATGTGTTAAGGAGATGAGGTATCTGATGGGGATTTAGGGTGTAAGGAAAAATGGGAAAAATGGGTTGATGGGGTAAAAGGAATGATGTTACGGGAAATAGGTAAGGGATTTGGGGTTTAGGTTTCAATTTTTTGGGAATCAGATTAAGTCCTCGTAGATTCCTCGTAATTCAAGCAAGGTTTCTGGTAAAAGGCTTGTAAATAAACATGTCCTAGTAAATACATCGTAATTAATAACACATGTCCTAGTAAATTTGTCGTAACACAAAAATGCGGCACATGGTATATTCCTCGTAATAGCAAAAATGTAGGAACTAGTAGATTCCTCGTAATACTAGGGCATTTACAACGAACCTTGTTTCCTCATATAAACTCGCACCATTTTGACCTGTGATCCTTGTCTCTTTCTCTCAACTTCCTCCCTTCTAGGTGTAAAAAGGTATTTTTTTAAATATATTTTATATAGTTTAAGTTGTTAGTTTAGATGGTTAGTTTAAGTGGTTATGTTAGGTAACATAACTAAATTAGGTTATAGAATTTAAAATGATTAGATTTTTTTTTTGAATTTAGATAGCTCTTAGGAAACGACCACATTATTGCGAAACGTTTGGTATAGGCCATCTGGGGCATATTTTCAGCACCATCATCTTCTATGGGTCCGGTCTCAGTTACCGACTCTCAGACGTCTCAAATAGTTTCCCAGATGCCTCCTCCAACACCTCAGATGCCCCTTTAGATTCCCCCTCTGATGCCTCTTCCTGCTCCAGATGTGCACCTCCTGCCCTTGCGGCCAGAGTTCATCTCGATTTGCTGGTATCTTCATCTGTACTTTACGCTTGATATACCGTCGAGAATCTTTGTACCTAGCTTGGAAGGGAATGTATAAATGTCTTGGACCCTGATCGACTGCGACGAACTTTCTGGTACGTATTTTTTTATTACTTTTATATTTTACCTAATATACTTTAACAAGATTAATTTTTGACAAGTTATTATTATTTTCAGGTTTGGACATAACAATCGCGTCGGATGGAGCGTTTATGACACCACTAAGGGGTATTTCATAAAGCCCCATCCAAACTGGACTTTGACACCGAGCACTGTAGGACAACGTGGTTTCAAATGTTTTGTTGTTAGTTTTTATTCAAACTTTTTACTTTAATAATTAATTAATTATATATTCTAATTCATTTTTAATTAGTTTGTTTTGGCAAAAGTTGAATTGGTCCACATCGATCAACGAGAGGGTGAAGGAGGACTTTGTTACGAAGACAAAAACCCGCCTAATAAACACCGTCTGAGACTGGAATGAGCAATGAGAATTCAATAGTTATGAGGGGAAATCCAGCTGCCTTACGAAGGAAGTATGGGATGGGCTCATCACCTATTGGACGAAGCCCCACTCCATTCGTGTCACCTCTCAGTGCTCCGCTTCCCGTAGGATGAGAGATGTGGAGGGTAATTTGCCAATGCTTCATACTACCTGGCAAAACACACACGGCGGGATCCGTCTAGATCTTGGAAGTGTGTTTACTTTTCAATACTTAATTTGACCTCTTAATTTATCCTATAATTAATATTTTTACTGCAATCCATATTTTGGCTGAGAATACATGAGTCCTAGCATCTCTCTCTGAACTATTCAAGTATACTCATTCGACAATGAACGGGGCTTTTGGAGACCTGAGGTCAAAATAGATCTACCATGACATGGCTGCTCGGATTGAAGAGCGCAAGAGCTGACCCAACAGGATTACTCATCACATTGTCTACACATGAGGTACACAAGATCTTTGAATAAGTAACTACTAGGTGATTACTAGTGTGCATCCGCGAGGTGAAATTTATATACTAATAATCATTGAATACCAACTTTGATCATTCAAACCATCATGTCATAAGCCCCCAAGCATATAGCCATAGACCGTCAATATAGAAAAGGTTGATGAGTAAGATCATGTTCGTTGATATTTTGTTTTTTAAAACTTATTTAATTTACATTAACCTTCAATGATATCATCTGAATGTTATAATTCACCATCTCACATCAATATAAAGAACTATATATTTGAAATGATATGATCAAATAAAATTGATCTGCGCTTGCGTGGAATAAACATTAATTATGTATACAAATTATTTATACATATTATTATTATTATTTATTTTATGTTCATTTACGTATTATGAATAATAAATATATTAAATAATTGAGAACCGAGTAATTATTATGTAAATAATTAAATTGGAGTAATCATGTAAATAAAAATCAATCCCTCTATCTATTTACAACAATTGTTTTTTGTAAAAAATAAAATAATCATTTATCTATTTATATGGTATATAATTTAAATTAAATGATATTTAAATTGACATATAGTATATTTTAATATGAATATTTATTAATTGAGACTTCGTACTCATATGATTTTATAACATTTTTATATTTTCTATAACAAAATTTTTATTTTTGTTAAAATGAATATTTATTAATTGAGGCTTTGTACCTAATGGAAAGTTTGGAATTAACATTTTTATATATTTTATATATGATATATATTTTAATTTAAATGATACTGAAATTAATATATATATATATATATATATATATATTATATTAAAAGAGACTTCATATTTATATGATTTTATGTATCTTGTTGTAACAAAAAAAGTTAAAAATTGATCACAAAAATTTCAATGTGGATTTTTAACAGTCTTAATAATTTATAGTCATTTAAAATTTTCAAAATATAGCATATATGAAAAAATCTAATTTTTTGTTATTATATGCTTAATGTCATTTTAAATTTATTTTAAGAATTTAAAAAATTAAGAAAAAATAATGGAGGATACAAAAAATGTTATGAAATATTTATTATTTAAAATCATTAATTTTCATATATTTTAACCATATTAAGTAATTTTGTAGCTTTTATTAAATGAAAGAATGAAGAATATTCTTTTATACACTACTAATTAATTTGCTAGTTAGTTTAATTAAAAGTATAATATATGTTTAAATGGATCAACATATTTTTGTCAATTTTGTAAGAATCATCGTAGTGATGACACGTACTACAAAAACATGTTACAGTGCTCCGAAATTAATATATAAAGGACTTATTTTATTACTTTTTATTTTAATGAAACTTTTCATATAATTTTACTTAACTAATTTTTTTTTTCTTTCAAGGTGGTCCGTAGAGAAAAAACGGACGGTGAAAATATGATCTGTCAACGATGTCTCAAAGGCGACATCTTAGTACTCGCAGAGGTGGGATGAGGAGATTTCTCAGCTGCGGACTGATTTGATTATGATGCAGTCTCGGTTGAGTTTCCTAGAGAGCCTTCTCGATACAATGGCGGTTGGAAAACCACAAATGCAGAGAGCATTGAGGATGAGATGACATGAACTCGAGATTCCACATCATCCTCCACCCACGTCCACAGAGGAAGAAGCGGGCTTTGCGTGAATGAACAACGACTACTTCGACCCAGGCGTCCTCAACCATTAGCTTTGTTTCTAGTTTTTCATTTTATATTATAAATTAAAATATTAATATAACTATATTTTATGACATTTATAATGTTTTGTAAATTTTAACTATTTTCGTTTTATAATTTATTTTTTATTAAAAATATAAATTATACATTCCTCATTAAATTTATGAGGAATGTATAAGTAAATCTTGTAAATTCCTATAAGAAAATTCTTTGTATAATTTACAAGTAGTTTACAAGAAAATACTTGTAATCTTCTCATAATATTTATGACACTTTTATAAGGATATTAGTTAAATTGTCGTAACATATTACGAAGATTTAACAACTACTTCCTTATAGGTTTGTCTTAAAGTTTACAAACACATAACTACGAGTTAATGTCGAAGCTTGACAACGATTTAGCAAGGACGGTTTACAAGGTGTTTACAAAGAATATTGACTATAATGTTACAGCAAATATGTTTGCTTCGTTTTTACAACAAAAGGTTTTTGCTGTAATGCTAATGAAGATATTACGACAAATCGTCTATTACGACAAGTGTTTTACAAAAAAACATCATCTGTAATAAAATCATCGTAATATCATAAATTATTCGTTATACGGTCTTTGTAATCGACATGTTTTTTTAGTGGATTGTGTAAATATTTTATTAAATATTCATAACTCTGAGCAGACTTTTATTGATTTTTGCAACTAAGGTTGAGTTGGTTTAGTGGTAAATTGGTTGCGATTGTAATTACCGCCTCCTGAGTTCAACTCATGTTGGAAGTTACTATTTACAATGATTAGGTTAGGTGAAAACACCTTTTTTAATTATATTTTATTTGCCGGAAGTCATAAATATTGTGTTTCGACAAAATATGAATATCATGTCTTCGGTGGAAAATTGTAGATTCACATTTTCTGTGGGGAGTTGTATAATAATTATTTCTTACAGGCTAATGCAGAACTGCCAGAACTATTATTTTAGTGAAAATTTATAAAACTGTGTGTTTTTGAATTTACTGGTGAACATCACGTAATTTTAGTTAATATAATAGATTTTAATAATTGCTCTAACCCACCTTTTCTTAACGGCTTCTTTATCTCCTATTTTAAAGGATCATATTTTTTTATTTCCCTACAAAATATACTCTAAATATATCAATTAACCACCATGTATAACTACCTTCGTTATATCTCCTGTATATATTTCGTCCATAAGATGATATCAATTGAACTTCGTGGCTTTTATTTAACAAATATAATATTTTGAAAACTTTAGAAATTAAGTTTAAATATATGAAACAATTGTATAGTTATGCAACTTTACATATTTCATATACTTACAAAAAAATTTAAATCTATTCTATTAAAACTTAGCCATGTTACTTGAATTATCCGATATAGACATCTTTAAATTATATCACCCAAGAATTTTTTTTTATAATTTTTAATATACAAAAATATACCCGTCCTTTGAAAGTTTGGTCCAACTATTTATTATTCATGTATTATCTTTTATATTAATAACTAGATTCTTACCCGCCCTTTTAAAGGACGGGTTTATTTTTTGTTTTAAATTATTTTTTGGAAACTTAATTTTTATACTTTTATTTTTTTGGCATAATATTTGTGTTTAATTTTAATTTAATTTATTTAATTTTTAATTATATGAAATATCTCAAAAAATAATTATATACGTTAGTGGATCTCTAAAATTATGAAATTAAAGTGGTGATTTATTTTGTAATAGTTAGAAAATATATGGTTTATTTTTTAAACAAGTAATGTTAGAAAATAATTGTTGGACTACACATATATTAATAGGTCATGATCATGTTTTAATAAAATAGATACTAAGTTATTTATATTATTAATAAATGATTAGATATACATATGATTACAGAAAAATTAAAATATAAAAATTAAAATTTGCAAAAAAAAAAAAAAATTTATATCCGTCCTTTGAAAGGGCGGGTCAAAATCTAGTATATAAATTAAATTGGTATGCATTCTAATTCCATCCAGATAAGGAATGATTTACAAAGATTTTTATCCAAAAATATATTTTATCAATCTTGCAGCAAAAAATATTAATATCAATCGTGATCGTTGAATTAGATTTTATATATTACACATATATACATGAACGGATAATTAGATATATATCACTAGGATTTCTAATTATCTATTAACATAGGAATTGGTTTTAAAAAATTAAATTTATATGCATTTAATTTCTTTTTATTAATTAATATATCTATAACTATTAATTTAGGAAAAAACTATACTAATTCTAGATATTTCAAAATCAAAATCTGTAATTATCTAATTAAAAATAAATAGTACGATTAAAGATATTAATTTTCTTAAAACGAAAAGCGCTTTAAGTAAATAAATAGCCAGCTGTTGGTAAATGGTGCAACTTTAATTTTTTTTTTATGTAGAGTTAAACTGTAAACTTTTTGCTATGCTGTAGAATCTATTACTCTAAACTTTTGGCCGTAAATTGTAATATTATATCACAATCCCTTCGTATATTGTTAAGGATTTATCTATTCAATTTTCTTTATTAAGTTGAACTTAAAATATCTCTATAAATTTTTGAAAAATTCTATATATCCACTTAATATTAATCTATAACAAAATACATCTTTTAATAATTAATTTTTATTTTTAAATAAATAAGACTTAAAAATATTTACTTCTCAGTAAAAAATGGTGTCCATCTGTGTTGGTTGACACATAATGAACCAAAAACATCTTTATGAATGTTTTACACATTATTTTTAAACCAGAATTATTACCATGATATTGTTATTTGCTATAGCTTACAAATATTATAAAATATTATATTAAACTCAGATAATATGAAACCAACTTAATGATAACTAGGTAATAATCCGCGCACTATGCAAAATAAAATATTTACAAAATATCTATGATAATATTTTAAAATAATAACATATATATATATAAGATTTAAATTTATATGATTTGATCAAGTTATAATTATAGAAGTTACTATATTTTGTCAATTCAAATATTATAAAATTAAGAAATTAAAAATTTGTGCTTTTTATATGATATATATTTAAATTTAAGTGATATTAAAATAAATATATAGTATAATTTAATCAAAATATCTATCAAATAAGGTTTTCTAATCTAATATTTATAATAATTTTTATTTTATCATCATATTATTTTTATACCATTGATTACAAAAAAATTGATGTAAAAATTCTAACAGTTTATTAAATTATAATTGTTTTTAAAATTCATAATATAACATATACGAAAAATCCAAATTTTTATTATACAGTTAATGTGATTTTTAATTATTTTAATAATATAAAATTGAACACGAATGATAGAGGGTATAAAAATTTTAAATTTTTATTATTATTCAATATCTTTATTTTAAATTATATTAAGTAATTTCATAGCTTTTATTTAAGAAAAAATGATAAATATTTATTTGTGACCATTTGATTAATAGATGATCCAATATATTATATACAATGTCAATCTTGTAATATTTCTAATAATTTAATTCCAATTTCATATAGATTGTGAGAAGAGCTATTGTTGACCCTTAAACATAGTAACTAATATTACAACTTAAAATATATTTTTAGTTAATATATAATAGATAGAAAAAAGTAAAACACTATAATAAGATGGTGCACAACATATTATTGACTAATGAATGAATTAATTAATGTCAACTGAAAAAATAGTTCATACGATAGGTAGAGATCATATTCTTTGAATAAAAATGATTTCTTTTAATTTTTATTCAAAAAATAGGATCTCTACGATATGTAGCTTTTTACATCACTTCTACAGACATTTTCTTCTTTCAAATTGCAGTGAACATAAAAATTATTAATAAAGCTTGGTTGCTTTAAATTTAGGGAAATTGCATTGTATGACCATCAAAAAAATTATAATTCACTCTCTAGCTAAAAAATAAGTTGACTATGATATTCAACATATTTTCTATCTTATTTGCCATAATACCCCTTAAAATTACCGATTAAACCGTTTTCTATTTTCTCTTTTTTCTTTCATTTATTTTTCTTCTTTTTCTTCTGAGATCATTGATTCTTCTAACTATGTGTTTGTTTCCATACTTTGTTTTAATTTTGAGTTCCATAACGCAAACTAGATTTATCATTTTATCAAGGGTGACTTCCATTTTTACTTAGATCTGGTGGTTGGTGGTGAAGAATAACGATGGCGGACCACTGTTATTAGAAATAGAAGAAGTGATGAAGAAGATGACTCTTCGACAATATACTGTGATGAGGATCTTTTTTTTCCTTAACCATTATGAATTGATAAGGAATAATGATAATGAACCAGCAAATGAGTGTCGTAATGCCTGGAAAATATAAAGAGATGAAGAAGATGATTCGGTGACTATACTATATTTAGTGAAAAAAAATTATAGTATAGTTTAAGTTATTTAATGTAGCTATTTATGTGAGGTTACTATACTATTTCCAGAAGTGATGTTATATTCTTCACTTATTTTATATTACTTCCTTGAAATATAACAGTTGGTATTATAAATATATATTATAGTTTATATTTGGGTTTAGGGTTTAGTGATTAGAGTTTACGGTTTAGTATTTAAGGGTTGGAGTTGGAGTAAGGGTAATGTTTTGTATTCATGGGTTGTAAGTAGAGTTGGAATTACATACTACTTTGGAGATATAAAATAGAAAACTTGACATGCGATTAGAATTTGTTTGAAAAACGTTAAGTATGGTCTCAAATATCACAAATTTATGTGAGTCTATTTTTGAGATAGTACTAACAATTTTAATTATCCATTTTTTTAGTGTAGACTTCACAAGTCTATTCTATTTTCATTTGTATAGTATAGTTTCATATTACAAAATACTATATACTATTCTCATATTTTAGTTTTATTTAAAATATTATAAATATGTATTATGATTTATGGGTTTGGGTTTAGTGATTACAGTTTAGGGTTTAGTGATTAGAGTTTAGGGTTTAGTATTTAAGAATTGGGTTTAGTATTTAATATTTAGGATTAAAGGTGTGGGTAGGTTTATAAATGGAATAACAGGTTGAACTATGATCAATTTGCAATGGCATACCATTTTTCTCCGAATATAAAAATATAATGTTAGTGCTATTATAATTTAATTAAACAGAGTAGAACAATGTTTTAATATTACAAAATTTGTGAATAGAATTGAACTTACAATAAATTTGTGTGGTAAATAAGTATGTGACGTGAACTTCACTACATAATTTGATAGTAAATAATAGTGATTCACTCCTGTCCACAACAAAGCATCAACGTCATCCACTTAATTCTTTTTTAACCGGATACTTGCTATTAGAAAGGTATAACCGGATCAAATGGGTGTTAAATGTTAGCTTCCTAATTATGTCAAAACCAATGGCATGCACTTAATTTGTTATCCAAGTTTGATTATTAACCAAATTCTCCCTTAATTTAACGCTTTAGATTTAGGTTTTGATAGGTTTTCTCGATACCACCGGTAAACACAACTTTTGCGGTTGATAACGTTTACTAGCGTTTTACAATAATTATAAAAAACGTTATAAATCTTTCCAAAACGCTTCAAACTTCATAAAACTAAAAGTAGGTTCCTACTAGTGTTTGTTGTTGCAGACAACTACGATAGATAAATAAATATAAAAATATTTTTTGAAAATATTTAAAATTTTAAAAATTAATATCAAAAAATATTTAAAATTTTAAAAATTAAAATATTATATATTTATATACATTTTAAATTAAATTCAATAAAAGTATTATAATTTATTTTATCAAAAATTAAGCCAAATCTATTCACCATAATTTTAAAACATTAATATATATATATATATATATATATTAACATAAAACATTAATATTAAGAACATTAACATAAAACATAAAACATTAATATAATTTTAAAACATAAAACATAAAACATAAAACATAAAACATTAATATTAAAACATTAACATAAAACATAAAACATTAACATAATTTTAAAACATTAATATATATATATATATATATATATATATATATATATATATATATATATGCAACAAAATATTATTTTAAAATTTCAAATATAAATCTTCAAAAAATATTTTTGAAATTTTAAATTTCATTTAAACTAAAAAATAAACGTAATATTGTTATTAGTTATATTATATCAATAGTTATTATATTTTATCATAATATTTTTAATATTTTTATAATATTATAATGTGCTAATATTCGTAATTTATTATTAACCGACTGGAATATCCATAATCAAGCAATCACAAATATCCTGTCAAAGCACCAATTTCTAAAACAACGCTAGAAACCACAACTATCCATATCCATAAACTCTCACAATCGCACTCACAACGTTGCGTTTCAAACAGTTAGATCCTAAGAACATTATCCATTCAGTTTAATTAATAAGAAATATTTAAAAAGATAAGGAATTAACAAAAATATAAAAATATTAAGAACAAGGATACAACATCCATGAAAATTTACACTATAAACTATGTTAAAATCTTGTGACAAAAAAAAAAAAAAAAAAAAACTATGTTAAAATCGCGCCTTGCATGTGCTGAGCACTATATATAAAATTATTTTTATATATTATTATTTACTTTGTGGTTTTTACATAAAATTTATAAAATAGGAATTTTAATATTTTAGTAATTGTATTTTTAAAATTAAAAATATAATTTATATACAAAATAATATAATTTTTATTATATGGCTGATTTTATTATTTAATTTATTTTATTAATATAAAAAACAAAAATGATATAAGATAAAAAATTGTCAACACATGTAAAGAAAGAAGGGAGAGTATTTGTTCATACGTTAATAATTAATTTTATTGTTAGTTTAATGAAAAAATAAATGAACTAATATATTTCTCTAAAGATCCTAATATTCATTGTGATGATGACACATGTCATAACTTAAATGTTGTAATACTCTTCAAATAATGAATAAAGAATCCAGAAATCTAAAGAGCGAGATCTTAATCCATATAGTAAAATTTCATATGCGTCAAAAACAGATATACATAGTAAAATTTCAAACCCATCAAAAATTGGATACAAATAATAAAATCCCATACTATAAAATCTCAGATCCATCAAAAATTATCAATATCCGAATATATTAACTTTAAAATTTTAATATTCAGATTCAAATGTTATAAATTTATTAATAAGTTCAGATTCAGATGTTATATTTATTAATATATTTATAAAATATATAATAAATTTTAGTTTTAGTATTATTTTATGTTTTATTATATTTTATCTTGATACTTAATGTTTATATGAATATCCAAAATTCAGATAATCTAGAAACTATGTAATATCCGGTTACATAGTTTTTTTTTGGATATTCATATTGATTCCACCCCTAGTATAAGTAGACAAGAAATTTTTGAATACCAGGTTTTCTCTCTCTTGTTATTCAGAGAAAGTTGGAAACGTTAAGATAGTTATCACATATAAATTGTTTGTTCGGATAGTTTAGTGAATCATGTATGAAGCTGACACATCCGAAGATAGGCTAAAAGTGATGTATTGTATGGTTGGATTTGTAGCTTTCGTCCTTGTCTCTCTCGGCATCATTGTATTGACTTGTTTTTGTACTTGGCTTTCTCTCGATAAACCCTCGTATACTCCTCTGAGAACCGACTCCGGCGAGGAAGAGCTGCAGGAAACAAACTTCACCAAGCGAGTTTGAAGATTTGAGTAGAACATACACATATGCATGGTCTGATTGGGGCTTTACTTGTACATATGACTTTTTGCTTTCTCTCTTTTAAGAAAAAAAAATTGATCTAGCCATCGACTTTCAGTGGCATTAATTACTTAATGATGTTTTCTTCCATAAGCTTGGGATTATCGTGTCTTTAATATCGTGAAAAAAAATAAGAAGCGTAATCGTGAAGGAATTAGAACATATACAGCATGATCGATTCAAGACTCGAAACTATATATTGCATAAGTAATTAACGTTGATGGAGTATCCAAATAGGAGATTGCTGGAATGGATCCACATACCATTAATATTTTTTGTTTACATGGATGACAATCCTCCTCTTCCTCCTATACAATATCTAGGAGTTGGATCGACCAGATTAGGGAGACAGTATGGATTAGTCGTTGCTTTAGTATACATGTCTTCAAGGCATCAACACCAGCAACTATATTGAAGATCATAGAGCGACAAGTGCGTGATATAATCTTGGGAAGAAAGAAGAAAAGATCTTTTTCTTTTGTGCACCAAACGATTATATAAAAAATTATTTTTTTTGTCAGCAAATGTTTTGTTAGCAAATTAAACGGGTTTAAATGATACAATCGGAACAATACTCAACGATAATAACATGAGGTATACTCAATGGTAGGAGGAACAACATAAACAATACAATAAATGTTAGAAGTAGAGACTTGCGTAACATAAAGAAATCCATGAATAATCTTCATTTGTATCCTTAGAACAGTTACTGAAACTTACCATATATCTAACAACTTTGGTAAAACATATTTCTAATAATGTCCTTGCATATTTTCATTATTTTCTAAATATTTTCAATATACTGAAGCATAAAATATATGTGAAATAAAGGCTTACATTCATAATTATAAACATACAAGAGTATCTAACTAGAACATCCAATACAACAAGAGCAAACAACAAAAAACGAGGATAAACCCCTACAGTGCCAACATGAGACCACACCACCTTATGCCGTTCCCTCGTCTCTCATGTTTTCGCGTAAGAAATCACCACCTCACGCAGTCCTCGTGAGTTCTATGACTTCATGCGATCACGCCACCTCACACGGTCTCTGTGTGATCTACACCACCACTTCACACGATCATGTCAACTCATGCGATTTCCGCGTGATCTATGCTACCACATTCTTAACTTCACACACATGCACACTGCATACTCATTTCAACGATGAATCATGCCACCTCATACTGTCTCCACATGACCCAACAAGAAACGATGCAATGCCTGAGATGTACTTCTCTCTATCCCGTTGCACCAAAACACATTTTTCTTAAGCCTTCTCTAACTCATATACACCACCCACACATTCCATAACCCCAATCAATGCAATCATCACATACAATCCTTAATCATCATCCAACCATGTTTTAACAACCTAGGAACAGATTTATGTTTTTCATACAATAACCATCAATATGTATATATTATGTATATGTGTATATATGTATAGGAAAAACATTTAGTTGTATGCTTATAGATACATACATGTATGAATGATCAACCTAGACAATTATACTATAATGAGAGAATGATAAAAGACGATATAGATCGCAACCAACCCTCACCTTAGTCTAGATCTGCTATATAAGATATGAAACGATGTCTTTCTAAGTTTTAAGATTCCACACGAAGGAAACCATTTGATTACTGGGAAGGAAATCATGGAACCTGTGATGTTGTGGGAGAAACATTTTCATATGAAACCATTTGATTACTGGTATAAGGTGGTGCCAAGATGATTCACTGAAGGAAAAACACACGAGATGAGTGTGGTCCTTAGTTTGAGGAGGAGAATGTGAGATATCAAACAAAGTCTCACATTGAAAATTTAGAAAAACAATGTCTAATATATAAAGAAATTTCCAATTCTAATTAGTACGAAGTCTTTTGGGAATAAATCCAAAAAGTAAATCTAGGCAAACTTGTCTATTATACCCAAAATAGACAATATCATAATAATCGGATAATAAAAAGTTGGACATAGACTCTCACAAATCCAACATAGCGATATTTGAAAATGATAAAACTACAGGTTGTTCAAACGTGTTAAACCCGAATTGAACCTATTTATTGAACCTATTTGAGCTTAATTATTACATATCAAACTAAATTTAAGGTTACATAATGGATCAAATCGTAATTTGAGTGAATAACTATAAATTGATTACTAATATATAAACGCATAATAGTAATCAAAATGCCATAAACTAGAAAGTTATTATATCACTTGTTGCCGCGTTGGTTAAAGTCGAACATACCTAATTCCTACTTCATAATTTCCCCTTACATAAATTAATACTTTTTATCAATTAATATAGGAAATGTATACTTAAGATAATTGTTAGACTAAATTATAAGATAAATAAACAATTGATTATCATCAAATTATAAATTATAATATTTGAGAGATATTTGATACTCACAAGGTATATCGTTGCTTGAGATTTTTGTATTTTTCCCGGAGGCATGGTTTGATTTACATTTAATTAAAAATCTCAGTTAATTACATAAATTTTTATTAGTATAAGATTCATAATGTGGTTAGGAGTCTTCAAAATCTATATATATATATATATATGTACCTGATTCCTCTTAAAAATTTCACAATATTCTTTTAATCAAGGATTCAATAAAAAGTAGGGTATTTTCTTGGGGCATCAGGTTAACCTCATGGATTCATCACGATATGAAGAAACGGTCATGGTGTTGTTTCGAGTAATGGTGGTGATGACCGTCATTGTTACCGTTTTTGGCTGTTTTGTCTGTGTCAAATTTTTCTCGCGGATGAGCAGTGAGAAGGACGGAGACATTGTACAGTTAGATTGGAACCCATGAATCTAATCCACGACGATCAAGGAAAAAGCCTCTATATTTTTTATTTTTGATTGCGAACTTTTGTTTGTTGCGAGTTAAATAAATAATGAAAACTTTATTTCTTCTATAGTTTTTTCTTCATTGTTAGCCTGATGACCTATAGTTTTTACGCTAGATCAAATTAAATTCGGGTGGTTGAGGAGTAGGAGATAGATTGAATCAGGTGTGATCGGGAGCTATGATACCATATAGACTTCTCAACTTAAAATCAATTAGTGATAATTGGATTGATCCATCTATCTTATATATTACTTCTACCCATATATGCCGTCTTACAATTTATCAATAAATAAAGAAAACTTTGCTTAGCTAGAACTAGTAGATAGAGATGATGACGAAAGCAGTTTGGATGCCTTATGGAATCGGCCTGTGATCTAGATGGCCGCTGAGTTTGGTTTTTGTTGATGGGAGCTCGTTAGTGTATATACCATACTGTTATTTTGGATCCAACTAGTCCCGTTGCAGAAACTTACGTGAGACTTTGGTGTATTGAAAATAAATAAATTGTCTAAAATACTATATTTCTAATATCTTTTTTTCGTGTTTATCTTAATTTGCACGCCCAAAATCAAAAGTCTCAAATGCCATTAATAAATTTTATTAATCATTTATAAAAGTAAGAGTATTTTTGGAAAAAAAATAAATTTTCATTAAGAACATAAAATTAGAATGATCCTCTTTTAATAGTACAGATATTAAAATATATTATTGGTAAAAAGTGTCTTTTAATACAAATCATCCCAAATCTTTTGCACTTCTCAATATTTTCCTCTTCAATTTAATAATAAGACCTTCTAAAGCATAATAAAGTACACAAAAATAGAAATACAACTATATATAAATAGTTATTTACCCTTTTCTAAAATATCCATTCCTAAACTTTTTTCTTTCTTTTCTTTTGTAACAGAAAATTGGAAAATTATAGATAATTATCACAAAGAAAGTTATTTGTTTATCAGTTTGTGGATTTACTCGTACCAGGCTTCTAGCCGTCGTCCTTTTTGGTTTCTCTATGATTGTCTTCAACTTAATGATGTTTTCCTTGTACAAGTTTGGGATCTTCGTGTCTTTCTGCCTATTTATATAATTATATGTAGACATTATTAATTTAATAATCATGGGTAAAACCGACAGTAAAAAAATGCTTATATATCATCTAGGGTTTTTACTTTTCTTAAAAAAATATATAAACTATATCGCATTAAATATTTTTTCTAATAATTGGATAATTAAGGAATAATAATCAAATTAGGACTCGGGAATATTTATATAAGTATACATAGAAATCCATGGCTCATAATCATTGTGTTTATAAAATAAATAAGCATACCTCGATGGAGTATCCACCAAGGGGATCATTGGAATGGATCGACATAAGATTGATATTTGTGTTCTCAGTGACGATTTTCTTCCTCATAGTTATCTTTCTTTCTCTCTGTGGTTGCCTCTTCCTCCTACGACACGCCAAGACTTATAGTAAAACTGGTGGAGATCCGCTTTAGGAGTTCGATCGATCAAATCAGATCAGATTAGATAGACAAAGACGGATTCATCGTCGCTTTGCTAGACATGTCTCTCTCTCTTTTTTTTTTCAGTTCTAATTATATTTTCTATTGTCTTGGATAACTATTGTTTTACTTCCTTTGTTTCTTTGCTACGTTGTCATATCAATTGATCCACAACACTTGCATTATGCAAAAAAAAAAAAAAAAACAAAGTAAGTCAGTCAGTGATAAGAGACACATTAAGCAAGAAACACTTCTACCCTGTTTGAGCAGATTTACATTCATAGGTTTATAGTATATTGGTTCAGACTATATTATATATTTATATTCAATATAGTGCTTCATGTTCACAATGCAACAATAGCTAGACGTAGTGAAGTCCAAAAGTGCTTGTGTTATTCCTCACGTTTTGAGGACTATGCCCAAAACATAAAATGTGTAAAATTCTCGAGGAGAAGATCCTTGTACGACTGGAATCAATACATGAAAATGTGAATCTCCAAACCAAAAAAAAGAAAGAAATTTAACAGCAAACTCAAGAAGGGGTTTATCAAAAGAACAATCCAAATAAAAAGAAAGTTTCATCTTATAATCTAAAGAAACACCAATTCACGTGTTTACAAATATACATGTTTACGTGAGTTGGTATAGTTTTGATCAAAGATACCACATATACGGATTGCAGTTTTAAGTAGGGACTAGCCTTTGATCCGCGCGTCCGCGCGGATGTTATTTTTATAAATGTCAAATATTTTAAGTAATTTGTTTGATATAACTGTATATATGAATGAAACTTAATATTCGATATCCGTTATTCGATCTGGGATCCCATCCGCTTCAAAAAACGAATATTCGGGGATCCTGATAGTGATTTTACGGATTCGACTGATCCAAGTACGAATTCGGATAGTAAAATTTAAGTCTGAATATCTGGATATTAAATATTTAAAATTTAAATATAGTTATCTATGTATATTATATATACTTTTATATAAAATAACTAAAATTTTAATTTTAAATTTGAATGCTTTTAAAGTTTTTTAAATTAATTATTTTAAATAGACTAATAGATGTTAATATTTAGGTTTTTAATTAAAAACCAGGTCTAAATATCTGCGTGTATTCGGATTTTAGTCCGAATATCCTAACTCTGAATATCCAGATCCGGATAACAATTTTACGAATCCGACGAATGCATATCCGAATCCATATATCTTAAAATACCTCAGAAATTCGATATGTCCTAGACATAAATGTGTATATGTATTATACGGTGATTAAAAATTTTAAATTTATAAATTACATAAATTATTCTTATTAGATATATTGTACAAATGAATAATACATTGTATTTGTTTGTATATATAACCATTTATAATAAATATTAGTATGTATTTTAGTTACTAAATTGTTATGGAAAATTACATGATTTTGTTATTTTAAATGAATAAGTTCAAATTATATCAAAAATTATTGACATTATTAGTTTTTTTATAGTTCAAATATAGTTGGTTAGCTTATATGAATATGAATAAAAAATAAAACTAATTTAATTATATATATATATATATATATAAACACATATACATTTTTTTATGAAATCTCCAATTTCAATGATAAATGTTGTTAATGGACTTAGTCCAAATTTATTTTTTTCTTGTTAATAATCAATGTTTAGATGTTTGGATGCAAATATAGTATCAGTGGCATTTCTTATAAATATTAGGTAAAATTAAGGGTTATTTATTACTTGTATTTCACTTTTAATAGATTAGATTTCTTGTAAATATTAAGTAAAATTAAAGGTTATTTATTACTTGTACTTCACTTTTAATAGATTAGATGTTAACATTGGGTAATTACCCATGGGTTTACCCAAATCCACTAATAATGGGTTAGGTTTTTACCCACCTAAAATTAACTGGGTTAAATATGAGTATAAAATTTCAAACTCATATTTATATTGGGTAAATACAAAAGGGTAATAGGGTATCCATGAGTTTTAATTATATTATTATGTATTTCACCATTTAAAATAAATTATATAAAAAATTGTAAAAATAAGTTTGTTTTCACTAAAACCGCAAAAACAAGTTGGCGTGTCAAAACCACAAAACAAGTTTTCCCACCAAAACCGCAAATACGAGTTTCCTACAAAAATTATTTTCCCGTCAAAACCGCAAAAACGAGTTTTTCCTCCAAAACCGCAAAAGTGATTTTTTTTCCGTTAAAACCGTAAAATTAGTTTTCCCATCAAAACCGTAAAAATGAGTTTCCCCGTCAAAACCGCAAAAATGAGTTTTCCCGCAAAAACCACAAAAATGAGTTTTACCGCCAAAACAAGTTTTCCCGCTAAAACAAGTTTTCCCACCAAAACCGCAAATACGAGTTTCCTGCAAAAAATATGTTTCCCGTCAAAACCGCAAAAACGAGTTTTCCCGCCAAAACCGAGAAAATAAGTTTTCCTGCCAAAACCGCAAAAATAGGTTTTCTCGCCAAAACCGCAAAAATGAGTTTTCCCACCAAAACCGCAAATACAAGTTTTTCCCACCAAAACCGCAAAATGAGTTTTCCCGTCAAAACTGGAAAAACGAGTTTTCCTGTCAAAACCACAAAAACGAGTTTTCGTGTCAAAATCGCAAAAAAAGAGTTTTACCGCCAAAACTGCAAAATGAGTTTTCCTCGCCAAAACCACAAAAATGAGTTTTCCCGCCAAAACCGTAAAAATAAGTTTTTCCTCCAAAACCGCAAAAATGAGTTTTCCCACCAAAACCGTAAAAATGAGTTTTCCCGTCAAAACCGTAAAAAAATGAGTTTTTCCGCAAAAACCGCAAAATGAGTTTTTCGCCAAAACCGCAAAAATGAGTTTTTCCCGCCAAAACCACAAAAACGAGTTTTTCCGTCAGAACTACAAAATCTTGTTTAAATATTAAAGCTCACGTTAATGATATTAATATTCTATATGATATTTTTAGAATAAATAAAATAGTAATTTGGGTACCCATGGGTAAACAAACTTATATCTTACTGGGTTATTTTTTGGGTATGGATTTCATCCTTAATGTTTCTGGGTTTTCGCGGGTTGGGTGTAAACTGAGTTGGGTTATTTATGGGTTGGGTTGGGCTGGGCTGGGTTATTTTACCCTACGTTAACATCCCTAGTTTTAAGCCACAATTAACGAAAAATAAAGCACAGTTATGAGAAACCAGTGACCGACCAACTTCTTTGTAACTTGGTTTCGCTTGCAAACCAAGATTGTTATCGTAGGATTTTTGTAATTTCTGTTTGTGTAGTCTTTTCCACGTGGCAGGGTTTAGGTGCTTACTATTGTTTTGTATTTCCACGTTATATATCACAGAACGGATGGAGTATAAAAAGAAAGAGGTGGACGGAGAGAAGAAAATCTAGAAGATAGGGAAGAGTGATTTCACCATAGAAGAAGAGACAAAGTTTGACGAAGACGAAGACGAAGAAAAGAATTAGAGTTTTATCTAGAGTTAAAGATAAGTAGTATTTGTCCATTTTTAGTGTTAAAAATGTATAAATTTAATAACAAATACTCCCTCCGTTTTTTAATAATTGACGTTTTGGGGGAAATTTTTTGTTCCAAATTATTTGACGTTTTCAATTTTCTATGTAAAATTTATTACTAATTAATGTTAGATGACCAATGATATTATACTTTCTATTTTATTATTAGTTGAATTGTGGTTAGGTAAATAATTAATGATGTTTATGTTTAGAAAATGATAAAAAATTAAATATTTCTTAATCTGTGTGCATAATCCTAGAACGTCAAATATAAAAAAACGGAGGGAGTATTATATTTAAATTTAGTTTAATTTAATTTAAAGTTATAATGATATTAATAGTAATTAAAATTTTAATGTAACAAAAAGTTTAGATAAAGTCTTAAGAGGATAAATCCAAATTTTAAGTATCTGATTTTTCTAATTTTCTCTTGTTTTAATGCTAGAATTTATTGTAGATCATTATTATCATCAATGTTTAGTCAAATGTAACTGATTCATATGCTAGAGTTTATTGTAGATCATTATTATTATCACTATTTAGTCAAATGTAACTGATTCCAATTTCTACCTCTTAATCATTATTATTATCACTATTTAGTCAAATGTAACTGATTTTGCATTGGTTTTTGGAAAGTTCTATAACGTAATGTAAAACAAAACCGAGGGAGTATTTGATTTCTAAGTGGAGATAATGCAATATATGATCTCTAAATGGAATCAAATTAGCCATTCCATTTTATATTAAGTGTCGTTGTAGCTATTTTTTTCTTGTTATAAAATAAATGTCGTTTTCGACTTTCGATGCAAAATTTATGAACTTTTTATTGCAATTTATTTTTCTATTGGTTGAAAGATAGTTATGTGTATAAATAATGGTGTTTTTATTAGAAAATATGTAAAATTAAATTTTTTCTTAATTGCAAAAAACTAAAATGACACTTAATATGAAACAGATGGAATATTACATTAATTACCATTTAATACCATTGACTAATATATTGATACCATTGACTAATTTATTGACCAAGACTTTGACAAAGATCTTAAACCAATACTTTGACTAAAATATTGACCATGAAATTAAATATTTACTCATTCCGTTTCATATTAAGTGTCATTGTAAAGATTCTTTTTTGTTACAAAATAAGTATCGTTTTTGACTTTTGATGCAAAATTTATTAATTCTTTTTATTCTGATTTATTTTTCTGTTTGTTGAAAAATGGTTATGTGTATAGGTAATTATGTTTTTATATAGAAAATATGTAAAATTAATTGTTTTCTTAATCTGTGTGCAAAAAGCTAAAATGACACTTAATATGAAACAGAAGGAGTATTGTTTTCCATAAATCCAAACTTTTTTCAATTCGTGGTAAAACTATATACTCCCTCTGGTCCCTCTGATTCATTAAGATAAACTTTTAAGAAAAAAAATTGGTTTCATAAAAATAAATTTTTGTGTGTTTTATAAAAATATTGTAAACTTCAAAAAGGTTAATTGATTTTATTGATAACTATTGTTTAAAAATTATTGAAAATTGAAAATTGCAGAAATAATATATATATTATAATAATTTAATGTATTTTCTTAATAATGTGTGAAAATACTAAAAAAAATATTTTTATTGAAACAAATAGAGTACATGTGAAATAATTATCCAGTGTCTCTCTAGTGTTGACAAAAATGGAATTGGAGTTTTCAGACCAAGACTTTGGCAAAGATTGGTTAAGACTTTGACTAAACCTTTGACCATTAAATGAAACATTGATTGTTTCCCATAATTCCAAACTTTTTCAATTCCTGATAAAACTATATACATGTGAAATAATCATCTCGCGTCTCTCCAGTATTGACAAAAATGGAATTGGGGTTTTCAGCAATGTGGATGATTTTCTTTTGCTTATGTTGTAGTTTTATGATAAGCTATAACTTTGGCATCGTGGAAGCAGCTGAGACATTAAAAAGTGTTGAAGATTTGGACATAGAACAAGAACTTAAAATTATTAACAGGCCTGCTGTTAAAATCATCAAGGTTCATCATCATCTCAGTCATCCTAATTATAGATATGTTATAATTTCTAGATACAAGGATTTTAGGTTTATATTATATATAAACTGGTAAAATAGATTGATAGTTGTTGTTACTTCTGAATCTGCAGTCTATATATGGTGAACGGTATGGGTGTGTGGATTTCTACAAACAACCAGGATTTGACCACCCATCCATGATGAATCATACATTCTTCCAGGATAAGGTATATTGCTCTATTATGTAGTATTATTTTAATAATTAACATATCACAAGTTCTTACAACATATACAAAATCACATCAAAATCTATTACTTTTTACTTATAATAAGTTTTAGATCAGTTTGGTTCAATTATTTTGCCTACGTATGAAGATTTTTTTTTGTGTGTAGATGCGTATGTTATACCCCAATGGATCAACAAAGCATAGGGAGAAATTCAGTAAAAAACATTTTGGTCACTTATGGGAGAATGGTGTGGGTTGTCCTATTGGTACGGTTCCTATACTTAGAGTCACTAAAGTCGATCTCTTGAGATTGAAATCGCTCGGTGGTGACTATTCGAACCCCCGAGGTTCATGGAACAATACCTATGAACCTATGCTTTCCGGTAATGACCATCATGTAAGTGTACTTTCTCAAAGTTTTTTTATTTTACAATTAAAAATATCAAATATATAGTAAAATGTGGCAATAATGAGACCGTAGAAAACAGTATAGATTAATAAGCAATAGTTTTTTTTTTGTAGAATAATAAACTATAGACTATCAAATTTTTATTTAAGTAGATGAATAAAGAAATATTTAGCTAGTTACGTTATAACTTTTAATCGTGCTCATGAAATATTAATTTATTCAACAGCCTTACACTTTGAATTATGCTTTAACATCGGCGTATTGATAAATCATCTTTATGAATTTAAAGTTTTGTGTTATTTAATCAAATTTTTTAATAAGTTTTCAGTACCAAATGATTAGAAATTGATTTAATGGGGGGTTTTGTGTTAAATAATTTAGAGATAAAGACCAAAATAAACTTCAAAAAGTTTTTATCCCTAACATAACACTCAAGGAAAAAAAAATGACTAAAATAGACTTTATTAAAAGGTGTAAATATATATATTTATATCCCTTGGGTTAATTAATCTAAACTTAGGGTTTAGAGTTATGGATTGAGTTTTAAGGTGAAATTTATAATTAAATAAAATTTTAAAAATATTAAAATTTTCAAAATAAAAAAAAAATTATTTTGGTCATTTTTTTTCTTGAATGCTTTTTGGTGACAAATACTTCAAAAAGTTATATTTCAGAGATTTGTCCAATAATTTAAATGGAGTTTATAAGTAAATTATTAGAGTAACTAAATCCAAGCTGACACAAACTGTAAACACAACAATTTAACCATAAATTAAATTGTAATGATTTTGAAATGATCATGTAATTAACTTAAATCTATGATCGACGAACACCCATTATTTATTTTTAACTTTTGCAAAAAGAGAACACCCATTAATTTTCTCAATCGTTTTATTCAGTTTGCTGTGACACGGACAAAAAGGGGACCAAAGATTTACAATGGAGCGTCCATGAGGGTTGCTATTTTTACTCCTCCGGTTGGACCGAATCAAATCAGCTCTACTCGATTGCACGTTCAGATCGGAAGTGAATTCATCCAAGCAGGATGGACCGTAAGTCAATTAATATCAGCTATATTTTTTAAAATACTCGACGTAATTTGGTGTGCATTTCTTCCATTTTCTTAATTAATGTATTTCAATCCTATTGTTTATTTATTTTAGGTAAACCCCCTATTGTACCAGGGAGGCATATCTCGGCTATTTGTTTATACTAATGTGAGTGAACTATAGCTTATTTCTTTTCTATTTTAATTCTTTATACACGAACGACAAGTCATGCATGGCGTTTGTTTGTGCTTATAGTCAATAATAGTTGCCTTTTACTTTCATGTATGCATTAAAAAATTAAGCATAACCTTTGTGTTGGTAAATCAAATTATTAGTGAGCGTTTAAGATTTTCATAATAGAATGCATAAGTGCATAACCTCGTGAATAAAAGATACTAATGTTTTATTAGTGAGCGTTTAATTATATTGATTATATCATATATATATTCAGCCTTGTATTATACGAATTACGCATAACCTTTTTAATTTGTTTGAAAATTGGATAATTAAGCATAATTTTTTCATTTTATCATATATAGAATTATGTTTTTCTATCACTATTAATTTTTGGATTTGGGGTTTCGCATTTGATCTAAACTTAACGGTTGATAATCATGATGATTCCCAACTACTATACATCAAATATGTTAATTAGTAATGGTTTAATATACAGGCAGGAGGACATCAGTGTTATCATTCCAGATGTCCCCCTGGAGCCGGAATGATACTGGTCCGTGCAGATATTGCTCCTGGAATACCTCTTGATCCGCAAAACATAAAAGTTATTGACATCGCCATACTCAAGGTCACGTCTTTTTGGACTCATTATGTTTTTATTGTATAGTAAAAAGAAAAATCTGATCATGATGCCATAAAGAACCTGTCATGGTCGTAACCAAATAAAACATAGGCTTTGGATCTCCAAAATGTTTTCTGAGCTGATAATTATATGAAAATATGCTTCCAAATTGTTAAAATACTTTTATCTAAAAATCCTTACTAATTTTTTTTATGTTTATCCAAACCTTGGGGCCTTGATAAAATACTCATTCTATTTCACAAAGATAGAATTATTTGTGTTTTCATACATATTAAGAAAACATATTAAATCACTATAATAAATGTATCGTTTTCTGTAATTTTCAATTTTCAATAATTTTTAACCTATAATAACTTAATAAAATCATTTTTTTTTTTAAGAAATTTACAATATTTTCATAAAGAACATAAAAAGTATATATTTGTGAAATAATTTTTTTTCTAAAACATTTATCTTAATCAAACAGATAGAGTATATTACTTCCCAATTTTGGGTATTTGAACAAGTGGAATTTGTTGAGTACAGGACCGAAGCAGTGGGAACTGGGGTCTGTACGTGTGGAATCAAGAAATTGGGTTCTGGCCATCGAGCAGGTTCAAAGTGAGCTCCGGGACAAGGGTAGAATGGGGAGGTGAAGTGTACAGTCCTTTAACAACTCCAAGTCCTCCGATGGGTAACGGGCGCTTTCCGGTGGGGAACCCCCACTACGACTCATATATCCGTGATATCTCCATTATTGATGAAAACTATAATACAGATAATACTGTGAAGAACACAGAGCCTTATACAGACAATAGTCATGGTTATAAAGTGAGAGACTCCACAGAAACATGGTGGAAAGTTGGTCATCTTGTCGTTTATGGAGGCCCTGGGAAAATTTAGAGACCATATATATGTTGTAAGAAAAATTGTAGTACTCTACATGCATATGCTATAATGTGTGTGGTAAAATAATGGGTTTTAGTAATTAAACCCCCCAACTAAAGATGAATCGTAAAATAAACTCTCAATTAAAAATCCTACAAAATAAATCTTCAACTTTAGTTCCGTTAACATATGTTACCTTCCGTTTAAAATTCTGTCACGAAGGGTGACATATGTTAACGGTTTATAAGTTGAGGGTTTATAATCCTGAAAATTTAGTTGAGGGTTTATTTTGCGATTAATCTTTAATTGAGGGGTTTAATTACTAAACAACGGCAGCTTTTAAGTTTATTACAAACAAGCGGACAGTTTTATCTCTATATCAAATGTCTAAGAGATGTTGTCTTCTTAGTATTGCTTTTCATGAAAAAGAGGATCTACGCTTTGTCCCCAATCTCCATTGTACAATTCCAAGAGCTTCTCTGCTGGCGTAACCCCTGCTTTTGTCAAGAAAAGTAATACCCTTCATATATATACTGGTCTTACCAAAACTTTACGCTAAAAAAAACAAAAAAAAAATTACCTGTTCTGACTACCTCGGCCACAGCATTCAAGAAACCGGTTTCTTTGTAGTTTCTACGCTCCAAACCATCCTGAGAAATAACAAATAATTTATATACGAATATATTTAATTACCAAAAAAAATTATATCGCAAACAAATTTTACCTTTGCTAGCTTTAGAACATCTTCTGCGACATGTTGTAAAGGACCATCTCTGAACATTGTCTTTAGGCCTGTGCTTGGAACCTTTTGTAACCCCAAAAAAATTGGTTAAAACTGGAATATTTTGTTACTAATAGAGAATATTATTTCTCTCTACTTAATTTACTTGTGTCCTAAGCATCTCCCTTTCTTCAAGAGTCCAGTCAGCTATCATATCAAGAACTGTTTGGAGAGACTCCTCATCGTATAGCAAACCCACCTGAGATTTAAATAATCTTTTTTTATAAATTCGCAAATCAAGTGTTTATTTCTTTTCAAGAGAATATGTAATTACCCAAAAAGCTGGTAGGGCACACAACATATCCCTGGAACCTCCATCAGCTCCTCTCATCTCCAAGTATCTCTTTAACCGGACCTAATAGTGTAGTTACAGAACATAGATCATATTAAAAATTACTCTAAACCAAATTAAGAAACAGGGGAGTTCAAAATGATATAGTGTTCTTGTAACGGAGTAACCAACCTCTGGCCATATTGTTCCTATATGGTTTTCCCAGTCGTTAATGGTGGGCTGTTCATGAGATAGATGAGAGATTTTCCCCGACAAGAAATCCTACAAATTCAAGAAATATGTTTGGATCATAAGCCGGTTCATAATAAAAAGTTTAAAGGTTTTAAAATTCATGCTGAAAAGATGTAGACCCGAAATGTCATTCCTCTACAATTGAGATAGCCTTTGTTTCTGTGTAAGAAGCACATTGGAATATCAAGTGCATATTCGACATACGCCTCAAACCTATTACAAGAAACTGATGATTAACCTTACTGTTTTGAAACAACGATCAAAGAGTTAGACAAAACATTCTGATACTCACCCGAATGAGTCATGAAACACAAAAGGTGTCATTCCTGTCCGGTTCTTATCGGTATCTATCCATAAATGGCTGTCAAAACATCTCAACAGATTAAAAAACTAATACTAAAAGAATCATTAGAGCCTAGACCAAAGAAATGTATGAACCCAACCTTCTTATACTTAGAAACCCGTTTGGTTTTCCATTACTAAAAGGGGAGTTTGCGAATATAGCTGTCGCAATCTGTTCCATAAAGGATATAACAAAAGAGTGAGACAATATCTTTTGCGAGTCCAAAGAAACAAAAATTTAGAGCTGAAGTTTCTCACAGGTTGCAAAGCTAGACTAGCGCGAAATTTCCTGATCATATCAGTTTCTGAACTATAGTCTAGATTGACCTGAACAGTACACGTTCTGAGCATCATGTCAGGTCCTGAGCCAGTTCTCTCTAAATGGTCTTTTATAAAGTCATACCTTCTCTGCACAAAGAATATACTTTGACTCGTCAAACAAAGAGATTGAGCAAGCCACGTTCACTACATCAGAACTAATATGTTTGTGGAGGAAATAACCTTGGGCACAATGGTTACATCCTCAAGACTAGATTTAGGTTCATAGCCAATTCCTAAGAAACCAATTCCCAAATCCCTGGCAACAGTTTTGACCTGGTAAAGGTGTGAATGGAGCTCATCAAAAGTTTGGTGCAAAGTCTCTTGAGGTGCTCCACTTAGCTCCAGCTGGCCTCCTGGTTCTAATGATATGCTTTGCATTCCCTGAGATATCTTTAAAATTTTCTCAACATTATTGATATGAAATTATGTTAATTATTGTTGTATATAATTTAAAGAAATAAAAGTAGAATACATCACCTGTTTCAGACCAATGATTCTCCCAGTCTCCATCACCTTATCCCAACCAAATCTCTGAGAAATACCATTAAGCAGTGCAGTTATTTGTTCATACTTCATAGGGCGCAGAGTCTTGACATCGAAACCGATTTTCTCATGTTCTGTACCTATTCTGAACACCCAACAAAACTATACAAAAGTGAGCTGGAAGAACAAAGTACTTTAAAAGAGAAAAATTAAAGAGGATGATCGTAGTGGTTACCTCCACATTTCCTTTGTTTTGCATCCAGAAGAAAAATAGGCAATGAGATCTTCTTTAGTCAGTGGCTCGGTCGCGGCTAGAGCAGAAGCCCTTGCGGTTGCCTTAATCCCTTTGTTGCCTGCAACTATCTTGCTTCTTTTGCAAGTAAGGGATTTCTTGGGTGAGAAGCTTACATAGGTTTTCAAAGCACTGAGGTTTATCACAGCACCAACCCCACAAGAAGAGAATACTAGCGCCATGGCATACAGTTTCTGCAGTAATATTTATAACCCATACATTAGTCATATGTATATGTGACTTATAATGAATTAAACCACAACAAGAAGTCACCATTTTATAGACAAATTTTGCTGACTATATATTACTCAAAGAGTTTGCAAGATATTGAGATAATGTTTTAAGTACAGTGGAGATAAATCTTTCAACTGTAGCAAAGCAGCCTGGAACAAAATCATGTCTCATATTGAACTAAATGAAGAGAAATAAACCCCTTAGGATATTCTAATATTATTATAACACCAACAGAAAGAATAAAGAAAAAGATAAATGAAGAGCTAAGAAGAGGAAGACAATTAAACCGAGTTGTCAAAATTAAGGCTGAAGAAGAAGGGGAGCTAGAGCACGCAAGGTTGCATTTAGTAGAAGTAGTGGTGGTTGTGTAGTCCTAACTAATACCCATGCATATATATATAAGATTATTTCTCATTAGATGCATAATCAAGTTCAATAATGCACACTTTTAATGGTGTCTATGAATGTAGACACTTTACGCACATATTGTGCTAAACAGATTTTATTATCAGTTTATCAAACCTCTGACTACTTAACCAGTCAGTGGTGCTATTTGATGATTTTCCGAAATCACGTGAATCACGTCGAAAATATTGTTTTCATTGTTTAAGAATATGGCAATCTAATTTGTCACCTTTTTGAATAAGACGAAAGAAAGAAAAAAAACAGTTGACCTTTTTCATTTTTCTGATTAAATAAGATCAACTAGTATGCTAATTACTGTTAGAAAAAAACTAGTATACTAATCAACATTACAAAAACATGTGGTAAGTTTTGTACGGACATTATTTTAAAGATGTAAAAGTACTTCTATGGATAACACTAGGAGACTTCTTACACAGTTATAATAATTTTCAAAATAATATTTTTTATTTAATCAGTATAATTTTCAGACTTTAGTATTTTTTTTAGAGACGTTTTTAGATTTTTAATTAAGAAAATCTAAGATTTTTTAGAGACGTTTCTTGGTTTTTAATTAAGAAAATCTAAGAACGGCCTCTTAAATAAGAGATGCCTCTTACCCGACAAATGTAAAAAAAAGATAAATTATAAGTTAAGAACCAATCTTAAGAGACCAAAGTTGATCTTATCATAAGATCTTAGTTCCAGACTATCGCAAAAAAAGAAAAAAACATAATACTAGTAAAACCATACAGAAACAACAATAAAAAGGTCCTCAAGCACTGTGCAACAGTGCTTTTCTTGCGGCAATGCAAGAGTTCGCCCTAGTTGGTGTTTCTCTCTGTCACGGACTCCAAGACGGCCGCACAGCAAGCTCCTCCGCCAGAATGAAGACCTCTCACCGGTGCAACTCCTCATCCTCTTAAGCACGAGTCTCTCTTCAGCCGCCGTCGACGTCTCACACCTCCCCGAAGCTTCCCATTTGGTACCTCCTTCTCCTCCTCTAATGGTTTCTTTTGTATCTGAGTCATCTGCTCCTCCTTCCTTGCCCCTTAAACCACTAGATCCAGACCTAGACGTAGTGTTTCCGGTGGATCCTCCTGAGCCTCCAGTCCCTCGGATCCTCCACATGTTCTCGTGGTCTTGCTTAACACTCCTTCCAATTTTGTGACCCATGGCTTCCTTTGAGTTATTCCATCTCAAGATTTGATTTTTAGGTTTACTAACCTTTATAAATCTCTGGTTGGTCTTATCTCTTTGCTCTCTGGTGGAACATCTCAAGCTGATGTGTTCCCCAGCCAGGTACCGTCCTGTCTCTGGCCCTACTTTTCTGAAGGTAGTGAACTTGTGGCTCTAGGCCAAATAGTGTTGATTAAGATTGATTATACTTTCATGGCTTTATATGGCTTGTTTGTCGCCTTGGTGCGATCTCCTACTGCAGTATGCAATTTCTGATCCGTTTATACTTTCACGGTAACTGCAGTGATGTCGTTTCCTTCCTACTTGTGTCAGATTAGAAAGAGAAATTATATTATATGTTTCTTTATTGTGATTCGGATTTGTTGGGGATTTCATAGCTTAGTTTAATCCTTTACCGAGTTTATTATCCCCTCATTTCTTTCACTTTGTTTAAGTGATGGCTTAACATGGAGCCTAGTCTCAATTAAAGTCTTCCGTCTATTTAGTTCTCTGATGGACTCCTTTTCGGATGCTCAAGACTCGCCGGTATAGGAAGGATTCTCCTCCTGGTTTTATGACCTTCTTGCCATTGTTGCAACGTGTCTAACCCTGGTGGTTGAACAAGTTGTAGTTATTTCTAAGTTTGTCTGCAAATCAGACTTTCAAGAACTCATTCACCTTTTTTCAGAGAGTTGGTCAACCATGTTCATTGGATCTTACTTGCTATTCAATCCCTTATCATCTCTTTTGCTGAATTAGTTTCTTAACTGATTCCCAAGAACCCAATTCCCATTTCCTCAGCGACAGCTATTACCTGTTGATATCAATAGATAGTTGGCCGTTTGTCTCACCCTAAGCTTAGAGTATTAGCAATTATAATCTCTCAAATTACCTGATAAAGGTGTGAGTTGACTTCGGCACACGTTTAATGCAGAGTCTCAAGAGGTGCACCACTAACTTCAAATTGACCCCAAGTTTCAAGTGAAATGCTTTGTTTCCCCTGATCAACAAAAGGAATAGAATTATCTATAGCAAAACCAAAATAAAGTTCCGCAGGCTCAAAAGAAGAAACATAGGGGGAGGGGAGGGGAGGTTTACTGGCTTGAGACCAATGGTCTTGTCACCTTCCATGACTTTCTCCCATTCAAATCTTTCAGCGATACTGTTAAGCATGTCGGCTATTTGATCATACTTCATAGGGCGCAGAGTATTGATCTTAAAACCAAATTTCTCATGTTCTGTAACTATTCTGCAAACTCACAATGTGAAATGGATTATTGTTCCAAACAATGTGAGGTAGCAGTACATCACAAACAAAGAAACACATTGTCACAATTACGCAATCAAAAGAGTACCTCCATTTGTCCTTGGATTTGCAACAAGAGGCAAGATAGGCAATGAGATCCTGTCTCGTCAACGTCTCATGATCCGTAGGAAGGCTAGCCGCCGCAACAATCAGTTTATGCCTCTCTTAGCAAAATGATTCAAATGCAGAAGAAGTGATTTGGTAGAGTATGAGCTATCTTTCATCCTCAAACCACCAGTAGAAAATGCTTTAGTTCCATTCTTTGAGCATGGAAGAGTATATACTCCTCCAGCCTGAGATAAGAGCGCCATGGTATAGATTCCTGAAACTATTTGGACTCTATATAGAAGTCCTATTGTGTAACAACCCGCTCCGTGGGATCAAGGCTGGTTCTGCAGAGCACCGATCATAACCCTTTATCCGTGAGTCCGTGAGCTTTTACTGACTCCCCAAGTAGGTTATTGGTACGCTTGACAGTTTTTCGAACACAAAACTTTACCCTTTAACAACCTTCTCACATGACAAGTTCGGGTCCCACAGAGCAGATTGTTACACATAGTTTCATCATTAATGTATAAACACTGATATGAGATTAAAAGATAAACCACTTCAGCTAATCGTTTCATCATTATATATATCTTCATTCATGTAACTATCTACGTAATCATTTTTGACAAAACAAAATTTCGTGAACAGTGTGGATCATTAAGAGAAAAATTGAAATCAGAGCAACAAATCTGCAGAATTGGACTCCATCGAAAGCAGTAACTAAGACAGAATTATCACTGACCGACCAAGAAGAAGAAGGGGAACCTAAATTCGTAGAGAGAGAGAGAGAGAGAGAGAGAGAGAGAGAGAGAGAGAGAGAGAGAGAGAGAGAGAGAGAGAGAGAGAGAGAGAGAGAGAGAGCAAAATTAACTGAAACCGTTGTCTACGTTAAATTCTAAGAAGATTCCTCCTACTTCTCCTTTATTTATATAATATTGACCCCCTTTTAGTTATAAAACTTGCATAAATATTTTGTTCGTCTGGAGGTCCGATCCGTTAAGACATCATAATTTTACATGCAACCATTTTTATTGTAAGAGGAATGGTATGAGAATATATACATGAAAATAAATATTTAAATTCTTATTTAAACATAAGACATTATGAAAAAAAAATTAAACGTCACCTGCAGGTCTCACTTTTTATCCTGTGTTTCTCCACAATCTTTGATGCATTTTTAAATTTGGATTGTCATATAGTTATGTTTATCTATTTTTTTGGCCATGTATGATGCATCTTTGAATAAGATGATGACATGATATGAACACTAGTATGTAATTTTATATGGCCAGATCTTTAAAAAATTACCCAAATTTTTTTATGACCAAATAGCACAAAAAAACTAAAATATGTCTCATTAAAGAATAAAAAAAACTGAAGTTATCATAATAAAGAATACATTTAATATAATTTTTTGTAAAAATTTATACCCTAAATCCTAATTTTTAGACTATTAACTTTAGTTCTCATTACTCTAAACCACATTCTCTCCAAATCTAAATTAGTTAATCCTAAAAATACATATTTTTTTTGTTCTTCCAGAGCATTTTCCATTCATTACTATTTTACTTTTATAATAGCATTTAGAGTTAATTTTACTCCACTAATTGCTATTTATTTCTTTAAAATAGAAATTACTTTTTTTTCTCTATACTTAAATGAAAAATAGCAATTTCGGTTTTGTTCTCTATATTTTGAAGATTTTTATTATAGAGATTCTTTATTTAAAAAATATAGTAAAATACATTAAAAATGGTTTAATTAAACTTTTTAGTTATTTTTTATTTATATATTATTTGTGATAGAAACTTTTAGGATTATTACATGATATTTCTCTATTTATATTAGAAAATATTTAGATAATTGACAATTAAAAAAAATTAACTATGATTAGTTCGAAATTACTATGTATTTTTATAGACTTGGTTTTTCAGTGACATTGATTTGCATTTGTATTGTTATTGTATTAGTGTTTTAAGTTATAAATTTGCACAATTCATGTTACTCAAAAGCGAACTAAACATTTTGGACAGGTTGTAAGTTTAGCTAACGGTAAACTCAATAAGATTAGTCTATAAAGATTTCTCCATTGTTTTTAAGCCGTCAGTTTTTTTTTCCTAGTCTTGTGCTGACACTTTATGAACATCTCACCTTCTCAAATATTTTAGTTAGAAAGAAAAAAAGAATGGAAGAAATGTGTCACTACCCACATGCTCTCAAATGAAATACTCCAAAAAAAAAAAAAAATACTCCAAACACTCATGACCTGGTGTGCTCTGAAAAAATCGACTTGCAACAGGGAACCGTATGCTAAAGTGGAGTGGACATGTTGATGGGAGTTGTATCTTTTGTCAGAAACCAATCGAATCACGAGACCATCTTTTTTTCAAGTGTTCTTTCTCAGCAGAGGTTTGGGAGCAACTTTTGCAACCTGTCTTTGGTGATCGATACACAAATGACTGGCCTAACATTATTGACATGATTTCTGATTCCCAATGGTGATAAGTTTACTTCCTTTACTATCAGATATGTCTTTCAAGCTACAGTCCATAGTATATGGAGAGAAAGAAATAAGAAGTGACATGGGGAAGTTCATTCTACATCAGTCTAGTTTGTTAAACTCATTGATAAAGGGGTGAAGAATAGATTCAGTTCTATTGTGCTGATGCGAGATCTGCGGTATGAGCAAGGACTAAGATATTGGTTTAGTACAACGAGAGAGTAGAAAAATCAGTTTCTTTTGATTCTTTAATTTTTTTAAATCTAAAATTGCATTTGATGTAAAAAAATTTTTAAATAAATTTAACATTCGTTTAATTAAAAAAAAAAGACTATAAAATGGTATCATTATTATCATAACGCTTTTGCGTTGATTATGTGGACAACCAAATATTTTGTTTCATTATATTTCATACTTTGTAGTAGTGGAATTAAACTAGTACTCTTTACACCCTCCGTTTTTATTATAAAAATATTTTGGAATTAGACACATAGTTTAATAAAATATTTAATTATATATATATAGACAAAGCATCATTTTAACCAATAGAAACAAATCTGCAGAATATAAAATTCGTATTCCATAAAAAATAATAAATTTAACATTGAAAAACGAAGACGATATATAATTTAAAAAATTATAATAAAGAACATCTGAAATATAGTCGATCATCAAGTCATCAACAAATGGTTGAAAACATGTGAATGGTATATAAAAAGTACTATCAAATGTGAATGTTTTTTATCATCAACATTACAGGTTAAGATTCTTCTAACCAAACTAGAATCTCTATGTTCATGTGACGAAGAAACATGGTTGAATCCGAAGTGCCAAATTATCCGCTCTTATGTTATCGGTTCTTGGTATATTAATGAGTTACGGTATGGGTTCTTGATATATTAATGAGGTCCAAGTACTATCAAGTGTGAATCAGTCTTATAATTTTGAAGTATGATTTTGAAGAAAAATTAAAATGAAGAAAATTTTGATTTTAAGAGAACTAAGACCTAAACTAAAAATTAAAGACCATATCGATCAACACCTAAATATGTTATTAAATTAACAAACCGTGCACAATTTTTTTGTTATAAGGAAGCTCAATAAGAATTAGCATTATCGTGTCAAATGAGTATATATCAAGGTTAAAAATTGTTGTTTTCACGCACGGACGAAAAAAAACATCAATTAGTATTTATATGAGAAATAAGGTACCATAAGATCCATAATTGTTTTATATATTGATATCAATACTATTATTTGTGAAGTTATTTTTGTATTCGAGTTCTCACGTTGAAAGTGCGATTAATATGGTTTATACGCTAATGAATAATAATTTTCTTTCATATTTATAATTAACCAATATTAAAAAAGAATTTATAATTATTAAAACTTAAAAATAGCTTATATTATTTTATCCAAATAATTATTTTATATAATAATTTTTAAAAATAAATATAAATCCATATATGTATTATCATAAATTTGAGAATTATCATTATCTAAAAATAATTTAAATTATGTTAAAAAGTAATGAATCATTAGATTTGTTAAAAATATAATAAACCATAAATTAAAACGAATTTTCTTGATTTGATAGTTACTATTTTAAAAAAATAATTTATATTGTATTATACAAAAAATATTTTACATCAAAAATCTTTCTTTTAATCCCTATATATATATTGTATATAGTTTTATGTATATATGAATGTTTTCAAATTAAATTCACGCAATAAATATAATTTTAGTATCCTAAAAACTTCCAAACATAAAATATTGATATTTAATTTATTATTAAATATTTTTAGTGCACAATTGTTTACAAGTTGATTTTATGTAATAAAATTATTTATATCATGATGAAAACTTCGTATATATAATTTTTTTTTTTAAATTGCTAAATTTTTGAATGTATAGATAATAACTTCTTTTAGTGGAATTTGAATTGATGATTTATCTATTTATAACTATTTATGAAATTATTCAGCTATAGGTGCCGATAACACCTAATTTTATTAAAATGTGCTGAAAGAACATGCGGTGTTGTTATCAGTTATCTACTATTTAAATTAATTAGGGTTGCCACTAAAATTAAAAGCAAGTAGCGGCAGACTGCTTTCGTGTGCATTTACGTAAGTGAAAAAAAAAACTCTATGTACAATTTAATAACTGAAATGTGACACAATCGAAATCTAAAAGATAATAAAAAAATATTGAGACAGCCGTCAAAATGTGAAGTCAGAAATTCTAAAATGTACAAAATAAACTTGATGTTTTCTTTTGTAACTGACAGATCCTGTCCAAGTAAGGTTGTGATAAACTTGATGTTGCTGACTGACTCTTTCAATTTATTTCTCCTTTATACCAGAACCTTAACATTTTTCAGGATCCACAAGCAACCCCCTAACTGTAAGCATAATGTACCTGAGATATGATCACATATACATCATCAGTTAATTGCACTGTAATGACTTGAAGTTATCGAAATATTTTCTCCCTGGGAGTTGTAATAGTAAAGTCACAACATTGGTTGATTGTTCAACAAAATCATTTTTGTAAAAATCGAATAACAAAACACCTGAAACATGAGAAAAGAAACTCGAGGATGTACTAAAAAGACATTGGTTTGAAAAACAGCATGAGTCTGTCAAGTGACATACACAAGCCCAAATTATATATGTCTCAAGTGACATACACAGGCCCATGATATATGCCGGAGATGGATTATATCCCTTTACAAAGCCCATCAAACAAAGGATTCGGCCCACTTAGTCAGCTCGGCTCAACTTTACTCAGTTATGATCAGCTCGACACCCGCACTCAGCTGTGCAGTTTGACTTTACTCGGCGCCACAAGCTTGGCTTAAACATCTTGACTGCTCGACCCAATTGTTCGGCCTGTAAAACATAGCTCGGCCCAGTAGGTTAGAAAACCTAGGGTGAACAAAAGAAAATGTTTATCTATAAAAAGAGGATAAGAACAACTGAGTAGGAAAATAAAAACTTGAACACACATAGAGATTGACGGCTAGAAATTAGGGATTTTGTCTCTTGCTTTTCTCGCCGACTTGTAACTTTATGGCTAGCTCAGACGAAGATCGGTAAGTTTTCTCTTGTTCTCACACTCGGTAAACCATTACTCTCTTCTATCAATAAAACACCTTTGAAATAACTCGCCGTCAAGTTTTATTTTTCTGGCTGACCAAACTCAGATTCAACAATATACACAAGTCTAGTTTAACAAAAACTATGTGTCTAGCCTTGAAGAAGCATATATAAATAATTTTAATATTTAATTTACAAGTTTTTAAAAAACCTTTCAAAATTAATTAAAAATATCTTCAAGGATGGCTGGAACTTATTCGTTTAGGCTATAAACAATATAGGTAGAATTATCTAGTGAGGAAATATAAAATGACAGTTTTGGGAAATATCTTTAATTTTATAAATAATAAGAACAAAAGGAAGTTTTATTAAAATAACATTTTAAAATATGAATTACATTGAAATGTATCTGAATAACAAGATACAGAATCCCTTAGTTGTATAGTCACCTTCAAATAAAATAAATATGGAAAAAATCTTATCCAGCAAATTTGACCAAGCGCATATAGAAAGCCTATTTTATATGCTTTAATAAATAAATATACATAAATTTATTTTCCAATTTTAACATTTAGTACTATATAATTTTTTTGTAAAAATATGTTTTCAAAATATTCTATAGATATAGGTTTATATCTATTTTAGACCACTTAAAATAAATATAAAAATCCAAAATCGTTAATAATTTTCAGAGAGGTGTCAATGAAAGGATAACAAGATTGTATTCAGAGAGGTGTCAATGAAAGGATAACAAGATTGTACATAGATTGTTAACCTAGAGAGTCTTCCAAAGACACTTATTGTGTTCTCACTCACAGTTGTATCTCTCTTGCTCTCTTATACTTCCTTCTTTTGATATTTCAGTTCTCCAGGATCAATGAGTGATAAATTTAAGCCTCCAAGGAAACAACTTCGCAGGAGATCTCTGTCACCTGAGTCATCTGGAGAGAGTTCAACAGATGATGAAGCAAACAACGGTGAGAGAAAAGCCCCCTTCAAAGCTCTTCTCATTAGAGCTCGGCCATCTGAAACATCTGATGAGGATGATTCAACGGACAATGAAACAACAGAAAATGAAGAAAACAAAGTTGCGGGAGAAGCCCCCTTAGTCTTAAGAGCTGCTTACATGAGACCTTGGCCACGTGAACTATCTAGTGATGATTATGATCTAGCGGACAGTGACGAAACAAGTCCAGAAGAGTTAGAAGTGACTCCAAATAACAACAAGGATGTGACAAGCGAGCCGCCGAACAAGAAGAGAAGACTGCATAGGAAGAGCTATACCCCTCGAAGGATTGTTCCCCGAGAGGCAGAAGTTAACCAGACTAATGCAAAGCCGTGCTCCAGTGGGGGATCAAAAAAGGCCAATTCTGATTAAGGTGTCTGCCCCAGAAGAACCTGCATGTTTATCCAATATCTATTTCTTATCTTTTATTTTCTGGAATTCATTTCGTAATTTGTTTTTTTTCTTTTAAGTTGTAATCGGCATGCTGAGAATTTCATATAGTTAAGCTTTTCATTTCAACCTCAATAGTCTTGAGTGAAGCTGGAAAAATATTATTTGGGGTGTAATATCTAAACTTCAAACCATAAAACAGCCCATTTGTTGTTCCTTTCTTTTTGGTCTTCTAAAAACTAAAGATCGACACTAACCAAACATGCGGACTGAAAAAACTCCAGCCCCTATCCAGAATTTCAGATGAACACCAACGTTTTTGAATGAAACGTCAAATTCGTAAATAAATAAACCTTGGTTACATCCGGTGCATCTTTCTTTTTTCTTTTTTCCTTTTTTTCCCCTTTTTTCGATTAACCTCGGGTCTCCCGTTTTATGAAAAGGGTCTTAATCTCCAAATGAGGTGTAGCCCACAGATAGGATTATCTATCCGAGTATGCAAATGGGTCGTAAGCAAAAACCCATAACCGTGTAGTTGTTCAAGACATGTGATTTAGTTTCATGCAACTGGTGAATCGAACTTTAATCGTATGGGTGTCTCAAACCCTTCTCCTTACCACATGACCACAAGATTCAGGGTCAGGTGCATCTTTTTCTTATTGTTTTCCTGAAAATAAAATAATCAAAAGATTTGCTATCTATCTGCAAGTATTTGGAAGAGTGTATCTGAAAGATTTTATGTCGCTTATATTCTTGTGCGGTTGTGCTCGCTAATCTGATGGAGCTTAATCTGTAACGTTTTTCCAGTAACCATTATATTTTCCCTAGTGTTGAGTGAGGTTCACTGTGTCTTCTTTGATTTCGTTCCCTCCAAGTGCTATGAACCGTTGACTTGAAATAGATACCTAATAATGAAAGAGATTCTCTTGTCCTGCATTGCCCCTAATATCAGCAAAAGAATGTTATCCCAATCATACATGTGTTCTGAAAACTGATCACATGTCAAAAAACAGATGACTTCGTGACTTGAAGTATTGACATTCGTAGTCCAAACTATGAAAGCATTCTTTGGAGTTGCTTAGTGAAACCAAACCCCTCTGCTCAAGTTACAAACCGGTCTATCTTCTCGTAGAATCATTCATGTGGTTTTCGACAATAATTCTTCTTGTATTTCTCACCTTTTTATCTCCACAATGCTTTATCCTCTTCAGGCACAACCACACTTTTCTTTGCATCTGTCTCATCTTCTACCATGTTAACAGATGCACTCTATGAGATACCATTACTTTTTTGACTATGGTATATTGTGTTATCTGATGCAGTCTCTCATCAACAAAATAATGTAAATAATTGTAAAAAAAAAGAGTAAGTGAGAGAAATGGTGAAAGACCTCTCTCGGAAGAAATGGTGAAATGGTGTCCTAACTCAGTTGGCTTAAAAAATTTTCTTTTTAAAATTTAATAAAAATAAATGTATATTATTTGGGAAGAAACTCTTCAAAGAGTATGCACTAATGTTGTTCTAAGAGCCTCTGAGAGACGTTCATGAAGACCAAATCATCATCCCAAAGCGACGTTGAGTCACCATTTTTGACCTCTATTTTGTGAAAAGTCTTGGCCCAGGTTCTCATTTTAGTATTTTACCTCACAACCAGAATCCCATCCAAAATTTTCTTTATCTTGAAGAGAGTTTTCGGTTCTCCTAACTCACCAACTCTCGCCAAACCCTAACGTGTGGAAAATTTAATGAACCCTTAATCTTAATAAATCAATTGAAGTATTTTTCTTGTTTTCGTTTCTTTTAAAACAAAACGGGAAGTGTAAATGTTTGTAGCTTAGTTCAAATGACATAGTTCAAAAATGTTCATTGGAATATTTATGGTTGAGTTTTGATTGCATAATTTTAATCAAATAGAGAATTGTTCTGTAGCTTCTATAGACCTAAGAGAATTGCATTCCCCCAAATAGCAAACTGACTTGATGATAATGTTAGGTTACGACACAGTGTTTGACCTGAGGATGAGATACGCTTGAAACATGTGTCCTTGATCATTCTCGTTACCAAGGGTTCCTTTGTACCATTTACACATTGTTAACAGAAAATTTAGCACTTTATGCATTTTTAGTATTAATATCACATAAGTTTTAATATATTTCAGATTATTAAATACTTTCAAAGTGAAAATGTACATAATGAAGGGTTATAATAAAGGGATGCAACAATCCAAAATAATATTTTTCAATTTTTTTTTCTTTTGACAAATGACACTTTCTTAAATAACTTGAGACATTACAGTGTTTAAAAAAATGCAAAGTTAAGCAAGATGGAAGATGAATACATCTATTTTTGAAATAGATAAATTTAGTTGATATGGATTTAAGGCAATAGAGTTTGTTATAAGTTTGATGGAGATCATAAATAGTATAACATTTTGAAGAAAAATTAAAATGAAGAAAATTTTGATTTTAAGAGAACTAAAACCTAAACTAAAAATTAAAAACAATATCGATCAACACCTAAATATGTTATTAAATTAACAAACCAAAACATGTGCACAATTTTTTTTGTTATAAGGAAGCTCAATAAGAATTAGCATTATCGTGTCAAATGAGTATATATCAAGGTTAATAATTGTTGTTTTCACGCCGGAGAAAAAAAACATCAATTAGTATTTATATGAGAAATAAAGTACCATAAGATCCATAATTGTTTTATATATCGATATCTATACTATTATTTGTGAAGTTATTTTTCGTATTCGAGTTCTCACGTTGAAAGAGCGATTAATATGGTTTATACGCTAACGAATAATAAAATTTGTTCATATTTATAATTAACCAATATTAAAAACGAATCTATAATTATTAAAAATTAAAAATAGTTTATATTATTTTATCCAAATAATTATTTTATATAATAATTTTTAAAAATAAATATAAATCCATATATGTATTACATAAATTTGAGAATTATCATTATCTAAAAATAATTTAAATTATGTTGAAAAGTCTCTGTTAACTTTAATGAATCATTAGATTTGTTAAAAATATAATAAACCATAAATTAAAACGAATTTTCTTGATTTGATGGTTACTATTTTAACAAAATAATTTATATTGTATTATCCAAAAAATATTTTACATAAAAAATCTTTCTTTTAATCCCTATATATGTATATTTTATATAGTTTTATGTATATATGAATGTTTTCAAATTAAATTCACGCAATAAATATAATTTTACTATCCTAAAAACTTTCAAACATAAAAAATTGATATTTAATTTATTATTAAATATTTTTAGTGCACAAATGTTTACAAGTTGATTTTCTGTAATAAAATTATTTATATCATGATGAAAAGTTCGTATATATAATTTTTTTAAATTGTTAAATTTTTGAATGTATAGATAATAACTTCTTTTAGTGGAATTTGAATTGATGATTTATCTATTTATAAAATTATTCAGCTATAAGTGCGGGTAATTTTTTACACATTTTGAAGTGGTTTTTGATTTTTGTTTTTGGAAAAACTAATTTTTAGACAATCAAGTTTCTAAAGAAATAGATTCCCTACAATGTAGGGAAACTAGATTTGTAAATAACTGTTTTTTTTTCTAAAGAGAAACTAAAATCAAGGTTTTCATGGTTTTTGTCAAAACTTACCGTGGTTGCTTTTTTTTTCCTTTTCAAATTATTATTTTTGCTATATTTATGTATTAATACAGTAAAAATAATTAAAATGATAACTACTATAAAAATAATTTTTAAGTAAATTTTACATTTGTTCTTAATAATTGAATTAACTCTGTATTTTTAACCATATTTTTTAAAAAAAATTATTTTATTTTTATAAAATTTAGTTATGTTAATCTAGAATTAAATGTACTTTAAACTCGAGTTATTGAATTTTTATTTTGTAATAGTAGAATTATCAATTATATAAGTTTCATTTAATTTTACCATATTTAAAAAATATAAGTGAATTTGAGAAATTCTCAAAACTACTATTTTCTTAGTACACTTTTGAATCTTTACCTTAATCACATTTATCTTTGGTTTTAAATAGATAAATAGATTATAACTCTATGGTTACGGATCTAGACTTAGTGTTTAAATTTGAGTAGTAGGGTTTTGGAGGGTAGATTTTAGAATTTTAATAAGATTATAAATAAATACTGAAAATTAAAATAAAAATTTGCAAAATAGTTTTAAAAAGAATTTTAAAATTTTAAAATAAAATGTGAAAAAATTGAAAAAATTCATAAAAATCGAAAATATATTTACACAAACTTTCGAATTTGAAAAGGTATAAGTCGAAAACTTAATTTTTTTTTAAATTTTTATTTTTTAAATAATTATTTATATTTGTAAATCAATGGAATAAATGTATTTTGTCTCTTTAATAGAATCTCATACATAGGTATTTTTGAAAATATTCATTTATAGAAGATAAACATGAATAATTGTACCAAATGGAAAGTAAAAGTAAAAATTCCTCACTAAATTTTATGTAGTATTTTTCAAAATCTTAACTATTAATTGTGTATTTTTGTGGAGATATAGAATTATATGTATTTTGAAATGTAGATATAAGTTTGTATTTTATAATATATATTCAAACAAATTTTTACATAAATTTATTTATTTTCAGTGATAACAATAAAATTTTGGTTTTATAATTTTCAAAAATATATTTTATTACTAATAATTTATTTTAGTTTGAAAAAAAAAACCAAAATCTAATGTCACCATTCAAGTTTTTTGATAAATTAAAATCTACAACAAAATCAAAAACCAAAAACTAAAATATAAAAACAAAAACCCAAAACTAAATCTAAAACTATGTAAACAATCATCACCCTAATTTTATTAAAATGTGCTGAAAGAACATGCGGTGTTGTTATCAGTTATCTACTATTTAAATTAATTAGGGTTGCCACTAAAATTAAAAGCAAGTAGCGGCAGACTGCTTTCGTGTGCATTTACGTAAGTGAAAAAAAAAACTCTATGTACAATTGAATAACTGACATATGACACAATCGAAATCTAAAAGATAATAAAAAAATATTGAGACAGCCGTCAAAATGTGAAGTCAGAAATTCTAAAATGTACAAAATAAACTTGATGTTTTTCTTTTGTAACTGACAGATCCTGTCCAAGTAAGGTTGTGATAAACTTGATGTTGCTGACTGACTCTTTCAATTTATTTCTCCTTTATACCAGAACCTTAACATTTTTCAGGATCCACAAGCAACCCCCTAACTGTAAGCATAATGTACCTGAGATATGATCACATATACATCTCAGTTAATTGCACTGTAATGACTTGAAGTTATCCAAATGTTTTCTCCCTGGGAGTTGTAATAGTAAAGTCACAAAATTAGTTGATTGTTCAACAAAATCATTTTTGTAAAAATCGAATAACAAAACACCTGAAACATGAGAAAAGAAACTCGAGGATGTACTAAAAAGACATTGGTTTGAAATACAGCATGAGTCTGTCAAGTGACATACACAAGCCCAAATTATATATGTCTCAAGTGACATACACATGCCCATGATATATGCCGGAGATGGATTATATCCTCTTTACAAAGCCCATCAAACAAAGGATTCGGCCCACTTAGTCAGCTCGGCTCAACTTTACTCAGTTATGATCAGCTCGACACCTGCTGTGTAGTTTGACTTTACTCGGCGCCACAAGCTTGGCTTAAACATCTTGACTGCTCGACCCAATTGTTCGGCCTGTAAAACATAGCTCGGCCCATTAGGTTAGAAAACCTAGGGTGAACAAAAGAAAATGTTTATCTATAAAAAGAGGATAAGAACAACTGAGTAGGAAAAGAAAAACTTGAACACACATAGAGATTGACGGCTAGAAATTAGGGATTTTGTCTCTTGCTTTTCTCGCCGACTTGTAACTTTATGGCTAGCTCAGACGAAGATCGGTAAGTTTTCTCTTGTTCTCACACTCGGTAAACCATTACTCTCTTCTATCAATAAAACACCTTTGAAATAACTCGCCGTCAAGTTTTATTTTTCTGGCTGACCAAACTCAGATTCAACAATATACACAAGTCTAGTTTAACAAAAACTATGTGTCTAGCCTTGAAGAAGCATATATAAATAATTTTAATATTTAATTTACAAGTTTTTAAAAAACCTTTCAAAATTAATTAAAAATATCTTCAAGGATGGCTGACCAAACTCAGATTCAACAATATACACAAGTCTAGTTTAACAAAAACTATGTGTCTAGCCTTGAAGAAGCATATATAAATAATTTTAATATTTAATTTACAATTTTTAAAAAAAAACTTTCAAAATTAATTAAAAATATCTTCAAGGATGGCTGGAACTTATTCGTTTAGGCTATAAACAGTATAGGTAGAATTATCTAGTCAGGAAACATAAAATGACAGTTTTGGGAAATATCTTTAATTTTATAAATAATAAGAACAAAAGGAAGTTTTATTAAAATAACATTTTAAAATATGAATTACATTGAAATGTATCTGAATAACAAGATACAGAATCCCTTCGTTGTATAGTCACCTTCAAATAAAATAAATATGGAAAAAATCTTATCTAGCAAGACCAAGCGCATATAGAAAGCCTATTCTATATGCTTTAATAAATAAATATGTTTTCAGTAAGAATTTCAAAAATATTCTATAGATATAGGTTTATATCTATTTTAGACCATTTAAAATAAATATTAAAATCCAAAATCGTTAATAATTTTCAGAGAGGTGTCAATGAAAGGATAACAAGATTGTATATAGATTGTTAACCTAGAGAGTCTTTCAAAGACACTTATTGTGTTCTCACTGACAGTTGTATCTCTCTTGCTCTCTTATAGTTCATTCTTTTGATATTTCAGTACTCCAGGATCAATGAGTGATAAATTTAAGCCTCCAAGGAAACAGCTTCGCAGGAGATCTCTGTCACCTGAGTCATCTGGAGAGAGTTCAACAGATGATGAAGCAAACAACGGTGAGAGAAAAGCCCCCTTCAAAGCTCTTCTCATAAGAGCTCGGCCATCTGAAACATCTGATGAGGATGATTCAACGGACACTGAAACAACAGACAATAAAGAAAACAAAGTTGCGGGAGAAGCCCCCTTAGTCTTAAGAGCTGCTTACATGAGACCTTGGCCACGTGAACTATCTAGTGATGAGGATGATCCAGCGGACAGTGACGAAACAAGTCCAGAAGAGTTAGAAGTGACTCCAAATAACAACAAGGATGTGACAAGCGAGCCGCCGAACAAGAAGAGAAGACTGCATAGGAAGAGCTATACCCCTCGAAGGATTATTCCCCGAGAGGCAGAAGTTAACCAGACTAATGCAAAGCCTTGCTCCAGTGGGGGATCAAAGAAGGCCAATTCTGATTAAGGTGTCTGCCCAAGAAGAACCTGCATGCTTATCCAATATCTATTTCTTATCTTTTATTTTCTGGAATATATTTTGTAATTTGGTTTTTGCTTTTAAGTTGTAATCGGCATGCTGAGAATTTCATATAATTAAGTTTTTCATTTCAACCTCAATAGTCTTGAGTGAAGCTGGAAAAATATTGTTTGGGGTGTAATATCTCAACTTCAAACCATAAAATCAGCCCATTTGTTGTTCCTTCCTTTTTGGTCTTCTAAAAACTCAAGATCGACACTAACCAAACATGCGGACTGAAAACATGTGTCCTTGATCATTTGAATATTTATGGTTGAGTTTTTGATTGCATAATTTTAATCAAATGGAGAACTTTTCTGTAGTTTCTATAGACCTAAGTGAATCTTCCATAATATACTGAAACATGTGTCCTTGATCATTCTCGTTACCAAGGGTTCATTTGTATACACATTGTTAACAGAAAATTTAGCACTTTATGCATTTTTAGTATTAATATCACATAAGTTTTTATATATTTCAGATTATTAAATACGTTCAAAGTGAAAATTTACATAACGAAGAGTTATAAGGGACGCAACAATCCAAGATAATATTTTTTCAATTTTTGTTTTTGACAAATGACACTTTCTTAAATAACTTGAGACATTACAGTGTTTAAAAATGCAAAGTTAAGCAAGATGGAAGATGAATACATCTATTTTTGAAATAGATAAATGTACGTTGATATGGATTTAAGGCAATAGAGTGTGTTATAAGTTTGATGGAGATCATAAAATAGTATAACATTTGCAGTCGAAAAAGAGCTTAATCTATTATATTAAAACATGAACATGATCAATTAATAAATGTTTGGTCCACCTATTTACTAATTATGTATTATTTTTATATTAATAATATTAAACTATTCATATTATTGATAAATAACAAAATATAAGTATAATTACAGAAAAATATAAATATAAAAATTATTTTTTTTCAAAAAATTAAAACAAGATATATACCCGTCCTTTCAAATGGCGGGTCAAAATCTAGTAACACATTAAGCTAGAGACTTAAATATGGCCAGCAAGTCTTATGGGTGTTAAGTTAGATCAGCTTCCAACGTAAAACTAATTTGTGATAAGTGGAGTGGTCAATCTATCTTATATATTGCTAAGGACCCCTTCTAACTACCGATGTGGGATCTTTGTCCCTAATACGCCCCCTCGAGATGATGGATCTTTGATCACTCTTCTCGAAATGTTTGGGCAAGGATTGATAGACCGATTTTGGGCAAGATCGATAATGGATCGGGTTGGATTGTTTGGATCGTGGGATTTGATACCATGTTAAACTAGATGGGTTTCCAACCTAAAACCAATCGGTGATAAGTGGAGTGGTCCATCTATCTTATATATTGCTAAGGATCCATTCTAACTACCAATGTGAGACTTTTGTCCCTAATAATGGGTTGTGGTTACCTCGACCTAATGTTTTCATCTTTCTTTAAATTTTGTCCATTATATTTCCTGAACTTTTTGGATTGGCTTACTCGACCTCTCACATCTAGTCGTTGTCATTTGTGTTTGCGGCTCACATTCTTGTCAGTGGCCGAGGAAGGCTATGACTACATGAGGATCAATTAAGGCATCCTCTTCAGAATTGATTGTCTCGTTGACGATCATATGATATGGGCGAGGGAATCCCTTGCCAATGATGAAAAACTAGGTGTAGAACGTGAAAAAGTATTTGTTCAGTTTGTAATGATCTTTTTCCTTGTAGAGTGACTGCATATTAGGAGATGATGAAGACACATGCGCAAGTTGGTCTATATTTACTATAAGCACATTCGAAATTTCTTCTCGAGCTTCCACATCTTTACGCATGATATTGTGGCGTTGGGTCGGACTATACATTTTTCTCTTTATATCCCAAACTTCTCAACTCACATGTTTAGGATATCCATGTGTATTCACACACGATCTAGGAAATGTTTTATCTAACTCAATTTCAACCAATATTTTGGTCTCTAAAGCAATGTGACTAGTACTTAAGCAAGAGTAACATCTATGATGGATATTTTTAAGGTTAACACAAATTGGTTGGGTTGAAATCTCTTGGCTTTTGAAGGCTGCGGCAAGAGATTAAAGGGCTACAAATAATAAACCTTCTTCTATGTACTACATAGTACATACCTCTTTTAATGATTCATTTCCTAGTTTTCTTATGAGGGATGTGAAACATAAAATAAGATTCTCCATGTTTTTAGGGGCTATCATATAACTTTTACCCCAAGCTTATTCACAACTGTATGAACAAAACCATTATGAGATAAACGTAATGATGAAAATATCTTATGATATACTCATTCTGATTCTCTACTCTAATGAAAGAACTATGGAAGGGATGATTATCACCACACAAATAAGATTTGTGACACGAAATATATTCTTTTGTGTTGGATCCATTGTGGCTGCCCACGGGCCATATCATATATGTATCAACGAAAGCTAACACTATTAAATCCAGTTCATCACGAGCTGTGTCCTTGAAGAAGCATATATACATATAAATATATATTTTAATATTTAGTTTACAAGTTTTTTTTTGAAAAATATTTCAACATTAACTTAATTATCTTTAGGGATGACTCAAACTTATCCGTTTAGGCTAGAAATAGTTCTCTATTCATAGTCTCAAATAAGCACAAATAGGAAATATGAAATCTGACAATTTTGATATATATTTTCTTTAAAAAATTATAAGAAGAAAAGGAAGTTTTCTTAGAATATAATTTAAAACTATGAGTTACATTGAAATGTAACTGAAATAACCAGGGGCGAATCCAATAGTGGACTTTACGGGGTGCACAAACATAAGTGCAATGTTTTTTTTTTCTTTTGAAACTTAATAAGTACAATGTTACAAATCTGAATGGATGCATATAAATTTATTGAAGAAATACATGAGTTTTAACTTCGCCCCTGGAAATAACAAGATACAGAATCCTTAGATGTTTAGTTACCTTCCAATAAAATAAATTATATGGTACATATCCAGCAAATTTTACCAAGCTTATATAGTATCTTATTTTCTATGTTTTAAAATATAAAAATATACAATAAAAGCTTTTTTTTGTTTTTAAAAAATGTAATACTATATACGTTTATTGTCAAAATCTATGTTTTCAGTAATAATTCAAAAATATTTTATAAAGTTTTTTCCATATCTATTCTAGACCCTTTCAGGTATTTAGTTCCATGGCCTCTTTTTAGATTGATATTTACCTTTTTAATTTATATGTAAACAATATTTATGGAAAATATAATTTATTATTTGTAGTTTGTGTTAGTGTTGTTGTTGTGTAACCAGTTAGATTCAATTCAAAACAGGTTGCAACATTTTTTAACAAGTTATTATCTTATAATTAAAATACGTTACATATATAAAAATAGGTTGAATGTGTCAAATTTTTTGGTCCAGTTCGGCAAATGATCAAAGAATGCAACATCATTTTGTTGTCTATTTTTTGAAGTTTTGAGAGGAGAAATCAAAATCCAGACCGTTAATAAACTGAGGGCGGTCAGTGAAAAGATAATTCGTCTATAGACACTTCTATATTCTCATTAACATATTATGTTCGAGAGAAAATCACACATCAAAAAGGTGAAAAACTTGAATAATATATAAGAGACTTGAGCTAATTAACTTATCATTAATTAGTTTTAAATTGTAAGTCCATAATAAGCCCGGGTTTATCAATGTACTAAAGTAGGCTCACACTCTGATCCATTAATCGATCCCTACAGTGACATGATCATCCCACGAATTGATGACCTAAAAAAAAATCAATTATTTCAAAATTGCTACAAAAATTAAACATTGGCTCAGAGCATGTATGTTGGATTATGTTAAATTTGAATAATAGGTAATGAATTTGGGCCAATACACTTATCACCAATTGATTTTAATTTAGAAGTCCATAATAAACTTGAAATTATCATATTCTCTCTTTATCTCTCTTATTGTTCACTCTTATGATCTTTCACTATTCCTAGATCAATGAGTAACCCACCAAAGCGTTGTTGGATGAGATGTTGGTCATTTGAACCATTTGATGAGGATGATTCAATGGACAGTTACGCAACAAGTCCAGATGAGTTAGACGTAGCTCCAAAGAAGAACAATGATCCAAGAAAAGGGCCACCAAGAAGAACAACACCACGTGGTTTTCCCCAGCCAAAGCGTCCCTAAAAAGCATTTCTCATAAGAGCTCAGTCACCTAAACCAGCAAACAAAGTTGCCAGAAAAGAGCCGACAAAGTGTTGTTGGATGAGATGTCGGCCTTTTGAACCATCTGATGAGAATGATTCAGTGGAAAGTGACGTAATAAGTCCAAATAAGAACACTGATGAAAGAAAGGATGCATAGGATTATGGGACCCCTCGAATAATTATTTCTCCAGAGGCAGAAGTTAACTAGACAGTTGCAAAGTCGTGCTGGGAGATCAAATTAAAGAAGGCCAGTTCTGATTTAACGGATCGCCCCAGAAGAACCATAAGAAAGACGAAGCAGAAACAATATGGCAGATCCAATATCTATTTCTTATCTTTTTATTTTCTGGAATTTATTTCCTAATTTGATTTGTTGCTTCTAAGTTGTAATCTGTTTGCTGAGAATTTTATATAATAAAGTTTTTCATTTGAAGCTCAGTAGTATTGAGTGAAGCTAAGACTGAACGAAGCAGTAAGTCAAGAAATGTAAGCTTCTTGTTCTATTATTTTCTCTTGTTTTTTTTAATACATCAAGCATTTGTTTTGGATGAGGACTGACTAAGCTAGCATTGATGGTGACAGCTTTGCTTTTCCTTTTCAGGAAGTTTCATATGCAATTTCCTCTGCAACAACCATTTTGTTTTGCTCTAAAGGTGAAGAAGGTACCCGTTGGTATTATCCTTGTACTGACTGGTTTTGGGCTTCCACATTTGTTTGGACTTCTTCATTGCTTTCTCACATTGCGTTTTACTTGCTCTTATAGTTACTTGTTAATTTCGGAGAAGCTAACATGTTTAACTGATAATTCAGACCTTAAGGTACATGCTCGGAGAAAGTCTTCTTTCTCCGATTCAAACCTTAAGGTACATCTTGAAGAAGTTTAACATGTTAACTAGTGACAGAGATTGGAGGAGCTTCTAGAAGCAGTGAAGCGAAAGTGTGTCGTTTCACTGAGAAGAATCAAGCTAGTGATTATGATTCTTTCTGGGCAAATGATGTTGTTCTGAACAGATTTCTTATGAGTCTTTTGCAAAATATATGCCAAAGTACTGGAGGTGGTAGTTCATAATATCAAGGTTAGTTTAAATACTTCTCTTTCATTTTCTTTTGGTATATGTGTGTGCCTGAGCTTCTTCGAAGCCTTAGAGCATGATTAATGCATGGTTCTTAGGGTGGGATTCTTAGCGGAATATAAGAAATTGTTTCTTAATTTTTAATTAAAAAAACTAAGAACCAGTTCTTAAAATTCTTAATTAAGAACCGGTTCTTAACTTTTTTATATTCCACTAAAAACTCCACCCTAAGAACCATGCATTAATCATGCTCTTACATATGAAATGTTGTTGGTCTTCGATGTTGAAAGACATTAATGTGTGACTTAACAATGAAAAAGGTATGATATGTTATGCTTCATAGAAAAAAAAAAAGAACAGATTGTGTGAAATACTAGATTGACGTTTGATTATTAAACTTCACGATCCAAGTAAGGTTACACTAAAATACTCTATATACTAAGTGTTCTCAGTTTGCTCCAAGTTATCATTTTAAAGTAGTTCCTATTTTTTTGTACAACTCGCGAATGCTAATTTGAACAAATTCTCATTGGCATATGGCTGGTCTTGAGATTTTACTGGCTATATACAATTTTTTAGGCCCTACAATTTATCAAGAGTTTTTTTTGTGCAAGAGATTATATAATATATTATCAATAAATATATATATATATATATATATAAACTTTTTTCTATTTTATAAACTTCACTAGCGTATACTCCGGAGCGGCCCTCCATTGGCGAATTGAAACCTGAACAATTGATAAAGATGAAGCGCTAGGTAGTGTATCATACTCACACATTTCGTGATAAGAATGATGGTGGAAGCTCATTGAATATATATTTTTTTAGTTAAAGCGGAATCCTATTAGTTTCAGCGGTTGTGGCAATAACATAAAACCTAAATCTTGAGTTTATTAGCTCATTAAATTGTATATGTATAATCATAAAACCTAAATCTTGATGTTTATTAGCGAGAATCAAAGGATACTTTTTTTCCATATAGATCAGCCACGGATACACGAAGATACTCTTCGGAGAATCGACTCATTTAACCAATACTTGATCTAGTTCAAATGAGTAGAGAATAAAAAAAAAAATTCTCTGGCTTTTACGTGTTGTGAGTAAGTAATTGTTTTTCCGGATCAGAACAGTCACACTCTTGAATCTTGATGACATGGCAGCTGTTATCGAAGAACCAAGATTGAAGATGACATGGCAGGATCGGAACGGTCGTACCTCCAAAAAGGGCTAGACACCTTTTACTGACGATAAAAGAAGTTACTAAACCCTGCGTTGAAAATTTAGCTTCAGTCATGAATTTGAAAAATTCTTCTTCCCCATTAGTGTCTTTCTCTCTCTTTGAAAACATACAAATCGCTTATCTCTCACCATTCTCTCCAAAATCCGCATCTCTCTCCCTAAATCATTCCAAATCCTGAATGTAATTTTTCAGTTTAATAAAGATTATCAGATTAAGCTTTGTTAAGTTGTCGGTTTAACTGATTTGGAAGTGATTTTGAGGTAGATTTAAGACTGAACTAGATTTTAACCCGAACGTCCGTGCGGATATTTTTCTATTTTATAAATGTATTAGATATTACTACAAATGTTATAAATATATAATTTCTATTTTAGTGTTATATAGTGTGTAAATCGATAATATTATTTTTATATTTCTTATTTAATATTATTAATATATAGTGATTTGTTTAAAACATTTCACTTTGTTATTATTTTTATTACTTACTAATATATTTTTGAGTTAGGTAAAATAAAATAACCATATGAAATAATTTAGAGAACCTTTTTCATAATATGTTTTTTCTTTTAATTTATATATTTTGCATATAATATATTTTAAATTTTATCTATTTATATTATATAAAAGAAATATATTTAAGATCATTTCTATTTACATGTTGTGTATAAGAAAATATATTTTAACATATATCATTTTAGTATTTTACGGGATTTATAAGTAAAACATTGTTTTGTTTAAATACTATAGCCTTATTTTTTAGTAAATTTTTTACATAACAGTATCTATCATATTATTTTATTAAATTTTATTGATATAAGATATTTTTCGATGTTATGATATTAAGCTTTATTTTTAAAAAAATTAAGATTTCAAAATATTATATTGCTTTAATTATTACAATATATAAATAGCTTTTTTATGGTACATTTCAAAAATTATTTTTTATTATCTATGATTTTATCTTTTGTACAATTTTCAATATTATGATTCTGATTTTAAATATTTATTTTCAAAATTTTATATTTTGTTAAGAAAACTTTGAAAAATTACACAACTATTTTTGAGTTTGGAACATTAAATGAATTTTGAATTTTTTTTTGTGACTACATCTAATATATTATTTTATAAAAAAATATTTGAATTTTTGGTACTATTTTAAAAAAATTTCTTAATAGATTTTGTTATAATTAAAATAAAAATAAATTTAAAATTAATATTGTATTTTTCTTTAATATTTTAAATGAATTACTAAAATTTCAAGTTTTCTAATAACATATTTTAAATAGTATATGAACTAAAGTTTATTATATACTATTATATTTTTGTATACAAACATTTTTAAATAATATATTATTGAGAGCTTCAAAATAAGTTGTATATATATATATATATATATAACCTATGATAATACATTTATTTTATATAAAAATATTATATAGTTTACGAATTTTAACCCATTTTAATGATGAGTGATAATTTATTTAAATGAAAAATTTAGAAATTTTAAAATTGTTAAATTATCTATTTAATATAACTTTGAAATATTTAATTCATGTAGCATTGCTATTTTTATATAATCTAGAATATATTTTATAGAATTTATAAAAAAACAGTATATAATTTTTTATTTTCTTGTTTTATAATAAAATATTAGTTAAAATCAATTTATAATAATATTATATTACTAATTACAAAATTTATTAATGTTTTATTTTTTAAAAATTATTTAAAATTTTAAGTAAGATTTTGTTAGATTCTTTCTCAATAGATATTTTATAATTAAAAAATAAATTTTAAATTTAGAGTTGGTTTATTATTAATGTAAATAATCAAATATGTCATATTAACTAATTTTTAAGTGGTCTTACTATGATTTGTTAGTAGTAGATAAAAATAGAACCTTAAATTAATAGATTACTAGATTTTAATCCACACGTCCGTGCGGATATTTTTCTATTTTAAAAATATATTGGATATTATAACAAATTTTATAAATATATAATTTCTATTTAAGTGTTTATATTGTGTAAGTCAATAATATTACTGTTTATATTTCTTATTCAATATTATTAATATATAGCGATTTGTTTAAAATATTTTAATTTGTTATTAATTTCTCTTACTTACTAATAAAATTTCGAGTTAGGTACAATAAAATAACCATATGAAATAATCAAATAGAGAACCTTTTTCATAATATGTTTTTTCTTTAATTTATAAATTTTGCATATAATATATTTTGAATTTAATTTATTTATATTATATAAAAGAAACATATTTAAGATCATTTCTATTTATATTTTGTGTATAAGAAAATATTTTAACATATATCATTTTAGTATTTTACGGGATTTATTTTGTTTAAATAATATAGCTTAATTTTTTTAGTAAATTTTATACATAATAGTATCTATCATATTATTTTAGTAAATTTTATTGATATAGGATATTTTTTGGAAGTTATGATATTAAGTTTTATTTTTAAAAATTAAGATTTCAAAATATTAGATTGCATTAATTTTTACAACATATATAAATAGTTTTCTCGTGGTGAATTTAAAAGGAGTTATTTTTATTATCTATGATTTTATCTTTTGAAAAAATTTCAATATTATTATTTTGAGTTTAAATATTTATTTTCAAATTTTTATATTTTGTCAAGAAAACTTTGCAAAATTACACAACTATTTTTGGGTTTGGAACATTAAATGAATTTTGAATTTTTTTAACTACATCTAATATATTATTTAATAAATAAAATTTTTGAATTTTGATTTTTTTTGTTATCTTTAAAATAATAATAAATTTAAAATTAAAATTCTATTTGTCATTAATATTTTAAATGAATTACTAAAATTTCATAGTTTTCTAATAACATATTTTTAAATAGTATATGAACTAAAGTTTATTATATACTATTATGTTTTGTATACAAACATTTTTAAAAAGTATATTTTTGAGATATTAAAACAAATAAAAAGTTGTATATTATATATATATATATATATATATATATATATAAGTTTAACCTATGTTAATACATTTATTTTGCATAAAAATATTATATAGACTACGAATTTTAATCCATTTTAATGATGAGTGATAATTTATGTAATAAAAAAATTAGAAATTTAAATTTTTCAAATTACCTATTTAATTTAATATTATCATATTTAATTCATGTAGCACTGCTATTTTTATATAGTCCAGAATATATTTATAAAATTTATAAAAAACAGTATAGAATTTTTATTTTCTTATTTTAAAATAAAATCTTAGTTAACATTAATTTATAATAATATTATATTACTAATTACGAAATTTATTAATGTGTTATTTTCTAAAAAATAAATTTTAAATAAGATTTTGTTAGATTCTTTCTCAACAGATTTTGTTACAATTAAAAAAATAAAATTTAGGGTTGGTTTATTATTAATTTAAATAATCAAATATGTCATATTAACTAATTTTTTAAGTGGGCCTACTATAACTTATTAGTAGTAGATAAAAATAGAATTCTAATTTAATAGATTAGATATGTTAGTTCATGGATTTTTTTAACCCTTGATAATTATACTATTACGAAATATATTACATAAGTTATGACATTTTAAAAAAATTGAAACCATTTTTCATATTTTTGAAATTATAAACGTTTGTACAAACGTTTTAATATATAAAAAACGTTTATTTAATTTATAAATATAAATTATTATAAAATGATCAAAATAATTTTTATATCTTTTTTACAAATTTACAATAGTATAACAAAATATTTTTCAATTTAAATTTATGTGTTTTAAAATATTTTTACTGCTAAGTTTTACCAGTTAGCAATAGTATATTTCAAAAAAAAAATTCAAATTTTCAAACTTTTTCTAAAAATTCAATTAGTACAATGTACTTTATATTTTAAAAGAAAAATAACCTTTTAATTTAATAATATTGAAAATATCTTTTCATATTTTAAAAATTTAAATATATTATATATTTTTCTTATTAAAACTAATGAAAATTTTCAAATTAAAAAATATATATTCTAAAATAGAGTTTAAAAATTTTTGTCCCCAAAATAGTCTTTAAAGAGAAAATGATAAAAAAAGATTTTATTAAAGGGTATAAATATATATTTATATCTTTTGAATTAGCTGATCTAAATTTAGGGTTTAGATTTATGGGGTGGAGATTTGGAGGTGAGGGTTAAAGTTAAAAAATAAAATTTAAAGTTTCAAAATTAAAAAAAAAAGTCTATTTGGTTCATTTTTTTCTTAAAGACTATTTTGTGACCAAAACTTAAAAAAAAAACTATTTGAGAATTTGCCCTTAAAATGTTTTATTAAATTTTATAAACTTGATAATTTCAAATTTATTTAAATGAGAAATATCTTAGGATAGTTTTAAATTTTTTTTTCACAAAATAGTCTTCAAGGGTGTAAATATACACTTATATCATTTGAGTTAACTAATCTAAATTTTTAAATTTCAGGGATGATGTTTTAGAGGTGAACCTTAAAACTTAAAAAAATAACATTAAAATTTTCAAAATAAAAAAATATTTAAATTATTTTATTAAAGGTTATTTTTGTGACAAAAACTAAAAATGACTGTTTGAGATCATTGCTCTTTATTAATTTAGAACTTGTTTGTTTAAATTGTCAGATTATGAATATAGATTATACTATTTTTATTAAAATTATTTTATAAATTAGTTATACTTTTGGTGTATTTTATTAATAACTAATTTTTTTTAATTTAAATTTTGGATTTTTTTGGTTAATATTTGAAAATTTGCGACAGAAGCTGGTTATCGGGAATTATTCGTCGAATTTTCTTCTAACAAATTCCCGAACGAACATATTCATCGGGAAAGGTTGTCATGAATATCCTTTTCAAAAAAAAAAAGTTTGTCATGAATACCTAAGGAAAAAAATTAACAAATGGTCGTCGGGAACCAACGGAATTCGATAAATTTCTGACAAAATAAATTTATCGACGAAACAAACGAGATGACACGAACCTAACACTCCACCTTAATGGAATCCAAAAAGCCATACTAAACCACACGCCGGTTTTTCCTTTTACAACATTTTTCCTGTTTCCATCAAACTTTTTTTTTGCCAACATTATCCATCAAACTAGAAAAAGAAGACTTATGAAATTCATGCATCATGCATGACTTACCGAACAGCTTTTTTTCTTTTCTTTTTTAAGGGCATTTGCCGAACAGTTTCTCTAAGACCAAAAGAATCTGTAAACACATCAGTTAACACTCGTATGAATATTTAATTACTTAGTTTTAAAATACTACTAATACTTCCTCCGTTTCATATTAAGTGTCGTTTTAAAAAAATAAATTTATTACAAAATAAGTGTCATTTTCGACTTTCGATACAAAATTTATTAGCTTTATATTATAATTTATTTATCTATTGGTTGAGGTATGGTTAGATATATAGGTAACTGTGTTTTTATATATAAAAATATGCAAAACTAATTTTTTTTTCTAATTCGTGTGCACAAAATTAAAGTGACGCTTAATATGAAATAAAGATTATGATATATTGAATGAATATTAATTAACATAAACATGCCCATCTATATGGCAGTTCTTAGGTTAGAGCGTTTATTTGCGAGTCTTTATTAAAGGGAAATAGTTGTGGAAAACATGCATGACTACTGAACAGCTTTTTGTTCTTTTTTTTAAGGGCATTTATTGAACAGTTGCTTTACGACCAAAAGAGTCTGTAACCACATCTGTTAACCCTGGTATGAATATTTAAACTAATTAGAACACCATTATCCATGGTTGCTTATCATGGATGCTTTAACTAAAAAACATTAAAAAATTAAGTAGGTTCCACAAAAAATTTAAGAAACATTTCTTAAGTTGCCAAAATAAGCACTAATTTTCTTGGTTGCTTGTACTGTTCGCGGGCCCCACTGACATGTGGCGGTCCGCGATTGGTTCATTTTAATTTTTTTATTTTTTTCAAAAAAAAAATCAAAAAAAATTAAAAAAAATAAGCATCCCAAATTTGGGGTGTTGGGTTAATCATGCTCTTAGTTTTACAAATACTACCAACATATGATGTATTGAATGGATATCAATTGACATAAACATGCCTATCTATATAGCAATTATTAGGTTAGAGGGTTTATTTGCCAGAGCCTTGTTAAAGGGAAATAGTTGTATAAAACAAATGAAAAACCGTGATTATATGTTATACAATAAAATATGTTATAAAATTCATGCATGGCTTACTGAACAGTTGCTCTAAGACCAAAAGAGTCTGTAACCACATCCGCTAACCCTGGTATGAATATTAAACTACTTAGTTTTACAAAATACTACTAACATGTGATATACTGAATGAATATCAAAGGGAAATAATCGTCGAAAACAGATGAAAAAATGTGATTATATGTTATACAAAAAATATTATCATGTAATTATATGTTATATACAAACGTAAACAAACTATTATTGTCGTCTGCCTTCATTGCGAATTAAACTATATAATTCATTTATGCCAAAAAATAAAACAGTCAACACATATCAAATTTGTATATTTGTGAAAATGTTTGTCTAAGAACTAAACATCAGAATAGTTTTTTTTAAAAAAAAAATATTCTGCCCATTAGGGCAGACATAACTTTTCTGTGTTATTATATATAAATCGCAATAACATTTTATTATATGACTTTTATATATAATCATATTAATATTTTTTTGGTAAAAGATCATAATCATATTAATATGTCAGTTCACTATATATATATATATATATATATATATATTATAAAAACATTTAGTTTCTATGCATTCTTTGGTTAATGATTTATTTGTCCAATAAATATTTATGTAGTTGAGACAAGTAACTACATAAATATTTATTGGACAAATAAATCGTAGATAACCAGAGGAAATCAAAGCAGGAGAGAGAGCCCATAGATCCGAAGACCAGACGAGCAAACTTAGAGTCTTTGCATTTGTCTTTACATCGTTTTTCGGTAGTGAGTTGGTCTGGTTGCTTTGTGTTTTTTTTTTCTTTGTGGACCCATTTTTGTTTTGTTGCAAATGTGAATATCTCTTGCCTACGAGATTCTAGTCTATTTTTTTTAGGCTGCCATAAAAGTGCAATAACCTATGGTTGACTCAACATAAGTCTTCCAAAGAATCAATCCAAGAAACACTGATGGGACCGGTTGTAAATATGTATACATTTATCTGCAAACATGTAAAATGAGGGTCCAAGTAAATTAGATATTAGTAATATACAATAATACACCTTGACCTCAAAGAAAATAACATTCTCTTATATTCTGAAGTGAACCGAAAATTGCAAGATACTGGAATTGCGAAGATTTTTGGTGTATGAAACTTAACGAGGAGCTAAAGAAGTAATGGATGCTTGATCAATGGAATAAAGAGAAAACTTATCCACTGATAAACATGCTTGTTCTTTCTTACTTCGGAAGAAAAATCCAGGTGGCTGAGGCACAGTGAGGGCGATTGAGTTAGTAGTAAGCATTTGGACGATTGCTGACATGGTTGGGCGATCTTCAGTATCTTCTTGGACACATAATAAAGCTATATGGATGCATCTAATTATTTCGTTGCTTTGATTATTCACTCGGAAAGATGATTTCATGAGCTCCAGTGGTGATCCGGTGTTCCACAGCCTCCAAGTCTATTGAACATTTTCAGTCAGTAATCTTTGTGATTGTTTAATAGAGCAAACAAATGTTCCATATTTGAAGTGTTTGTACTCACATATGTAACCAAGTTTCCTAAACTACCATCCATCTCATGGAGGCTGCTGTTCTTCATCCCGCTTATAATCTCAAGAACTAAGACTCCAAAGCTATATACATCGGATTTCATTGAGAATTGGCCATACATCGCATACTCAGGAGACATGTAACCACTAAAAAATAATATATTGAGTTAGTAGAGGCATAATAAAGCCTGACATTCAATATATGGCAAGAGAAAAACTTACTAGGTTCCGACTACTCTTCTCGTGTTTGCTTCGGTTTGGTCCATTTCGAATATTCTTGCCATACCAAAATCTGCAACTTTGGGGTTCATATCAGCGTCCAAGAGGATGTTACCAGCTTTGAGGTCTCGATGTATGATTGTGAGTCGTGAATCTTGATGAAGATACAAAATCCCTCTAGCAATTCCTCCTATAATCTTATAACGTCTAGTCCAATCCAGCTGGATTGGCATTCTAGAGTCTAAACATCCAGAGTTAAAATGTAAAAACATTGGTTCAAAAATGAAAACTTTGTGGATAATCAACATTTTTTTAAGTTACCAAATAGGAAGTAATCAAGGCTTTTGTTAGGCACAAACTCGTAGACAAGAATCTTCTCTTCTCTCTCAAAACAAAATCCCAGAAGCTTGACAAGATTTTTGTGCTGAAGCTTTGCCACAAGAACGACCTCGTTCTTGAACTCTTTCTCACCTTGTCCTGATGTTTTGGAAAGTCTCTTCACAGCAACTTCTAATCCATTAGGAAGTGTCCCCTAAAAAGTATAGCGAATCAAACAGAGTCGTCACCTCATTTGAATCTCTTATACAAATAACTAAGAACCTCATTGAATTGGTAATACCTTGTAGACTTTTCCAAATCCACCTTGGCCGAGTTTGTTACATATCGAAAACTTATCTGTGGCAGCTTCAATAACCTTAAAATCAAACTTCAGTGAACCTGATGTTGTAATATCATCCCCTTCTGTAAAATATTTTTAAGGATTCAGCCCCATAAAACTTTAAGCAGAACACACAAATTTATTTGGATCGGTACCATCATCTGCAGCTTTAGTATCATAAGTATTGTTTACTCTCTTTATTACAAGGTATCTTATCACAGCCACAAGAAAAAGAGCAAAAACAGAGACCGGCACACAAGTTGCTAAGATTATCACCGTCGAGTTTTTTACTTCTCCCCCTGCCAAAGTATTATATCAGACATGACACATGATTTCCCAAATTTTGAATGCAAGTCTTATCCTGAAATTTAAGGGCTTATAAACATTTTAAAGTATCTTAATTAAAAAAGATATTTTACAGTTTAATAATGAGGTTTTATTGGTTTATACTATATTTTAACTGACTTACAAATCCACATAGTATTTGAAATATACAAATTTCCATATCTAATATACGAATTTAATTAGTATTTACAAATCCATAAGTTTTTCAATTTGAGATTTTGTATTTTTAACAAAGAATTCTATAAAAATCCATTATGAAATCAAATTCTTAGTAAATCTGTATGAGAATAATGCCCAGTTTGAATTAAATTCATAAATCATTAAACCAATACCAATTGATTTCAATATAGATTTAAAAATAACATAGGCAATAACATAAAATTTGGTTTGAATTTCCAAATACCTGAACCAGTAACCAATAATTCTTAAAAATTTGGGGTCAAAACTGAATTTTTCGTTAAGGCTTTATCCGTGACACAAGTCTCAACCAAAATTAAATGAAAGAAAAGATACATAGAGCTTTTTACCAGGCGGCAATGGATGAGCTGTAACCAGTGGGAATGGAGGAGCTGTAACCGGCGGCGATGGAGTTGTCACAAAGGGTTCACTGTAAAAAGGATAAATCTCGTACCTTGAGTTACAACTTGGGAAAACGACTCTTCCTCCAACTCTGTTGAAATTAAATTTCTTCATCGACTGTTGCATACAACTTAAGCAATCTTCAGGTGACAGATCAGGAATACACTGGACCAATGTATAAAGCGTCTGAGACAAAGTAAATCTCGATTTGTTAACCGCAAATCTTTTTTCTTTGCTATTAGCCGCTTCCACTGCAGACTTATTCATCAGAAATAACATTGCCGCCTTGAACTGGTCCGGTATGTATGCCGGAATGTCTGGAACGCTCTGAGTGCTCCAAGTGATTATTGTAGGCGTGGACCTTGTTCTTACATTATCCATGAAAATATTCCGGTCTGAGTATCCAAGCATGCACTCATCATACTGAATCAGTAATTCTTTGCCTCTTAGACAGCGACTCTGAGAGTTATTAGAAGCAAACAAGACGCAGTCACGGCAAACATCTGGCCAGAGATCTCCTCTGCAGAGAAATATTCCGAATACCATGCTAGCGTCTTGACCCTTCACGAGAGAATGAAATCCCTCCGAGAATACAGAATCATGGCTGTTAGAAAAAGAGGTAAGAATACTTTTGAGATTGGATAAGTAAGCGTTGTTTGTTGATGTCCTGTCACTGCAACTATGGCCGGCGTAAGTTGGGTCTTGTAGTTGTGCAGAAGCTCTCAAGCTTGCAGTGAGAAAGGTGAGGAGGAAGATATAGTTTAATGAAGTATAAGCAGACATTATCCAAGCTCTCTTCCTTTTCTCTCTGTTTTTGATTTTCTTTATTGAAGTGATTAGTACTAATGAATGAGTGTGAAACAAGCTAGCCAGTCTAAGTCAATGACTTTTGTTTTTGTATAATAATACAATGTCATGCAAGTCAAGGTCAACTAACGAGTTACATGAAGTTTGATGATTTGTTCCACCAACTCTATGATGTTCCTTATAACGAGATCCTGAATTTTTCTCGTCCTTTTGTTAGTGTGTTCTGCCTTCATGACTTCGAGATAATCGGCGGAATTACCATCATTTGCTTTAACCTAAAAAAATTAATTAATATAATTAAAAATATATAAAATTTAGAAGTCGATTCTCTTTAGAAAATATACCGCAGACACCAAGGTTGTAGACAGAAACACATTTCTCACCATGTTCGCTTTGGCGGTTCCCGGAGTTTTTGGTTGATAGATTTTCAGTCTCCTACTTAGACCAATGCACCTGCAACTCTCGCCAAATTGTCGGGTTAATATATTTTGGTTTCTTGCCCACTCCTCATAGCTACTTCCACTCATAGCTAGAATTCCCATAAGACTCCATGGCCTTTTTGTAGAATGCCTAACAGACGCTTTCTGTATACCCAAACTCCCAATTAATTTTTTGCTGAAAACACATAATTAGTAGACATATAATAGAAAACTAAAACAAAAAAAAAATAAAAACAATTTTAAGAAATACCACAAAATGACAAAACCACAACTCGCGATCGGGGTCGGGAGCATACTGTAGGTCGGAATTCCGTTGTGGAGCATGGAATACATCATTCGATTAACGCTCTTGCTGATGCCATTGCCCGACTTGTTCAACCTTAAAAAAATGTTATAAAATACAATGAATAAATTAACAAGATAAAGGGATGGAGTATCCAGAGATGCTGTCGACCGAATTGTTGAACCAATTGTTCAACGAACATGATACCTGGCTCATGTGGACCAGTTGGAGCTGGAGGAGGAACAACCGAAACTGAACTTTGCTCCTTCAAGGATGCCGATGAATGGGAACTGCTCGCTGAACTAGTTCGACCTCATGGTACGGAACGACGTCGCCTAGCGGTAGTGTCATTAGATCTACGAAAGAAAGTAACAGTTGTTAGACAAAATATCCTGAAGTTCTTTATATATAAATAACGCAAACAAAATAATCAAAACTGAAAATGATAATATGCTAAAAATATAAAATAACTATATATATAATAAATACGTTTTATAATATATAGTTTATATGTATATATGAAAAACGTTTTTTATATAAAATAATTTTAAAAGTGGTTATATATACGTTTTTGTATAAAGTAAATTTTTAATAGTTAATATATATCTAATAAAACTGTTTTTCTATAAAATATTTTTAAAATAGTTTGTATACTTAATAAAAACGTTTTTTTATAAAATAATTTTTACAGTTAATATATATCTAATAAAATGTTTTCTCTATAAAATAAGTTTAAATTATATATATAGCTGAAATAATTTACATATATATAAATTATAAAAATTAAACTTGTAGAAGTCCTTTTAAATATATATATAAATCTTTAATATGTTTGTAAATATTTTGAAAACACCAAAACTACTTTATAAAATAATTTAAACTTTAGAAATTTCAGAAACAACAAATTAAAATAACATATCACAAAACCACAATCAAAACATATCTTAACCACAACCTAACAATAAAATCTAATATATAATTCCTAAAATTATTCATCCTATCCAAAATCTAACATCAAAACCTAAAATCCACAAATCTAATATCCAAAACCTAAATAAATCAACATAGAAGAGGGTATTCATGAATTACATGATTGTGGAAGAGATTTCGGAGGTTGGTGTTGAGAATCCGGATTAGAGAGATTTTAGAGAGAGAAGAAAAATGAGGAAGAAGAAAGAAAGTAGATTTTTATAAAAAAAAATTCTGCGACATAAAGTCATCGGAAATCCATCGATTTCTAATTTTGACGGTTCGTAAAACTTTTTTGGCGATTTGTTTTCCCAGGTAAATGAAAATTTCCAACATATTTCTGACAACACTGTATCTTTCTGTCAGAAATCCCTCAGAATATATAGGTAAAGGTGAATCTTGAAGTTATGAGGCAGAGAATATGCTCTATCGTTGGAAATCCGTCGAAAAATTCCAATGGATTCCGAACATACTTAGGTTTGGGGTTTCAAAAAATAAAAATAATTATCAAACACTAATCTTTAATAGTCTTGAGTTCAACTCTCAATGAAAGCATATTTAATATTTTGTGTTACAAAAAAAAATGTAGATGGTTTATAAGGGATTAACTAATAAAGTGTTTATAGAAATCGATACTACACATAATCAATATTGTGAAATTAGATTGCCTCAATATGTTTGTTTAAGTATATGAGTGTTAATGTGAGACGATATACCGACGAATATCAAAATAGACCACTCGTCGGATTGTCGTTGAAAATCCCTCAGAAAAATCCGACGAAAATTTGTTCTGTTGGAACTTTCGTCAGAAATCACCTAGTTTTCTTATAATGATACTAGTATACTCCTATTTATTAAGAATTTATATGTGGGTTCACCGAGTCCGGTTCATTTCCATCATCCTGTTTTAGCAAGGAGAGTATCTTATCACCTTATTTTCTTTATAGGAAAGAAAATGATTTCTCAGATTCTTTGCCGAAAAATAGTTCAGCTTCTTTACCAGTTTATCCTCTTGTATAGTTGTATGTACACAATCAGAAGATGCAATCTAGACTACTTCGTTATTTTTATATGTGAGTCTGGTTCTCAACTAACAATTTTATGTGACTAATTTTCAATTGCATGATTTTTCGTGAAGGCTGTCGACGCATTCAAGTTTTGTCCCAATTTTTTTGTCAAGAATTATCTTGCTTAACTTCCTTCGCTATTTTAGTTTATGTTTTTTTTATCAAAGAGGATGAATAATTCTCTATTTATGTTGTATTATAAAACTTTTGAGATTTTAATGAAAGTAAATTGTGTTTTAGAAGAATCATAGTAGGGTTATGTTGTCGTAAGGTCTCGAGTTGTAATGATGCAAAAATAAATAAGAAAGAAACATAATAAGCAGCAGAAACTAATTCTTCTTTCTAAATCTTGTAGGGGTATTATTTACTCTTATATTTCATAAAAAAATAATAATTTAAACATCATTTACACAAAATAAAAATTGAACAAATTCATATAAATCCTTAATAATTATATTCATTTAAAAATATTATTTTAGACTAGTAAAATTATTTATAAAATATAACCATTTTGCAATATTAACTTTAAAATAGATATAAATTGCATAAAATTCTGAAATGAAAATGTTTGTGTAATAGAAAAATGATTAAAAAAATGATATTATGAAACAGAAGGAATAATATTTAATTTTAGTTTCTTTTAAAATGTTATAAATAAGAGTTACAAATGCTTATCCTCCTAGATATTAATTGAAAAATCACTTTACTGATTTTTGCTTATGTGTCAATCGCTGGTGAAGTGTTGACAAATTGTTATTATTTTATTGGTCAATGATTTTTAATTTTTAATTATTTAATTAGATATAAACAAAAGGTAAGTCTATAAGCAATTAGTATCATTTGCCAAATAATCTAAATGATGTTACAAACAATAACATATGGTAACTAATTGTCAAAATTATAGAAAGAGTAATAATGTTTGATTAAATTTTCTTATATTTGTAAACTATATAAAATAATGAATAATTTTTTTAACAAAAGTCAATATAAATAATTTCATATTATGTTCAAAAACATTTCATATTCTTATATAAAGAATTATATTCATATATAAAGTTTTATAATAATTATTAATGTCTTATAGTGTCCATACATGATTTATAAATCATTTATAACAAATTTTAAAAATCTTCAATTTTTTTTATTGCTACCAAAATCATGTTATCAAAATTTTAAAATTGTCTATAAGCAAACTAAAATAAATCAAAATTCTACTATTTATTAATTGAGAAGTCACTTAAGTGACTTTTGCTAATATGTCGTTCATAGGTGAAGTTTCAAAAATTTGTTATAATTTGACTGGTTGATGATTTTTATTAAATATGTATTTAATCATATATCAAACAAAAGGTAACTATAGAACCAATTAATACAAGTTAAAAACAAAAATAATATTAAAAATAATGATTTATGGTAACTAATTGCACAATTATAGAAATAATATATAGTATTTCATTATTTTTTTATTTTTATCAATTTTATTTGTAATTATATAAAATAATTTAATATATTTTTACAAAAATAAATATAATGGTTATATAAAGAATTGGATTTGAATGTAATGTATTATTAGAAATCATGCAACACTTTTATTGTATAACAAAAGAGAAGTTATTAAGGTGATTTTTGATTGCATGTACAATTATAGGTGAATTTTTTTTTTAATTTTTTTTATATAATTTCAATAATTGATGATTTTGAATTTTTATTTATTTTTAACAGTGATACAATAAAAAGTAATTCTAAGACCAATAATCTGCAAATTTTTAAATTTCTATACTTTATTCATATCTAAAAATAAAATGTAATTATTTTTAATCATATAAAAAAATTCAAATATTTTAAAAGTAACAGATAAATAACAATTATTTTAATGTTTTTAAAAATAAAAACAGTCAAACAAATCCGAAACATAAGTAAAACAAATCAGTTAATCCAATGTCGGAACAATAGAAATATATGACCTTCGTTTTGGAGCTACACAAAAAAAAAAAAAATTAAGGATAAGATATTTCCGTTTTTGACATGTTATAAAACAAAAGATAATTCAACAACCAATTTCTTAACCCATTGCTTCTTTGCAATAGAAATATTTTTGTGAATTAGCTTTGTGGTGTTTAACTATCTTAAATCTTATAGTTCTTCTAAAATACATACCGTAATTTTTTAATTATCAAACTATCTGAAGTTAAATTTTTAGTTATTATTCAAAACTATAATATTGCAAATATAATATACATATTTCTTCAGATAATATTACTATTCGTAAAATTGCGGGCAAACACCTAGTAAGATTCGTGTTCATAATCTGTTGGAGCCAAGTAAGTTGATAAGTCTTTGTATATTGTCTTCACTTCGTCTGCGTCTTCGGGTGACTAAACTTTCATTCCTTTTTGTAACTTAAAGGAAACTTTCATTTCGTTACTATTTCCTTTGCTTTTTATGTTATACTTGATATGTATGTGTTTGGCTTTTCCTCAGCGGGAATCCTTTTACTTATTTATAATTACTTTTTGAAATATATTTTATTTTGTTGCATCATCTCTGCGAGGAGATTGTATAACGTGTTTTCTGGGTGCAATATCTGTGGATTTTCACCCAATAGAAATTGCATGGGTCAAGGACAACTTGCAAGTGAAATTATTTGACACCAGAGGTGTGTATTGTACAAGCTTGATCTCTTACCCCAAACAACATATGTATGATCTTGAAAACCATCATATTTCAACAAATTATTATGAAGACATTTATTTGATAATAGTCTACATTTTTTTACATTATTATGGAAACAACAAATTTTCTCATATGAGAAATATTAACAAAAAATAAATAAATTATTGTTTAAGAGGCAAACACTCTCGCACTCTTTGCACGGCACTGATTAAAACTAATTTTCAACCTACATTTTTAAAGAATCATATTAATAATTTTTGTATTTGCTTTAGGCCTCTTGCGCGCTTTGCACTGAACTGACTGAAAATCACAACTCTTCATACACCTTCTTTGTGTTGTGTAAATACGGTAAGGTAAGGCCCTTTCTCAAAAAAAAAGTACGGTAAGGTAGCTAATAACTCTTCGCACCCTTTTGTCCTCTTGCTCATCCTATAAACAAGATTATTCTCTTTAATTACTTGCGGTGGAGTCAAAGAAAATAAATAATAATGGAAGCAAATACACGAGTACAAATCTGTCTTCGTTCTCGATGATTAATAGTTTTCATAAAATGTTTTGTCTACCACGAAGAGCTATATAAGTTATGGAAGCATATCATCGATGGAACAGAAAGCATTTGTTAACTTTATATACAATGTTAACGAACAGGAAGTACTCAGGGCTTTTTGTTAGGCAAATATATAAATCTGGCTTAATAATTACAAATCTGGCTAAAATATATAAATTGACCAAAGAGGAAGTACTCAGGGCTTTTTGTTAGGCAAATATTTTATCTTTTACTCTTTTTTTCCATGTCTTTCTCAACAGGTGAGTGATTTAGTATTGTATCTACTCTTTCAAACAAAATCCAAGAAGCCTGACCAGATTTCAGTGTAGCTTTGGCACAACAATTACCTCATACTCTTGGACTCTTTTTTTGTCGGGTCCGGGTAAAATGCCTAGCCTTATCCAGGGTTCCTATTAACAATTGCAACAAATAAGTATGTGTGCCTTATGTGATTCTTGTTTTAGTTTAATTAGGTGACTATAGAATGCATCATAAATTACAGTACGTAACCTTGGTCTAAACTTTTTACTTTTATACTAAAGTCATCTCTAGTTCTTTCTACTAAATTGGGCCCTACTTACGTTTAAACGGTTGCTCTAATATGCACAAGCGTAAGCATATAGTTTTGTATTGCTTAGATGTGTAAATGTTGCTTCTTTAAGCAACTGAACATTGAACTTTATGCAGCTACTACAGTGTGAAGATAGTATCTATATTATTAAAACTGAAGTACCTTTTGGTACTGTTTGAAAACATGAATAACAATATGATTAAGAATTGTTTGGACACAAGGATAGCAGTAAAAAAAAATACTTCTTTTTATTTAAAATTTAGCTTTTGCATTTACAATAAATTAAGTACTTCATTTTTGTATATTTTTTTATTTATAGATATTGGCACTGCATTTAAAATAAATAATTACAATTTTAAAGTTTATCTAAATCGATATTCATATATTGACTATTAATTTTTTTTAGTATGTTGTTTCATTGTAAACAAAATTAATAAAAAAACAACATATTAATATATGGATAGTACAATTACATTAAATTGCATCAAATTATAAAATTTTAATATAATATTATGTACAAATAAAAAACTATTATCAAACATCTATATTATAATATAATATATTATACTCTATATGTAAATTTCAAAACATATTAACGAGATTTTTTTTATAAAATTAGTGGTTTGTGAGTTTACGTTTAACATAAGTTAAAACAAATATCCGCGCAGGGGCACGGGTCAAATTCTAGTAGCCCTTTAAGATGGTAGCCCGGATGTTGTGGTTTTTGTTAATGTTGAACCTATACTATCTAAGATAAAGTATAATATACTTTATTAAATGGCACTACAATGATTGTTGTGATTGTATACTACCGTTATTCAGTATATTCCACCAATTGGGAGGTGTTTATGTTCAGAAATTGTATTATGTGTTTCATCCACCTATACCCAAGACATTTTTTATACCGATACCCCCATGCCTCGTTATTTTTCCTCCCGACGGCATGCAATTTTTGTGTTCGCTGGGTTGTTATATTTTAACTATACTTTGAACTGTAGCACTAGTATTATTTGTAGCGTTCAAATACACGTCTCCACCCAGGTGGATGCCTTTTGTTTACTACATCAATCATTTTTGTCCTCTTGCATCTTTCGCCAGCCGCTTGGACCTCATGTTATGCCGTGTGGAAAGAAACTTGTTTCATATGCGCCCTCCACGGTCTATTCTATATCACATATAGATAATACATTCCCCCCCCCCCTTCCCTTATATGTTTTCCAGCCCCAAATGCACCTTTACTGCAGGTGTCTAACGATTTTCGGTTATTATTCTCCATAATATATGTTATAGTATAGTGTTGCCTATGGGGTGCGACAGGTACATAATACGTGGCGTTTCCATGAACGTTGTTGTTCTGAGCTTAGTGTTACGCTAGAAATGTCTAACTCGCCTTATTTGCATGCGCAAGCGAGTGAAAGGAGAAAAATGTCCACTATTGGCTCTAATTGTCACATCCACTTTACTGTGGCTATATTCTTAATCTTTTCTTCTCTTATGAATATTTATCAAATTGACCCTAACTATAATCATATATATATATATATATAAAACAAGTAAAAATTAATATAACTAATAGCATTAATAAAATATATAATAATATTAATATTTCAGTTTTTTTAATATTAGTTCATAAAATCCGTCTATGTATAGGCGTAGACCGCATAACAACCGCCTAAATGCTATTATACATCCAAACTATATAAATCCATATAAGAAACTGTGTAACATGAAACAACGTAATTTTGATTTTTAATATGTTCATTCATGGATTCAAACCCGTGCCTTGGTACTTTTTTAAAGGGGTACACTAACCACTAAACTAAAGTAACTTTTTGAAATATTATTACTAATTTAAACCTATATAAAGTTATAAAATACTATACTTCTTCATTTTATCCAATTTAAAACTTGGATGATGATTGTTTCTGATTTATATAAACAAATTAATATATTTTTTACTTATCATATATTTAATAAATTTATGTATTACTAAAATATAAATAATAAAATATTTATAATTATATTGTATTAAATATACTTAAAAATTTGAAGCTATTTATAAAATATTCTTATATAAATAATTTTTAATTTTTAAACTTAAGTGGAATTTGTTTTCAAAATTTAAAATTATATATTGTGATTTTTTTTTTCAAAGTTTTAAGAGGCCTTTTACCTTTCTTTCACTGAGATATTTCGTTCAAAAAATTAGACATATTGAAAAATAACTAAAATATAAAAAAAACATAAATATAAAGTACATTATATTAATCTTGAAGGAAAAAAATTACCATTCAAGGTTTTAAAATTTTTAAATAACTTATATAGATTTTTTTATAAATATAAATATTTTATTATTTATATTTTAGTATAATATAAGTTTATTAAATATATGATAAATTAAAACATGTTAATGTATTTACATAGATCAGAAATAATCATCACAAAAGTTTTAACTGAATAAGATGAAGAAGTATAAGAGTGTATATATAATTTCAAATCTGTAATAATATTTCAAAAAATTACTTTATTCTAATGGTTAGTGTGTCTATTTTAGAGCCTAACAAGGCGTGTGTTCGAGTCTTGGAATGAATATATTCTTTATTAAAAATAAATAAATCAAGACGACATCGTTTTATCTTGTTAACGGTTGACTAACTTATAATAGAGGCAATGTAGATTTAGCCACATTTTAAGAAGTTTGGGTAGTTTTTTTTTAAATTATAATTGAGTTAAAATCGTATTTAACACTAACTTTTTGTTCGGATCGTATTTGGCACTACCGAAATTGTTGGGATCGAAATTGGTCATTTTCCCTCACGTGCCTTACCATAATCCTCAGTGACAATTGTGTTGAATTTCTTGAACAACAAAATTTTCTTTCTAAATTATCTAGAGTCCCAAAATCTCAAACGAATCCACTCTCTTTACTGCAATTTGTAATCTAAGATGAAATGTTCTCTACGAAGAATATATATATAAATTTAAACAGATGTTGCTACCTATGTTTTGATTTGTTATGAAACTAAATGTACGGGTAATATGTAAACGTATCTGAATCCACCTTGACAGAGTTTGTTACATTTTGAGAATGTACTGGTTGCTGCTTCAACTGCTTTAAAATCAAACTGCAATGAGCCAGCAGTTGTAGTATCATCCCTACCTGCTAAAAAAACATAGTTTGCGGGTCGGTTCCAGCTTAGATTTTCAGGTCCGGGTAAAATGCCTAGGCCTAACCTATGTTTTGATATGTTGTGAAACTAAACAGGGAGCTAAATGAATGAGGAAACATACCTTGTAAACATATCTGTTTTCATTTTGATCCAGTTTGTTACATTCAGGAAATTTATCGATCGGTTGCTATTTCAACAGCTTTACAATCAAACTGCAATGTGAGCCATATGTTTTAAAAGCATTAAGCTCGGGTAAAACTTTCAAAGTTGCAAACACTAGTGTATTATGGGCCTCTTTAAACATTTGAAATTAGGTTTTAATTTGTCCTTGTAGGCTCCATTGACTCCAGCTGTCGCTGCTCTGGTACCGTGCAGATTGCTCTACGTTAAAATCGGTTTCCTCGAAATTGCTTTATATTTACCACAAGAAAGGACTTGGTTACAAAAAGTACCGAACAGATAAGTCTTTGTAATTCGTCTTCTGTGGACGAAAAACTTTCCTTTCGTTGCCATTTTCTTTTGCCTTATTTATTTTATAGTCAGAGGCGGACCCATGTTCTACAAAGGTGTGTGACTGAAAGTTTGATAGCTGTGACTGAAAAATCCGTAGTTCAATAGGTTTCTTTACTCCCTCCTTACACACGTTTGATTGAACTCATTTTTATATTTTCCCTTCATTATAGTTTTAAACCAAGCCAGGCCTAATTATTGACACCCCTAAAAGATAATCTTGGTTTCCTCAGCGACAATCCTTATATTTATATATATATTAATATATATATATATATAATATATATATTTTTTAATATTTTAATTTATTGGTTAGTGTGGCTGTGGCACCATCTCTGCTATATAAGAAGATAAATATCAAAATAAACCTAAAAAAATTTTATCCCCAAAATAACATTTAAAGAAAGAAATGACTAAAATAGATTTTATTAAAAAGTGTAAATATATATTTATATCACTTGAGTTAATTAGTTATGGGGTTGAGTTTTGTAGGCGAAATTTATAATTAATTAAAAATATTAAATTTAAAAAAAAAAAAAAAATTCTTGAATGCTATTTTTGTGATAAAAACTTCAAAAAATCTATTTGAGAGATTTGACCTTGTATAACGTGTTTTTTGGGTGCCATCGGCAGAAATTCACCGAATAGAAATTTCATGGGTCAAGGACAACTTGCAACTAAAGTTTATTTCGCACAAGAGGTGCCAATAGGATACATGCTTGATGTCCTACCCCAAACAACGTATGTATGATCTTGAAAACTATCAAATTTCAAGAAATACCTTAAAGATGGTTATCTATGAATCTTGCCCAACTTGCCTCTTGTGCAACAATCATCCAGAATCTCGTGACCACATCTTTTTCCTCTGTAACTTCACTCGAAGTGTCTGGAGACCGTTGTCGTCGAAGCTTGGTCTTAATATCCCTTCTGACTCTTGGGATGATACAACTCGAACAATCACAAACCTTTCGGGAACCATCCATTTCAAATTCTTGGCTCGGATTGCTTGGCAGATGGTTATCTATGAAACTTGGCGAGAACGGAACCATCGTCTTCATCGCGGATCATTTAGAGGTCATGACTCTCTGCTATCTCTGATTAATCGGACAATCACAAACAGAATATCCTCTTTCAGGCTGGATAATCCTGAAGAATCAAGCAACTGCATGCAACTATGGCTCTCTCTGAATTAATTACTGGAGTACTAAATTTCTTCATCTACTCGTCTCGGGGTTCTCTTCTCTTCAGCTTCAAAGAATGGCACTGAACAGACATTCGAGACGCTGTAAAAATCTGGGGCCTGTCATCATGGGCTGCATTTTTACCAAACCGAGAATTTTTTACAAGGGTCATCTCCTTTTCTTTTCTGGACCAGACCCCTGCTGTCTCCACCTTCGTAATGGGCTTCTCATTATTTATCACTAGTGTGTTGCTTCTCGTAAATGTAACACCTTGCCACTTTTATATATAAATGCACCAAAGTTTTAGCAAAAAAAAAAAAAGAAATACCTTAAAGAAAACATTATTAAATTATCTCTAACGAAGACACTTATTTTGATAGTACTAGACTACATTTTTACATTATTATAGAAACAATAGCCTAAGTTTTTTCATCTGAAAATTTTTTTAAAAAAATAAATGAAAAAACAATTTTCATATCAGAATTTTTTTTTCTTTATAGGTGATTTAGCTATATAATTTTTTTATCTTGTGTAATAATCGATACTTAAGAAAACCTGTTTAACCCTCATGACAAGGAATAAACATACGATTATTATCTGAATTTTATATCTTGACAAAATTCTAAACCTTGTCCGAAAGAGAATTTATAATGTTGAAAACGACAGAAATTTACGTCTATTACCCTCAATCTAAAATACCGTGATGGAAGATGACACATATTAACAATTTATAAGTTGATGGTTTATAATGTTGAAAACTTAGTTGAAGAGTTTTCTTATGATTCAAAAATAGTTGAAGGTTTTTATCACTAAAAATTATTAAATGTTTAAAAAACTTTATTATCACTTAACATTTAGACAAAAAAAAACTTTATTATCACTTATGCATTGTATTAAATTGACTTATAAGCCTTTAAAACTAATTTCTAGTTTTTTATACATGACATTATTATAAAACTAATTTGTAAATCTAAAATTAATTCTTATCAACAATACTTTGAACTTAATATAACTTAGAAATATTAAATAATTTGATATTTAAAAATGGTGATATAAGAAATTTGTTTCTTATATCGCTATTTTCAAATACAAATAATTTTAAAAATTTAAGTTATATAAAGTGTTAAGTATTGTCGACGATAATTAATTCATGAAGTCAATCTTTCACTAGTGTCGATGATAATTAATTTATAAAGTCTTAGTAATCATTTGTAAGAGTATTAAAATATTTATGAATCTTTATAAATCAATTATAGTCTTATAGAATTGATAAAATGATGAATAAGGATTTATAAATTAGTTTTAAAGGCTTCTAAATCAGTTTTAAACAACACATAAATGATAATAGATATTTTAAAACATTTAATTATTTTTATTGATAAAAACTCTCAATTATTTTTGAATTGGAAGAAAACCCTTTAACTAAGTTTTTAAGATTATAAACCCTCAACTTATAAATCATTAACATATGTCACCTTCCGTCACAGTATTTTAGACGGAAGGTATAACAGACATTAACGGAATTAAAGTTGAAGATTTATTTCGGGTTTATAGTGATTTAAACCTCCAACTATTTTTAAATTGGATGGAAAACCTTCAACTAAAATTTTATGTTTTTAAACCTTCAACTATTAAACCGTTAATGCCGTTAACCCTCCGTTAACAAAATCGTTTTATCTGAACGGAGACCCGTTAAATTGAAACGCGGTGTTTCACGAAATGCTTAAAATCAACGAATATTTTAGTCATTTAAACCCTCAACTATTTTTAAAATCAGATGGAAAACCCCCAACTAAAATTTTATGTTTTTAAACTCTCAACATTTGAATCTTTAATACCTTTAACCCTCCGTAAATAAAATTATTTTTTCTGAATGGAAGCCCATTAAACTGGATCACAACATTTCATTTAATCACGGAAACAACACAAGATGCTTAAAACTTTTTTTATCACCGGGCATGAACAATCACGATTATCCCCAAATAAAAAAATAGGATTCTTCTTCCTTTTCAAGAACCATAGAAAATGAAGTAAGTTAAAAATCTCTGTTGTTTGTAATATTAATTGTTTCTTTTATGTGCATTTATTTATCAAAAGGGAAATTTGGAATGTTAAGTAACTTAGTTATCAATCTCTTCACACTCAAAATTTTACTTAAAATTTATCAAAAAGATGAACATGAGAGAAAATAATTAGGATTAGAAACAACAGAGTTTTTTTACTTATCTCACATTCGATGGTTTTTGAAAAGGATAAAATATCCTTTTATTTGGGGATGAATGTTGAATGTATCTTTCCCATTGATAAAGAGTGTTTAAGAATCTCATGTCGTTTCTGTAAAATGAAACAATGCATTTTCCATTTAAAAAATGTTTTCTATGTAAAGTTAAAGGCATTAAAAGATTAATAATTGAGGGTTTAAAAACATAAAATTTTAATTTGGGGTTTTCCATCCGATTTAAAAATAGTTGAGGGTTTAAATCACTAAGATATTCGTAAGTATCGCATGTCGTTTTCAAGTTAACGAGTCTCCGTTAAGATAAAACGATTTTGTTAACGGAGGGTTAACGGCATTAACGGTTTAATAGCTGAAGGTTTAAAAACATAAAATTTTAGTTGAAGGTTTTCCATCCGAATTAAAAATAGTTGGAGGTTTAAATCACTATAAACCCATTTATTTCATATAATTTTAAGTTGAAGGTTTATTTTACTATTCATCTTTGAAAAGTTTAATTACTAAAAGCTGTTTAAATGATGAAAGAAGCTTTTACTTTTTGTTTCCATTGGTTTATGGTCGTCACAAACCAAGAGAGGGTTCAATTTATAAATATGGGTACCTTCATAGTCTGAAGTCTTAACCTCATATCTGGTAAACCGAACCATGTCTTCTCGTGCCTCTTTCATCTTCCTTTTCCTTTTATCGTTCCTCACTAGCTTCCGAGGTACTCTTGAAGCTCCAAACTTTGTACACCATTATTGTCGAAATACGACCAGGTATTCAGCGAACAGCACTTACTTCACCAACCTCAAAACACTTCGGTCCTCTCTCTCTTCCACCAACGCCTCATACTCCACCGGATTCCTAAACGCTACGGCCGGACAAGCCCGAGATATGGTTACAGGACTTTTCCTCTGCCGGGGAGACATCTCGCCGGATGTTTGTCGTGACTGCGTCTCCTTTTCCGTCGAAGATATCGTAAATAGGTGTCCGAACCAGAGAGAGGCCACTATCTATTACGATGAGTGTATGCTCAGATACTCCGACCAGAATATTTTTTCGAACCTCACACTGACTGAAGAATATCTGATGTACAATGACCATTATTCTGTTCAACCTAAGGATAAAGAGCGGTTCAAAAGTTTGGTGTTGACCACAATGATCGAAACTTCCATTGAAGCAGCGAACAGCACTCGATATTTCCGCACGAGAAAGGCCAAGGGGATCAATTTAGTTGATTTTTTCGTCCTGGTTCAGTGCACTCCTGATCTGACAAGAGAAGACTGTTTGTTCTGTCTACTAGAATCCATAAACGGTTTGAATTTTCAAAGTATTGGATCAAGATTTCTTTATCCTAGCTGTAATTCAAGGTACGAAAATTACCAGTTCTACAATGACACACCAGCGCTGCCTCCACCGCCTCTAGCCTCGTCTAATCCTCCGGTGTCATATGCTCCCCGACCACCTAGTTAACTCTTTCTTCTTACTCTGTTTCTTTTATTTTTATGCTACCGTGTGATTAATTTTATATTAAACAAATGGTCTTGTAGATGCAGGTAAAGGTGGGAATTCAAATGTGTTAGCCATAGCCTTCCTTGTGGCTATTATAATGGCTTTGCTACTTTCCATAGCTGGTTATTGTTTCCTTGCCAAGAGGAAAAAGAAGGCTTCTGATAATGCACCAGTCTTTTATGGTAAAGTTTGAATGATTAACAGTCTTAAATTGGGTTGATAATTAGTGATTTCAATCACTGATCAGTCTCTTTTTTCTTTTCCTATTTTGTTTCTTACGGATTGCTACAACTTTGTGCACCAGGAGATGATATAACAACAATAGACTCGCTTCAACTTGATTATAGAACAATTCAAGCTGCAACAAATGATTATTCAGAGAATAATAAGATTGGTCAAGGCGGATTTGGCGAGGTTTACAAGGTACTGTTAGTGTTGTGCTCAGAGGATTTTAAGAGCATAAGACAATATTTGCTGATATAATTTTTATTTCAATTTTAATTTGTGTTATATAATTTATGATTTTTCTCGAAACTATAATTTCTCTAGTGATATAATATATTATATACTTGAATAAAGTTATATAAATTTAAAATAATAAAATTTCATTTACTTCGCCTATAAATATGATAAATGAAACTCTATAATTATAAATTTATATAGTAAATGCCGAAAATATATGTATATAAATGAATTAAAAATATATTTGATGAAATATATATGAACAAATATCCAAAAGGATAAAAATACAGTTTAATTTTAGGTTAATAGATGAATGTATAATATATAAAATAACTAATAACTGAAATAGATTATCTTAAAGAGTTTTTCTTTAGTAAAAATTATTACCATCTAGTGTAACTAATTACTAAATTATAAAGTAAATACACATTGTTCAACTTATAAAACCGAATAACAATGAAAAGTGCGTCCCCAAAAAATAGTATTTTAGAATGGAGGTTTTTGCCTCTATTCCATGCATAAAAGGCACGTCTATGCGTACTATCACTAGTGTACATCCTTAATTACGCCTGAGTCTGTGTATTTTTCTTTGTAAGTTTGTGCCAACAAATATAAAAAATTGGGATGGTGCTTATTTAAATGGATAGGGTACATTTTTGAATGGAACTGAAGTTGCGGTGAAGAGACTGTCAAAATCATCAGGACAAGGTGAAATAGAGTTCAAGAACGAGGTTGTTGTTGTTGCAAAGCTTCAACATAGAAATTTGGTAAGGCTTATGGGGTTTTCTCTAGAACGAGAAGAAAGGATATTGGTCTACGAATATGTGCCCAACAAAAGCCTTGATTACTTCCTTTTTGGTCAGTTGCATTTATTTCTTTGTTTCAGTAACTTTTTAATCTTCTTAAAAGTATTTGGGGTTGAAAATGTTTAAATTTACTATGAATGTACACACATAGACCGAACAAAGAAGGGTCAACTATGCTGGACACGGAGATACAAGATCATTGAAGGGATTGCTCGGGGGATGCTCTATCTTCATCAAGATTCACGGCTCACAATTATACACCGTGACCTTAAAGCAAGTAACATCCTCTTAGATGCAGATATGAATCCAAAAATCGCTGATTTTGGAATGGCAAGGATCTTTGGGATGGACCAAACTCAGGAGAACACAAACAGAATTGTTGGTACCTAGTAAGTCATCCACTTCTCATAACTACGTTGAAGTTTGTTGAACATGATTTTGTCAATATACTAAAGTTTTGATGTGGATTTCAGCGGTTACATGTCTCCAGAGTATGCTATGCATGGCCAATTCTCAATGAAATCCGATGTCTATAGCTTCGGAGTGTTAGTTCTTGAGATTATGACTGGTAGGAAGAATAGCAGCTTCTACGAGAGAGATGGTGCACATAACTTGGTAACATATGTAAGTTGAGGCAATCAATTTTTCTATATTTGACGTTTAACAATATTTAAATATACCTCTCTCAAATAGGCAATAATTGCAATAAATAATTGGTTGATTGATATAATAGGCTTGGAGATTATGGACTAACAAAACAGAGTTAGACCTTGTGGATCCAGTTATAGTAGATAATTGCCAGAAGAGTGAAGTGGTTAGATGCATTCATGTCGGTCTTTTATGTGTTCAAGAGTATCCTGTAGAGCGTCCGACCTTTTCAACCATTTTGCTGATGCTCACTAGTAACAATGTGATTTTACCAGTACCACAACAACCAGGGTTTGTCATTCAGGCTAGACCTAAAAGAGATCTGCCTGATTCGAATCAATCTACAATGACCAATTGTGCTACACGGTCTGTTGGTGATGCATCGGTCACTGATTTATTTCCTCGTTGATTATGGTGTTAACCTTCACACTTGGACTACTTGACATTTATTGGTCAATACAAGTGTTGTTTCTGGTTGATAAAATGTTCAAAACTTGTTTCAGCGCCCTATAATCCGGTACGTAGTAAGTTTCGTTTTAATTTGGTTTGATTTTAGTTCTTAACAAATTAACTTAAAAATAAAACCAAGTGTTCTCTTATTTTTAAGTGTTTTAATCTATAATTTTTGTTGTATAAAACTTTCTTACTTATGTGTGTTATATGTTGAAGTTTGTAATTTGTCAAAAAAAAAAATTATGTTTTTTTTTATCTTCTCTGTGAATGAAAGCTTATATTTTAGATATGAATTCTCATAAATATATTATTCTCAAGAAAAGATTTCTCATAAATATAAATAAAAAAATCTAATACCATATCAAAGAACCCTAGCTTGATATAAAGAGTTTTCTTATTGAATAACAACGAAGACAAAAATAGGTTTTGGTACTTCCAGATCTGGAACTTGGAAATTCAAAGGAATATGTGTTCAGTGACTTTTTTTTCCTAAAAATGTGTTCAGTGACTTTAGCCATACGTTGACTGATATCTCATACTTTTCCCTGAGCAAAAAGTTAACTGTTTATTAAGATGTTATCTGTCAATGTAAAGTTGATTAAAACTGGTGTAAATACTCTGTTTTTTTTGTGGTTCCAAAGCGTAAGATTATATTCTAAAACTTGTCTGATTTCACAAAATCAAATTATTAAAAGATATTGAAAATTAAATCATTTGCGTTCCCTCGGCTCTGTAACACTGACTTTGGCATCGTATCGCTCGTCTAGGATGACCTTCGGTATAGCCAAATGAAACATTGTCATAGTACTCTTAAAATTTTTCAAAATTTTTATATTGGAAAAGACCATCAAATTTGTAAAAAAAAAGTTTTTTAACAAACCTTATTAAATTGTATGGACCCCTTGATCTCCGAACAGCTCCTGCTCTCGTCAGGAAGTTGATATTGGCTCCAATCGAAATCTCTAGAAGTCTTTTGACTCGGTATGGGGATCTAACCACTAATCTTTTTAACAGTACATATCTTTTAGCTTCGCTTGGAGTCATTTCGTGTTTGACAATAAGCTATACACTTTGTTCTTTACAAAACTATGTGATAGGAGATGCAATGTTATTTAAACATACTATGTGAGTTAAACCTTGTAAGTTGTAACATCTTCAGGTGCTTTACCATAATCCTGAGTTACAATTGTGTTGGATTTATTAAACAACAGAAGAACCAAAAAAAAATCTGGAAACTATTGACATACAAAACTTCTCAAAGTCCGATTCCTGATATTTAAGATTTCAGCAGCTAATTCTCATACTGTAAGAGTCCGCGAATCAATTACCAAAGAGGATGAACAAAGCGACCTACAAAAATTTAATCATGTCTTATAATTGTCACATATGATGAACATTAGTTTATCTCAGTCCACCCTTTTTTACTCCTGTAACCTGAGAATCCATCGGGATGGCCATGTTGCTGTATAGCAGCGAGTGCCGTTTAAAGCTGGAGATGTGATGTGTAAGATCTACGTCTATTCGAAAAGTGGAAGAGAAAAGGAGGTGAGAGGAAGGAATAAAGGGGTTTATCTATATGACCTAATTTAAGGATGTTGGAACTATTTTTTGAACATGATGAATAATATATTCATATGTCAAAAATGAGTTTTATTTGAATGAGAAATGGAGGTTCAATGTGTGTGATTTGAGAAATTTGTACAAAGTAGCAAATACATACATTGGATATTTGATTGGATTTGAGTTTAATCTTATAAACCAAATATATGTTGATCTTTTATATTGATATAAAAAGAAATCCATTTTAAAATATATTATTTGTTTGAATTGGTCAAACAATAATAATTTTATTCTTTAATTTTTTGGTCAAAATGTGGAATAAATTCACATAATAATTGACAAAAATTAAACTCTCCATTAGTGCACCATGGAAGTTTCATTTCTTTGTTAAAAATGAACTTTGTGCTTCTCATTATTTTTTCTATAAAAAGGCTTGTTAGCATTATAGAAAACATGTACATTCAACAACAAAAGTTTACTCTCTCCCACTTAGAATAGTTATGCTAGTATTTTTTTTATTTTGTCTGAGAGTACAACACAAAAATAGGTTCGTTAGCTTCTATTCTGAGTGATGCAGGAATAGTCGAAGTGTGGTTGTATCCTGGAATTCTGATTGCGCAAACACCGTCACACTGCGGGCAATTTAAGAATTAAGGAAAGAGTGTCTCGCCTCCACACGAAATCATTCTTTGTTCATCATATTTTGGTATCAAGTATTGTATATTTTATTTATGTTTTTATTATTCTATAAATAAATTATTCAGTTTGCCATATCGTAGAAATCATGGTCTTACAATCTTAATTCTTAAATTTTCGTTATTACACTAACGAAAAACTGATTATTTGTTATTTTTTTGATAAGAACAGGTATCAAAAACAAGTATGAGAAAGTTGTTCTGATTTTTTTTCAGATCGATTGGTATTTGTGTTGCATTTTCTTATTGGTTATGGTGGATTTGGTTTTGGTTTAGTAATCGTTTGGACATAATCAAAACTTGTTCTTTGGCATTATTTAAAGTAAAAAATTGCTAGAGTTTTGTTGTCTAATCTAGACTTTTGAACTTCGTTTTGATATCTTAACTTTTGTTAATAAATTGTTAAAGATGTTGTTTTTAGGTTGGTCAAATATGTATTAATGCTTTGACTTGTTTGATTTAATTATCAAGAATGTGTGTAACGTTTTTTGTTTTATTGTTACAGATTTTCTCTTGATTAGTGAAACTTAATTAATTATTAAGTTCATGTTTGACCATGAAGAAGAAAAATGATTTGAAAGAAAAAAAAAAGGGAAAAATCAAGTTTTGAGTATGGTGAAATATATCAATGTTATATAACATTTTGGTTCTTAAGGGATCATGTTTTATGTAAAAAAATACTATAAACATTTCGATCTTAAGAGATCAAATGGTATAGATGGAAATGAATTTCGTGAGTCGACGCCCCAAATTAAGTTTGGGAGAGGTCTGCCACATATAAATCACTTGCCATAGAAAATATAATGTTGTTGATAATGATCAAAACATTCATATTTCGTCAATGCTTTAACGCGAGTCGTATAAAGATTGGCTATGAGAAAAAAATGAGAAATCTCATATTAATATGACTGAAACTGACATGTATATTGTAGTTTCAAAAGTCAATATGGTTAAAAATAACCAAAGAGAGTAGTGGTTTTGATGCCCAAATAATATCTTATCATGATATGTATATTTGCTAAAAAGCAAAATAATGTTTTTGAAAGAAATTCAAAACATACAAGTTGGATTTATAAATCAACTTGAGAGAACTATGATAATAGTTGTATACAAAATGTGAATTTCTATGACTGAAATACTTCAAAAAAAAATTGTTATACTTTTGAAATTGTTTTTTATTCATTTAAATCCAAAAGCGTTGTAGATCAATTTTTCTAAACTCTTAAGAGATGTTAAATGAAAATATGCATATTTTGAGTTATTTCAAGAAATGTGGGGGAAGCTTTGCTTACCATATAAATTCATTGGCAAGAGGCCACATGAACTTAGTGATAATTATCACAATATAATTTTTTTTAAAAAAACTAGTGCCATGCATTGAGTTTTGTATATAATGGTTAATTGTATCTTTAAAGAAGATGACAAAAATCATTAAACAATTGATCTCGACTAATCTTAAGAGATTATGTTCATTATGATGACAACCTAGGATCCTTATATTAAAGGTATGTCATGAGATCATATTGTTATATCATCAAGAGGAATTGGTTAATACCTGTGAATTAAGATGAGGTTTGGCGGTAACTCTACCTAAATGACTGGAGATCCCAAGAAATAGGTTCAAGAAGACAACTAAGTCAAACTAAATCTGCCCAAAGCACTGTACGACTTCGGTCTATACTCAGTTCCTAGGATGATTAAACAGTGCTACATCTAAGGAATAGAGGATAAGCATTTGCTTTTAATGATTTGTGTCCATAACTTTGAGATATGAATGGAGTAGTACATGATACTCCTCTAAACAAAGTTAATGGCAAATCACCTTGTGAGTGTGAAATGGGGCCGTTTCTAGGAGAATGAAAGAAAGGCTATATTCTCCAAGTTCACTCATGATTAACCAGGACTGTTCACGGTCAAAATGAACACAACAGAGAATCTATTTCTGTGAGAGAATGAAACTGTGTTATAGTTATTGTCTAGGTTTACATTAAAGCCCGGGTGGTTCAAGACATCATGTTCACCATCTGGCCGAGTAAATCCGATAGCTATTAACAATGACTGGTTCAAGGTTGAAAAATGCTACCAACTCATCATGCAGTGGATTTTTCGTTTGTACTCTCAAAAGTCCTTAGTTGAGTCTTTGTCGAGTCTTGTCTAGGAGGTCAAGTCTATCGAGTCGTCTAGTGTTTAGAGTCACTTCTATTCATGTGGGGGATTGTTGGAACTATTTTTTGAACATGATGAATAATATATTCATATGTCAAAAATGAGTTTTATTTGAATGAGAAATAGAGGTCCAATGTGTGTGATTTGAGAAATTTGTACAAAGTAGCAAATACATACATTGGATATTTGATTGGATTTGGGTTTAATCTTATAAACCAAATATATGTTGATCTTTTATATTGATAAAATATAAAAAAAATCCATTTTAAAATATATTATTTGTTTGAATTGGTCAAACAATAATAATTTTATTCTTTAATTTTTTGGTCAAAATGTGGAATAAATTCACATAATAATTGACAAGAATTAAACTCTCCATTAGTGCACCATGGAAGTTTCATTTCTTTGTTGAAAATGAACTTTGTGCTTCTCATTATTTTTTCTATATAAAGGCTTGTTAGCATTATAGAAAACATGTATATTCAACAACAAAAGTTTACTCTCTTCCACTTAGAATAGTTATGCTAGTATTTTTTTTATTTTGTCTGAGAGTACAACACAAAAATAGGTTCGTTAGCTTCTATTCTGAGTGATGCAGGAATAGTCGAAGTGTGGTTGTATCCTGGAATTCTAATTGCGCAAACACCGTCACACTGCGGGCAATTTAAGAATTAAGGAAAGAGTGTCTCGCCTCCACACGAAATCATTCTTTGTTCATCATATTTTGGTATCAAGTATTGTATATTTTATTTATGTTTTTATCATTCTATAAACAAATTATTCAGTTTGCCATATTGTAGAAATCATGGTCCTACAAAGGAGTCACCTACAAAGAACCCAGAAGAAGAAGAACAATTCAATAGACCGAGTGGGGAAGACAAAGAAGGTTCTTTAGTAGGCACAAAGATGAAAACTAGTTTTTTTTTTGGCTTAAAGTACGTGGGAATTTTTATAATTATCATTAGTCATCACCAAAGAAAATTATGTTTGAAATAATGCCAATAACTAAATTTATAGTCTCGTCAAAATGCCAACTACGAATATTTTCTTCCTTTGCAAACCAATCTTGATCGATCAAATTAACCGATCAAAGGCTGTATCCATGCATATCACAAATGAACCGATCAAAGGCTATGGGCATATTATCCAAAACCCTAAAACTGAACCAGAACTGAACCAAAAAAAACCGTGACCGAAACTAAACCGAAATCACAAAAACTCAAATGGTTCCTATATTTCTAAATCCAAAAAACAGCAACAAAATCGGAACTGAATCGAGAATCGAACGGGTACCAGAATATTTTGAATATATTAAAAATATTAATTATTTTTAATTTTAACATATATAAAATATAATTTATAAATAAAATTATCCAAAAAAACAAACTACCCGAATTTTTTTGGTCTTTTCGGGGGTATAAATCGGGTGATCGGGATTTTTTTAGTTTTTTTAGGCTTTAAATCCGAACCAAATCCGAATTATATATAATTTGGTTCCACTTCGACTTTTATAGAAAAATAGAAACTCAACCTAAACCCGACATTACCCGAATCTAACCAATCTAAAAAGTATCTGATTCCTAAACGGTTTCTAAACATCCCAACCTATATAATCCGAATACCAAATAAACCGAGCCGACCCGAACCAAAAATCCAAATGCCGAAGCACTAACTCTATCCATGCATTTCTCGCCTTTAATATTATTTTTATACCATCTTCTAAAAGTTGAATATACTAAGAGCATCCACATCAATGAACCCCCTCTTGGGGTTCATTGAATCAATTTTTTATTATTAAAAAATTTCTGTTTTCTTTTTGATTTTCTTTTAAAAAAAAAAAAAAAAAAAATTAAACCAATCCCAGACCGCCACGTGGTGAACCTTAGGAGAGAGAGGTTCACCCGAAAGAACTTGGAGAGAGGGGTTCATAGGTTTTTGTTATTTTATTATTTTGTTTTTTTCGTGTGAACTCCCCCTCCCCATAAACCCTTAATGGGGGTGCTCTAACACAAGGTGGACAAGAATTTTTCATTGACTTTTCGTCTGGCACTCGTCACAAAACCATCCTCTGTGAGAGAGAATCAAAAATCAAAATTTATTTAATTAGTGTATCGGAGTTTCTCAAAGCCAGTTATGTCTTCTTGGGCCTCTTCTTCTTTCTCACTAGCTTCAGAGCTTCTGCTCAAGATCCTACTTACGTACACCACACATGTCCAAACACGACAGCTTACATCAGAAACAGTACTTACTCCACCAATCTCCGAACCCTTTTGTCCTCTCTCTCTTCCAGCAACGCCTCTTACTCCACCGGATTCCAAACCGCCACCTCCGGACAAGGCACCGACAGTGTCACCGGACTTTTTCTTTGCCGAGAAGATGTCTCAGCCAGAAGTTTGTCGTAGATGCGTCGCCTTTGTCCTCCGACACCTGGTTAGAACTCTGTCTTTACTACTCCCACTATCTGATATCAAAGCTAATGATAGCTATTGTTGTACTTATTATAGTGGTTGCTCTGCTTTTCAGAGCTGGTTATTGCTTCCTTGCAAAGAGGGCAAAGAAGACTTATGGCACATCATCTGCATTTGAGGGTAAATAATTCAAATGTTGAATAATCTTTAATTGGATTTGAAGTTTGATTAATTAATGTCAATGCTCAGCTTCTCTTTCCAGCTTCTAAGACTTTCTTTATGCACCAGGAGATGATATAACAACCGCCGAATCGCTGTAGCTTGATTACAGATCAATCCAAACCGCTACTAATGATATTGCAGAAAGTAATAAGATTGGTGAAGGTGGATTTGGAGAGGTCTACAAGGTAACTATAGTTCCTTAACTGCCTTCGGATATGTTTTTTCATTACCATTTTGGGCCAACATAATGGTGGTGAAAACCGTAGGGTACATTATCGAATGGCACTGAAGTTGCAGTGAAGAGACTGTCGAAGTCATCATGACAAGGTGATGCAGAGTTTAAGAATGAGGTTATTCTTGTTGCAAAGCTACGACATAGAAATCTGGTTAGAATTCTCTTATTTTGTCTAGAAGGAGAAGAGAGGGTACTAGTCTACGAGTATGTGCCCAATGAATGCCTTAATTACTTCATCTTTGGTTAGTTGCATTTCTCAATGATTCTTTGGCCAAATATTGGCACTTGAACTGAAAATCATTAAAGCTGATGCTAATCTATGGAGGTGAGCAGACCCTGCGGAGCAAAGCCAGCTGGATTGGTCTCGGCGATACAAGATTATTGGTGGAGTTGCTCGAGGGATTTTGTATCTTCATCAAGATTCACGGCTCACAATTATACATTGTGACCTTAAAGCAAGTAATGTTCTTCTTGATCCAGATATGAATCCTAAAATTGCTGATTTTGGATTGGCTAGAATCTTTGGAATGAACCAAACATAGGAGAATACAAGCATGATAGTGGGGACCTAGTAAGTTTTGTCTATTACTTTCCTTCCATTTAATGGATTTTCTTTGGCAACATACTAAATTCTTGTTGTGGGGTTTCAGTGGTTACATGTCTCCTGTGTATGCAATGCATGGTCAGTACTCAATGAAATCAGATGTCTATAGTTTCGGAGTGTTACTTCTTGAGATTATAAGCGGAAAGAAGAATAACAGCTTCTACCAAGCAGATGGTGCACATGACTTGGTTTCATATGTAAGTGTTTGGCCAATCAAGTTCCATATTTACCTAACCATGGTTGAAAGTGCTGACTGGCTAAAATAATATTCTAGGCGTGGAGGCTTTGGAGTATTGGTACATCGCTAGACCTCGTGGATCTAAGTATTCTATATAATTTCCAAAAGAATAAAGTTGTTTGATGTTAAGAACATGTCTATGTTTCCTATCTACTTGAACATTCTGTTGAGAAGTGTATACACATGACGCTTGATGTAATATACATTCTGAAGAAAAATATGATTTCATGCCCATGAACTCTCCACCATTGTCGCTGCAAACCACTTTCACTTTTCTTTCAAATTGATGTTCCACCATTTTAAAAAAAAATCTTTAAGGCTGGCAGCAACTTCTTGCTTCTCCAGCAGCAGATATACCCTACTCTCGAATAATCATCGACAATCGTCAGAAAGTAAGCAGCACCAGAAGTAGATAAAGTTCGATACGCACCCTATATATCACAGTCAATTAAATAAAAAAATTCCAGCAGCTTTATTAGAACTGTCAAAAAAGCAATCCCGGGTTTGTTTCGCTCTTAAAAAAAATATCATAAACTGTTTAAGAACTCACTTGTTTACCAACATTTAACTGACTCGACATATAAGAAATAACACTACTTGAAGGATGACCATACACCGATGCCACAAATCTCATGAATCCAAGCTCACAGCCTTGTGTATCTTCGTTCTTATCACCCCTCGAAACACGTACACTCCCCCCCCCCCCCCCCACACACTCTTCACCCACTCCTATCACCATCCTCGTAGTACGGTCATGTAACACACACAGCTCATCAGTGAATGTAATCGACCCTTACAAACTTTTAGTAATTTCGAAACTGATATCAAAGAACAGTTTAAATCCTGCGAAAACAGAACTCCTCGCAACCACAAATTTCCTCCTAAACATAAATCACCCTGCTTTGTGGCTACTGCATTATCTCCGTCTGGTAACCCATACATGAAAGAATATCAGTTACATTACACAAGTAGACAATGTTCGCTGTCATGGGCTGCGATGCCCTTGTATCATTAATAAGCTCTCCATATTTTGTCTTACCATTGAGCTTCTCGTTATAGTCTGTTTTCTGAGAAGAAAGGAAGCTTAAAAGAGCTTTCCACTGATCATCACTGAGTTGCGGCAATGATTGACGATCATACTCTACTTCTTTCTTCTTTGCAGTGACTGCAGCTTCTGCAGCCGCCATAAGTTGTGCTATTTGTGCTGAATTTCCTCGAGCACTCACTCCTATACCTCCTCCACGGCCAGTACTGCCACCACCTCTACCAAAATGTCCTTCACGTCCAAAACTTCCTCTTCCTCTATCACTGAAATCACGACCTCTATCACCCTAATTCTCTGGATAACCATTCAGTTGGAAACAATCAGATTTCCCATGTCCATACTTGCAACAATATGTGCATGTAGCATCTTTGTCCCTTTGATACATTGAACGGTTTCCTGCATTCACCTTAAAGCCAACCGCTTCAGTTGGAGTGTCTCTGTTACGCGCCATCAGTTTATGTCTCTCCTCTCTAATTATGCGCTGGTACACAAGTAATTTTAGGAAGTGGCTCAATGCTCGTAATTGTTTATCTCACTGTCCCAAACTGTGATGTATCAAACCCATTTAAGAACGTTTTGGTTTGTTCTTCGTTTCTATCTTCCGTTAGTTCCCTTGTAATCTTACCACAAGTACACATTCGTATTGACTTATACACTGCCAACTCATCCCACATCTTCTTGAATCTCCCAAAGTACACCATTACTGTGACTCCATTATGACGACAATTTGCTATATCAGCTCGGAGTTCGCTGATACCCGCCCCATGAAACAGAAAACTGCAGTTTCAGATCTTCCCATAACTCATGAGCTTCATCGACCATTGATATGGATGTTCTCAACGTCGTTTCGATAGTGTTCATTATTCATGGCACAAGCATCGAGTTGACTACCTCCCACTGCTCAGCTTCTTCCTTAGTTGCTGGCTTCTTCAAGGTCCCATCTATAAATCCTAACTTTCTCTTTGTCCGCAAGGCATTCCGCACATGTGTGGCTCAATCTTTGTAGTTCTCTCCTTTTAACTGAATCGAGGTGATCAAGTTCCCTAGTCCGTCTGATGGGTGCAGATTGAATGGCGACGTCATTGCTTTCTCCACCATTGATTTTATTCCGCCTTCTGCGTTTCTTGTGTTGCCGCCTTCCGCGAGCTAAAACTCTTCTCCAGTCACCATGATTGATTCTTCTGCTTTCTTTTTGTTTCAGTTTTTTTTTTAATTATTATTTTGACAATCCCAATATGAATACATTTATATAGAAGAGTGATTCTTTTCTATTAACCTAGGCTACACCTCTATACAAAAGGAAACTTAACATAATACGAGATATAGTAATATACTTAAAGTTAAAGATATTTACATAAGGCTTCCTAATAAAGCATGCCAACACGGTCATTGAATGAATCTCAAAAGTCAAAAGCAAATGCCAAAAGTCAATTATGTTTTTCTTTATTTAAACAAAATTCATATTGAAAACTAAACGAAGCTTGGAACTTGCAACAAACAACACCATAACCAAACTGGCTTACAAGTGGTGTTATTTGATTTCAGTTTCTATGTTAAACAGAAAATCCAAATTAAAGACTAAACAGTATTCAACAGCCACAAAAGTTGTTAACTTGTTTTCAATAATACCAGTAGGTTCAAACATTAAGGTTAAAACACCATATTCAACGAGAATATATATCAGTGATGGATGCATCGTCAACAGATGTTGGATCAGACTTGGTTGCAGAAGACTGATCCGTATCAAGCGGGTCTCTTCCAGGGCTGCTCTGGAAAAAATATCCTGGTTTCCGAGGTAGTGGTAAAGTAACAGTGTTACTAGTGAGCATTACAAAAATGGTTGCAAAGGTCGGACGATCTACAGGATCCTCTTGAACACATAAAAGACCGATATGGATGCATTGAATTACTTCACTGTTCTGGCAGTTATCAATAATAATTGGATCCACGAGGTTTAAAGCTGTTCCATTACCCCAAAGCTTCCAAGCCTAGAATATTAATCAACCAGTCAATTTTTGCAAAAATTGTATATTATTGTAAGAGAGATAAATATAAAACTTGATTGCGTTTAAACTTACATATGTGACCAAGTCGTGTGCACCTTCTGTCTCGTATAAGCTGTTGTTCTTATTTCCACTTATAATCTCAAGAACTAATACTCCAAAACTATAGACATCAGATTTCATTGAGAACTGGCCATGAAGCGCATATTCAGGAGACATGTAACCGCTGGAACCCACAACAAAACTTTGGTAAAATGGCAAAATCATGTTTAACAAACTTCATCTTACGAGAAGTTGAGCGGAAGACTTACTAGGTGCCAACTATATTGCTTGTGTTATCTTGGGTTTGGTCCATTCCAAAGATCCTCGCCATTCCAAAATCAGCAACTTTCGGATTCATATCCACATCAAGGAGAATGTTACTTGCTTTGAGGTCACGGTGTATAATTGTGAGCCGTGAATCTTGATGGAGATACAGAATCCCTCGGGCAATCCCTCCAATGATCTTATATCGTCGAGTCCAGTCCAACTGACCCTTCTTTGCAATGTCTGTGTGTGCACATCCATGGAATTATAGTAAATTCTAAAGGTTTGTCATCCAAGTTTCAAGAATATGGCTATATAATTATTGAAACAAAGCAATAAATGAACTGACCAAAGAGGAAGTAATCAAGGCTTTTGTTGGGCACATACTCGTAGACCAATATCCTTTCTTTTTGTTCTAGAGAAAATCCTAGGAGCCTAACCAAATTTCTATGATGAAGCTTTGCAACAACAACAACCTCGTTCTTGAACTCTGTATCACCTTGTTTTGATGATTTTGACAGTCTCTTCACCGCAACTTCAACCCCATTCGAGAATGTTCCCTGTCCGTTTTCATGCGCACCATCTTGTTAACCAAATGTGTTGACATAAATTTTCAAGAAAAAGTACAGAATCTCATGGAAAATTAAGTAATAGTAGTACCTTGTAAACCTCACCAAATCCACCTTCACCAATTTTATTATTTTCAGAATAGTTATTTGTTGCAGCTTGAATTGTTCTATAATCAAGTTGCAGAGACTCAATGGTTGTAATATCATCCCCTGTTGCACAATAAGTCGTAGCAATCAGATGGGACAAAAAAAAAACTGATCAGTGACATAATCTAAACCTAGTTAAGGTATTTTTCCTTTTTGGTGAAAACCTAGTAAAGGTTGTTATCATTGGAATCTTTACCATAAAAGGCTGGTGCATTATCCGAAGTCTTCTTTGCAAGGAAACAGTAACCAGCTATGAAAATCAGAACAGCCACTACAATACCCACAACAATGGCTACGATTAACACTTTTGAATTCTTTTGTTTACCTGCGTATCAAAAAAAAAAATCATTTTCTTGATATTATAGTATTGAATATCTTGAGATATGGGGGTAAAAAAATCATAAGAACATAATAGAGTTCACCAGTTCGTGTAAGAGATGAGATCAGAGAACTAGAGGCGGGAGGAGGTGGTAGTTGTGGAGGCGGTGCATGTTGTTCTGGAGGTGTACTAGTGTCGTTTTCGTTGAAGAACAAGTAAAGCTCGTACCTTGAATTACAACTAGGCCAGAAAAGTCTACCACCAATTTTATTAAGAGGCATTCCATCGATGGATCGATGCAAGCAACGCAAACAGTCGTATCTTGTAAGATCAGGAGTGCATTGAACCAAGCCGTATAAATTCTGGAGTGCGGTCCAACTGGCTTTTATCGTATAGAACTTCCTAGAACTGTTAGCTGCTTTGTCGGCAGCTAGGTTCATCGTGGTCGACACCAAATCTTCGAACCGGTCTTCTTGATTAGATGAGATATTGCCGTTCAACAAGATAAACCCTCCTTCGTATATAACTGTCGATAAAATATTTCGGTGAGAGTATCTGAGCATGCACTCGTCGTAATAGAGCGCAACCTCACTCTCATTCGGACACCGAGTTAAGGTTTCTTTGACAGAGAAGGCGACGCAGCGACTGCAAACTTCAGACGAGACATCTCCCCGGCAGAGGAAAAGTCCCGTGACCTTGTCGGGATCGCGTCCCACCGTGGCGTTCTGAAATCCAGTGGAGTAGGAGGCCTCAGGGGAAGAGAGAGAGGACAAAAGAGTTTTGAGATTGGTGAAGTAAGTGCTGTTCCTTAAATAAGTTGTTGTATTTTGACATGAATGGTATGTGTAACGAGGATTTTGAGCAGAAGCTGTGAAGCTAGCGAGGAAGGAGAAAAGGACAAGGAAACTGAAAGAGGTGCAAGAAGACATGGTTCGACTTCTTTCAGTTTGGTTTACATCATGAAGCAACCATTTATATGATGAATATATATTTTTCCTTTCTTTGTGACTACTGTAGATTGCCGTGAAACAGGGGATGTTAATTGTGGACTGGCGACGACGGTAAGTCAATCAAAGCCAAAGTAAACGCTGGTTTCTTAAATGTAAATTTTATTATACAACAAAAATATGAACGTCTAAAGTGGGATTTGATTTTTAGACCAAGTCAATCAAGAACAAGACAAGAAAAAACATAGCCTTTGGAACTTTATTGTCTTGCCTTTCTCTTCTTATATACTCTTATTTACTAAGTGTCTCACTTCTTATTTCTAATGTTGAACTAGATTTTGATACATACTTTTAAATCAAGTGATTTTTTTTTGTTTGTCACAAATATATCAAGTACGCATAAAAATTATACATATTTTTTATATATATTTATCTTTCAATATACATAATTTATATTTTTGCCAACACATAAATTAGAAAACTTATATTATGTAAATATATTTTAATTGTTTTGATTATTTGTTTTTGATTTATATTGTAATCTTGATTTATGTTTAAACCAGCACTTAACGCTCATTGTTTTTAACTGGATTGTTTAAATTAGATGAAATCAATATTTTCAAACACTTTAGACCTGAGGTTTTATTGATGAACTCAATGACTCGTATATAAACTGGTTTAAATATTAAGAAAAAACTAATAATTAAAATTTTGTTAATATCTCAAAAACTGTTATCTACCTGTGATCTGATACTATGCCACTAAAAGAGAATTGTCATATAAAGAGATCAAATTATTTGATTTAATTTCAATATTAACCTTAAAATAATCATTATTTAATTATTTTTATCTTAATTTTTACCATAGTTACTAATTTTTATAAAAATCTACTTAAAACCTGAATGTCAAAAAATATAAATTTCACATTTAATATTTTATGAATAAAACTTGTATTTATATTTTGTCTTATAATTTTCTATTTTATCTTGTGTTATATATGTATGTATGTATGTATTAAATTTTGTTATTATTTTTATTTATGGGTCAACCGATCAATCCAATAAACCGTGGATCCAAGAATTAATATATTTAGTGTCTGGATTGTGTTATAAGTATTGGATGAAATTAGTTTATTCAGTTTTTACAGTGTTTAAAATATAACAGTTTAGTTTTAATTTGAAATTCAGAAATCATATTTTTATCTACTAATGGATTTAATCTAACTTAAATATATGTATCAGGGTGCAAGTTCATATTTAAAAAAAAATTATTATGAATAATCTCTATTTACTTTCCAACATATATTTATAACCTATCTCACATTAATAAATTTCTAATTATGTACTTCAACATAACTGAAATATAAATGACGTGGGACTCACAATGAGAGGTATACAATATTTTGGATTGGATGATGATTAATATTATGGGTAGTTAGTTAGATAGTATCCATAAAAATCTTAAAAATAAGTAATGTTATTCATGAATGTAGAAGTGGCATAGTTTTGTATTTTTTTCCAAAAAATATTCAAGGGTAGAATCGTACAAAAGATTCTGCTTAAATAGTGTAGATAACATGTTTCCTGAAGCATGGCTTAATAACGTAACTTCCGGTGTACATTAACTATGAAATGACTATTGGGTATTGGCTTGTGGAAGGACTATAATCTCAACGGGGGTTAACACTTGTAATTGATGCATCATCAACAGAGCAATCAAAAGACTTGATACCAGACTGACCACGTGGCGACCCCTCAGCTAATAAGTTGGGTCCATACTTGAAGAAAAATCCAGGTGGTTGAGGCACAGGCAGAGCAACTGAAGCAGTAGTGAGCATCTGAAAGATTGTAGACATGGTTGGACGATCTGCTGGATTTTCTTGAACGCATAATAACCCGATATGGATGCATCTAATGATTTCATGCTTGTCATAATTCTCTCCAATGGCCAGATCTACAAGTCCCAACAATGATTCATTGTTCCAAAGCGTCCAAACCTGTTTATTAATTTTATCAAGAAATTAACATTCATGATCACAGTTAAAAAGGAGTATGAAAATTTTGAAATTGCATCAGCGTACTAGAACTCACATATGTGACCAAGTTTCGTAATGAACCATCTATCTGATGGAAGCTACTATTCTTCTTGCCACCAATAATCTCCAGAATCAGTACTCCGAAGCTATACACATCAGATTTCATTGAAAACTGCCCATTAGCCAAATACTCTGGAGGCATGTAACCGCTGTAAAACATATCACAAATGACTTTCACTTTTACCGAAAGGACAGCAGAATATATATAACTGAATATGTGCAATATTTTACACTGTTCCGACTATTCGTCCTGTATTATCTTCAGTCTGGTCCACTCTGAAATTCCTTGCCAATCCAAAATCAGCAATTTTTGGGTTCATATCGGCATCTAAGAGAATGTTGCTGGCTTTGAGGTCACGATGTACAACTGTGAGCCTTGAATCTTGATGAAGATATAACATCCCTCGAGTGATTCCTCTAATAATATTGTAGCGTATTCTCCAATCTAGTTGACCCCTCTTTACAGGGTCTGCACACCCAATGTATTAAACCATTAGACTGCACGGTACCTATGAGAACCAGAAGTAACATTTAGTGAATATATTGTTTCATACCAAAGAGAAAGTAGTTGAGACTTTTATTGGGCACAAATTCGTAGACAAGTATCCTTTCTGCTCCTTCGACAGAAAATCCGAGAAGCTTAACCAGATTTCTATGTTGGAGCTTTGCTACAAGAAGCACCTCGTTTTTAAACTCTTGTTCACCTTGACCAGAATTTTTAGAGAGTCTCTTCACAGCAACTTCAGTTCCATTGGGGAACGTTCCCTGTGAATTTGTTTGACCTTCACACACTATCAGAATTTATTTTCTATTTTTGACACCTGAATTTATAACATAAACAAGTACTTGAGAAAGTTTAAGAACATTATGCCTTGTAAACTGCACCAAATCCACCATGACCAAGCTTGTTACTCTTTTGGAAGTTACAAGTTGCAGCTTCAATTTCTCTAAAATCGAATTGATATGAACCTGAAGTTGTAATATCATCTGCAACTGAAAGCATAGATATTGTTAGGCTGTATCAACTGTTTTAGTGGAAAGAGTAGTAGCCTCATACCAATATTTGGTGGTGCAGTACCATAGGTCGTCGTTGACCTCCCTTCAAGAGAGAAATAACAATTTTAGAAGAACAGAGAAAGAGACAATTAATTTAACATTGATGTCAAAATATATTAAACTCATAATTTACAGTGAGATTATGGACTTTCAACTCAAAACTAATTAACATAAAATAGATAGGCTCACATCTTTATATACTAATGTTGAAAGCATTTGCACAATTATGTGTCTTTGTGCAAAATAATAAGAACTCACTTTCAGGTCCAAATTCTTGGTGAGCCTTTCTCCTAATACAAAGAGCAACCCCTAATGAAAGCAGCATACTGATCACGAATGTGAGAACACCGGTGATTCCCACCACAACTCCAATAGAGATCTTTCTGTCACCTGACAGGCCCAAATCACCTATCATTATAGAGTTTATGGCGAAAAATGTGATGAAAGCTCTTAACGTACTGCTCAAGCTAGATTGATGAATGTAACTCACGGAAAGTGACAACAAATTCAAGCATGGTTAACTAAGAGCAGGATTAAGCCTGGTCTCTTAGGGTAGGATTCTTAATTTTTCTAAGAGACGTGTCTTAGTTTTTAACTAAGAAAATCTAAGAACCGTCTATTAAATAAGAGACATAAGAGCCGTTTCTTAGCCGAAAAATGTAAAAAAAAACAAAAAAACAAATTTTACGTTAAGAACCTCACCTTAAGAGATTTTACGTTAAGAACCCCACCTTAAGAGACCGGGATTAATCATGGCCTAAGAGATTACAAAAGTTTTACCTTTTTCAGGAGGAGGTGGCGATATGTTATCATCAAAAAGTCCAAAGAATGGATCAATATCCCATCGCATGAAACAACTCGGTCTTTCAGTAATGCCACGTTGTTTCCCGCTGCAGCACGATCTGTAGTCATGCACGTTCTGTCTTAGACATAGGTCGCAGTTCGACGCAGATATATCTTTAGTACATTGCACAAAACCGTATATACTCCGCGAAGTCCCAAGTTTTTGTCTGTCGGCTCCATAAAACATGGCAGTGGATTGGGACGAGGTAGCTTCGGCTATCACACGACGCATCAAGGCCTCCCATGCATTATCAAAGTCTGTCAAGTTGACTATGATAACTGGCTCTGCCTCGAGCGATTGAATAACTGGTTTCATCTCGAGGGATCCAAAAAACGAACGGTTGGAGTAACGTACCATACATAAAGTATTAAATTCTGCCCACGCGAGACCTTCTGTCTGGTTAAGGGATATCAACCCATCAGAAGCTGCGACGATACAGTAGGAGCAATTTTGTCGATCAGAACCAGGGATGCACATCCCCAGACCATATGCTCTGTTCTGGTCTTGTCCCATCGAAGCCATGTAGAAGTCGTTATTAGCCGTGACTTTTGAAGGAAGAGACGAGAGCAAGGCTCGGCGGTTTACGTCATAGGTACCATTGGGAGTGAAAAAACCAGAGGTTTCAAAGCATAGGTTTGGAGAGACATAACAAAAGCTTATGAGCACAAACCAGAAGACTACTGACAAGTTAACGTCCATCTTCCACTTTCCCATTATGTTTTGTTTGATGTCTGAAACCTCCTATTCTGAGCACATAATTGAATATTCAATCCTATAGTATTCCATGGATTACTGTGCGGATTTGACCAATCTTCATCGCCTTTTCCAACGGAGACTTTAGCACAACCAATATGTGATGTTACCGTGAGACGTGAGTGAGTAGGCCTCTTTCTATAACTTATCGTGTTATTGTATGAGCCTAAGGTATTTTGTTTTTCAATTTTAGCACAAGAATACATGAACGACATTGCATCAATAAGGTTTATGAGGACCAAACAGGATTGAGAAGTAACTCATCTGATTCATTGTTCTTTAAGAGATTGTGGCTATAATGTTTTGTCTTAGTATTTAGACATACACGAATATTCTCGTTTCTTACCAACTTAAACAGCAATTAGATTAATGATGTTGACTTCCTCAAAACTGATAAGAGTGGTCCTTAAACCAACATACACGGTCATTAAATATACCAGGGTTGAATCAAAACGTAGAGAAAAAGTTAGTACGTGTACCAAGATTGTTACAATTATATGAAGCATCAAGCATGTGCCACCAAGATTAGACGTTATAGAAAAATAAAACTATCTAGAAAAAAATAAGTTCGGGAGGGGAAAAAATCCAAAACATTAACCAAGTCTAAAACAGAGAAGGTCACGGGACATGATAATGGTAACGTAATGGGAAGTTGGTCAACTGATTGGATAATTTAGAGCAACAACTATCAAAGACGAAAGAATGACAAATACAATGATAACTCGATAGAGTATGAGAAATTGAAGGAGATTATATAACTTATACCATTTTTTTAAGGAGAGCAGTCTTGCTCAATAATGTGAGCGTACATACACAAAAAAGAAACCTATAAAGATGCCCAATACCTCTGGTTTCAGCGAGGGTTCACACTAGTTATCGATGCGTCATCGATGGAACAAGGAATAAAATTGTTGGTAGCCTGACCAGGTTGCAAATCCTCGGCTAATGGGTCTGGTCTTCCCCTAAAGAAAAAGCCAGGTGGTTGAGGCACAGGTAGAGTAATTGAAGTATTAGTGAGCATGTGGAATATTTTAGACATGGTTGGCCGATCTACAGGATTTTCTTGAACACACAATAAACCTATATGAGTGCATCTAATGACTTCATCTTTATCATAGTTGTCTCCCATGGCCGGGTCTACGAGCTCCAACAATGATTTATTGTTCCAAAGTCTCCAAACCTGCAGGTTATTTTTCAAGAAAGCAATATTCAATGTCATGATTATAGTTTAAATACTAAGAATATTAGAGATTGCTTACTGACATATGTGACCAAGTTGCCTACTGAACCATCTATCTGGTTGAAGCTACTATTCCTTTTGCCGGCAATAATCTCCAGAATCAAGACTCCGAAACTGTAAACATCAGTTTTCATCGAGAACTGCCCATTTGCCACATACTCGGGAGGCATGTAACCGCTGCAATACACAGCAGATATCACTTTAAGTTTTATCACAATATAAATTAGGACACACAGTGTAACTGAAGTGGACAATTGTTTACAATGTTCCAACAATCCTTCCTGTATTGGCTTCTGTCTGGTCCACTCTAAAATTCCTTGCCATTCCAAAATCCGCGATTTTTGGGTTCATATCAGCATCTAAGAGAATGTTACTTGCTTTGAGATCACGATGTATGATTGTGAGTCGTGAATCTTGATGAAGATATAAAATCCCTCGAGTTATTCCTTCCATAATGTTTTGTCGTCTTGTCCAATCCAGTTCACCCCTCTTTACAGGGTCTGCACATCCAATGTATAGAACCATTAGAGTGTACCTATGAGATCAAGAACTAAAGATTAAGTGGATATATTGCTTTTTACCAAAGAGGAAGTAGTCGAGACTTTTATTGGGTACAAACTCGTAGACAAGTATCTTTTCTTCTCCTTCGACAGAAAAACCGAGAAGCCTAACCAGATTTTTGTGTTGGAGTTTTGCTACAAGAAGTACCTCATTCTTGAACTCTTTCTCACCTTGACCAGAATTTTTAGACAGTCTCTTCACAGCAACTTCTGTTCCATTTGGGAATGTTCCCTGTGAATTCATTTGAGCTTTACACACTATCAAAATTTATTTTCTTTTTATGGCACCTGAGTTTATAACAAAAAAAAAAATTAGTTGAGAAGGTGTAAGAACATTATGCCTTGTAAACTGAACCAAATCCACCATGACCAAGCTTGTTACTCTTATGGAAATTACATGTTGCAGTTTCAATTTCTCTAAACTCGAATTGAAGTGAACCTGACGTTGTAATATCGCCTGCATCTGAAAGGATACATAGTGTTATGAAAGCGTGTCCAAGGGGCATTAACAGTTTTAGCGCAAATAGCTGTAAATTGCCTTACCATCATCTTGTGGTGCAGTACCGTAGCTCGTCATTGGCTTCCCTGCAAGAGACAAATAATCATCTGAGAAGAACAGCAAAAGACATGAACTACATATATATATATATACACGTAAATGTGTCTTTGTGCCAAATCATGAAGAACTCACTTTGAGTTGCAAATTTTTTGTATGCTTTTCTCCTCTTACACAAAAAAAACCCTAGAGAAAGTAGTACACTGATCACGAATGCAAGAACAACGATGATTATGATAACTCCTGCACAAATCCAAATAGCAGGCGGCAATGACACAAAGAAACATAAATCATCTAATGTTTAAATATGGCATAGGTCTTTTTTAATCATTAAGGTAAACAGTAGTATTACTTACCTTTCTTCTTGTTGTTGGTCCTGTGGCCTATCGAAGGTGGTAGAGAGACAGGGGGTTGATGTGGAGGTAGAGGTGCCAAACCAATGTTAAAAGCCTGAGAGAAGGGATACATCTCCCACCTAAAAACGCAGCTGGGACGATAAACAATACCACCTTGGCTCCCATTGCAACATGATTCAAAGTCTCTGACACATTGACTTAAGCAGATGCTGCAATCACTTAAAGATAATACCGGAACGCATTGCATTAAGGCATATATATTATCGAAAAACGTAAAGGGTACTGCTTCAGCTGCATAGTACTGCTGTTGAGAAGACCACGAAGTAGCACCAACTATCATTCGACTTGTTAAATCTCCCCATAATCTATTAAACTTCGTTAAATTGGATCTGATATTTCCAGTATTGTAAAGTATAGTATTGTAAAGTATATACTTTGGTTCCATCTCTAGTGATCCGTAAAACGGACGGTTGGAGTAACGTACCATACAAAGAGTCCCATTTTCGGGCCAGGCAAGGCCTTCTGTCTGGTTAGGACATTTCTCTATCATCTCTTTAGAAGCACCGTCGATACAGTTGGAGCAAACCTTTGGATCAACTCGTGAGATGCACATACCCAGAGCATACACCTGATCGTGGCCTTGGCCAATTGAATTATAGTAGAAGCTGTTTCGAGCTGAGACATTAGAAGCGAGAGAAGACAGGAGAAGGCGACGGTTTGAATCATACTTGCTATTAGGTATAAAAGACCCATTTGTCACACATTCTTGTGCAGACACCATAGGAAAGCCTACAAGGGAACACCAGAGGATTAGGAATAGACTTTTCAATTTCATTTTGGAGATCATACACAAGTTGTTTGTTTGCCTTTCTTTATTATGTCCATTAAGACCTCTGTGTCAGTCAAATTTGCATCGCAAAGTTATCCTTGACCCGTTGTTGGTCCTGTTGTCTTAGTCAATGTCAATTAAGTGGCTAATTCATGAAATTTCGACAAAGATAACCCAGATTTTAGGAATGGACCATGTGGCATCCAAAAGAACACATTATTTAACGCAACACTATCAAAGACTTCAACTATTCTTTAGTCGACTTTGACTAGTCATCCAAAAAGCCAAAGTTGTTTATATGTGACATATACAAAAAAAACAGATAAGCCTTCAAACAAATATACTAATCAATTTTGGTTTGACTCTGATATGAATTTAGTTTTTCTTTTTTTTCATCTAAAAACAGATAAGCCTTATTAATATGAGTTGTTTACATTATGAGACATTTTTTTAAGTTTCTTTACTCAAAAAGACACTTTCTGTTGGAAGAGTACAATTACCTTTCCCAAGACACATATTGGACTATTTTGTCCTTGGTAACGTTCGATAGTAAACATAACATAATCAAAAAGCAACCGAAAATTCCAAATTTCTTAGTAAAGAGATATTTTTATCTTTTTTTTATTATTATTATTTAGTCATATCTCTTAATGTTTTGATATTGTTTATTTTTAAATAAAAATATATATAGCAAATTCGTTGACATAATAAATTATGTTTTTTCGTTTTCTATAATTTAAGATCCATTTTGATATAGTTTTGTTATATTATATATATATATATATATATATATATATATATATATATATATATATATATATATATATATTGTAGATTCGTGGACATGGAAGTTGTGGATATGAATATTTTGACTATGTATATCCACAAAATAACCAAATAATTGTAGTTTTTTTTTAGCAATTTAAATAAGAAAAAAACATAGAAAATTTTGTTGGATAGCCAAATACAAAAATATATTGATACAAAAAAACAGATTTATGGATTAGGTATTTTGTGGACAGAGAATATGTGGATATATATGTTGTGGATAGATAAAAAATAATTTGGGCTAATGCTTTGTGAATACATATATTACATATAAGTTGTGGACACACATATTTATTATGTATCTTCATACGTAATTGCATAAATGCAAGGATAATTGAAATGTTCAAAATCAAACCGAAGAGAATATGTACGTTTGAAGTGTTTGGGGGCAGAAACGAAGACTTACAAAAGTTCAAGGATCAAATGAAAAAATTATAATTCTTGATTGCAGACCATCAAAATTCGCCCATGGCGGCCCCAACCTCGAACTACCGCAGCTTCACCGAGATGGCGCTTACTTAGCTCATCTCCGACTTGGATACTAAGCTCAATATAATTGAGCCTCAGTTTCAATAGACATTAGGAGTTGCAAATCTGCTATTACTGAGAAGAACCAAACAAATCAATTTGTCCGTAACCGACAACATGAACCACAGACAGTGGGGTCAAAAAACTACTCTCTTCGGAAAAACTCCAAAGTCAAATCATTGATTGCTACAGATAGGAACCGACCATCATTCTCCCCAGACCCGATGGTTGCTCCCATCAACACACAGTGCTTCGCCATCGTGCTCACCAACCAAACTTCAAATCTAGAGAAATCACCATCTTCCAGTAGATGCAAAACGAAAACCACAAGTTTATGCTTTAATATTTGAGAAACTTGTCACGAAGGTAATCAATAGACCTACACACAAATGTATAAATTTCTTTTTATGAAAAAACACACACGTATAAACTAGTATACTATGAGAAAGAAGACATTTGAGAGACATATTAAATTTTGGATAAGAAGAAAATAATTTATTTTTACCTTCCTCTAAGTGGTGGTCACACGTGACACCTTTAAGAATCCACCGCCCCAAGTGCCTTTTTATTGGTACTTTCTCAATTCATAATTATTAATTTTTAAATATTGATTGGAGAGAACAATGAAAGTGAGTTATTTCTGTACAGGGTATTTTAGTCTTTGAACACTAAAAAAGTGTGTGTAAAGTGAAGAGTGTCTTATTGTGATATTGTGAACTCAAAAAGTGTCTATGAATGTAATTGTTTACATTATGAGACACTTTTTTAAGTTTCTTTACTCAAAAAGACACTTTCTGTTGGAAGAGTACAATTACCTTTCCCAAGACACATATTGGACTATTTTGTCCTTGGTAACGTTCGATGGTAAACATAACATAATCAAAAAGCAACCGAAAATTCCAAATTTCTTAGTAAAGAGATATTTTTATCTTTTTTTTATTATTATTTAGTCATATCTCTTAATGTTTTGATATTGCTTATTTTTAAATAAAAATATATATAGCAAATTCGTTGACATAATAAATTATGTTTTTTCGTTTTCTATAATTTAAGATCCATTTTGATATAGTTTTGTTATATTTTATATATATATATATATTGTAGATTCGTGGACATGGAAGTTGTGGATATGAATATTTTGACTATGTATATCCACAAAATAACCAAATAATTGTAGTTTTTTTTAGCAATTTAAATAAGAAAAAAACATAGAAAATTTTGTTGGATAGCCACATACAAAAATATATCGATACAAAAAAACAGATTTATGGATTAGGTATTTTGTGGACAGAGAATATGTGGATATATATGTTGTGGATAGATAAAAAATAATTTGGGCTAATGCTTTGTGAATACATATATTACATATAAGTTGTGGACACACATATTTATTATGTATCTTCATACGTAATTGCATAAAAGCAAGGATAATTGAAATGTTCAAAATCAAACCGAAGAGAATATGTAAGTTTGAAGTGTTTGGGGGCAGAAACGAAGACTTACAAAAGTTCAAGGATCAAATGAAAAAATTATAATTCTTGATTGCAGACCATCAAAATTCGTCCATGGCGGCCCCAACCTCGAACTACCGCAGCTTCACCGAGATGGCGCTTGCTTAGCTCATCTCCGACTTGGATACTAAGCTCGATATAATTGAGCCTCAGTTTCAATAGACATAAGGAGTTGCAAATCTGCTATTACTGAGAAGAACCAAACAAATCAATTTGTCCGTAACCGACAGCATGAACCACAGACAGTGGGGTCAAAAAACTACTCTCTTCGGAAAAACCCCAAAGTCAAATCATTGATTGCTACAGATAGGAACCGACCATCATTCTCCCCAGACCCGATGGTTGCTCCCATCAACACACAGTGCTTCGCCATCGTGCTCACCAACCAAACTTCAAATCTAGAGAAATCACCATCTTCCAGTAGATGCAAAACGAAAACCACAAGTTTATGCTTTAATATTTGAGAAACTTGTCACGAAGGTAATCAATAGACCTACACACAAATGTATAAATTTCTTTTTATGAAAAAACACACACGTATAAACTAGTATACTATGAGAAAGAAGACATTTGAGAGACATATTAAATTTTGGAGAAGAAGAAAATAATTTATTTTTACCTTCCTCTAAGTGGTGGTCACACGTGACACCTTTAAGAATCCACCGCCCCAAGTGCCTTTGTATTGGTACTTTCTCAATTCATAATTATTAATTTTTAAATATTGATTGGAGAGAACAATGAAAGTGAGTTATTTCTGTACAGGGTATTTTAGTCTTTGAACACTAAAAAAGTGTGTGTAAAGTGAAGAGTGTCTTATTGTGATATTGTGAACTCAAAAAGTGTCTATGAATGTAATTGTTTCTATTAATATCCCTACTACATGTGCAAGACAACATTTGTGACAGTTACCAATACTTAGTCTAGGATTGAAACACATAGTATTTGGACATTGTTTGACGAGCCATGAGTAGATAATCTGGAGCTACCTTGCTCATTTACCAAAAAAAATCCAAAATTCATATTAAAGAACTCAATTACAAAATTACACTAACATGGAAAAAAATGAGAGTGAAGTCTAATCTGAGAAGGACAAGGCATGGGAGATTCAAGTCATAGCCCTCGAAAAGTGACTCCAGAAGTATTAAAAAGGACATCAAGATTAATCTTCAACGTGGATTTAAATTACTAACGGTTTCATCATTGATAGAGAAAGGAACAAATTTTCCAGTAGATTGACCTGACTCCAAATCTACAGCTGAGAAGTCCTGATCACGTGTGCTTTGGAAAAAAAATCCAGGTTGGTGCGGCACAGGTAAGGTGATTGTGTTACTAGTGAGCATCAAGATGATTGTCGACACAGTTGGACGATCCATAGGATTTTCCTGAACACATAACAATGCAATATGGATGCATCTGGAAACTTCACTGCTGTCACAACTCTTTCTAACAGCTGGATCAACAAGTTCTAATGGTGAGCCATTTCTCCAAAGCTTCCATGCCTACACAGGGATCGATCGATTAAATACGTTGAAACCTCAAATCTGATCGTAGTTATAAGAAGATTGTTGATGTTTCTGTTTATATACTTACATATGTGACCAAGTTGCTACCATTACTGTCTGTATCGTGGAAGCTGCTATTTCGCTTGCCATTAATAATCTCCAAAACTAAGACTCCAAAGCTATATACATCAGACTTTGTTGAGTACTGGCCATGCATTGCATACTCGGGAGACATATAACCGCTGAAACATAGAGTGAACTTGAGCATATAGATGATAATCAAAGACCTACAATTCATATGATCTCAAAGAGAAAGATGGATTACTATGTTCCAACTATTCTGCTTGTATTTTCAAGGGTTTGGTCAACCCCAATAATCCTGGCCATGCCAAAATCCGCAATTTTGGGGTTCAAATCAGAATCTAAGAGAATGTTACTGGCTTTAAGGTCGCGGTGTATGATTATAAGCCGTGAATCTTGATGAAGATATAGAATTCCTCGAGCAATCCCTGAAATGATCTTGTATCTTATTGTCCAATCCAACTGACCTTGCCTTTTGGGGTCTACACATCCATGCATAATCATAAAAAACGCAGGTTTCAAGAATGGCTATATCATTATGATTCCAATAAAATATAGTAGTAGTATTGACCGCAACATACCAAAAAGTAGATAATCTAGGCTCTTGTTAGGAACGAACTCGTAGACGAGAATCTTTTCTTCCGGTTCCAAACAAAATCCAAGAAGCCTAACGAGATTTCGATGCTGAAGCTTTGCTACCAGAACAGCCTCTGTTTTGAACTCTTGTGCACCTTGTCCTGATGTTTTGGACAGTCTTTTCACTGCAACTTCAGTTCCATTTGGAAGTATACCCTAATGGAGTTGACATTTTTCCAAACCCATATTTATCCAAAGTTTCAAGTGAAATATTAGAAAAAAGAAGTTGAAGAATTATACCTTGTACACTTCACCAAATCCACCTTGACCTAGCTTGTTAGTCCTTGAAAACTTATCTGTTGCAGCTTCTATAGTCTTAAAATCGAATTGTAATGAATGTGTAACTGAGATATCATCACCAGCTGCACAGCAAAAGTGTACTAAGGTTAATTAAGCTGATGACATTCACTTCTCTTGATGAGACAGAAAAGATCAACTAAGTGAACAGAGGTGCTCAAACCCCTTATCCCCAATCATTGTCTAACCATAGTTTCCTGGATTTTTTAAAAGGACTTTTATTTGGAAGATTGATGGGAACCAACATGGACATGGGGCAGATACCAAAGATAAACTCACATTGAAAATCAACTTCTCGGAACGATTTTCTCCTCCGGTAAAAAGCAAACGCAAGAGCGAGCAGCACCAAGACAATAACAATGGTCCCAACCACAATTCCAACGACAGCTCCCACTGAAAGGGAGTCGCCATCTACGCAGTCACCAGTAAAAATAAAAGGTTAGAAGATTACACCAAGTGAAAAAAATAACATCAAAGATACAGATTTCTTCTTCTCTCCATTTTATGACATTCGTTTTCTCACCTAAATTATGAAACTTCGTATATTTTTATATAGAAATTCATGTACATAATTACATCAAATTTTACTCTCTTTTTTTAACATTACTTTTACTTAGCCAATTAAGTGACTTCCGAAACAAAAAGACATAAGGTTATTTGGGCATCAAACGTGGCAATTCTGGAGAGCAATACAACAAAAGGTCAAATGTTTAGAAACTTTTCGAAAATATTTTTTAAGTTCCATACTCATCTAAATGTTATCCAATGTTTTCGACTTGATGTCTTTTCATATTACTTTAAAAAATAAATCAATAGCCAAAATTTAACTTTTATAGAACGTCAAACGGATATACCTTTCTTTGCCGCACCGTCTCCGTCGCCAGTCAAAGGTTGCGGCGGAGGTGCTCTGGATGAAACATTATCAAAAGCTCCTAAGAAGGGATAAAGATCCCACCGGAAAAAACAACTCGGCCGCCTAGCAACACCACCTTGATTCCCACGACAACACTCTTGATAACTCCTAACATTTGCTCGAAGACAAGCATCACAATCCCCAGTAGATAAATCTGGAGTACACTCCATCAACGCGTAAACTCGCTGAAACGTCGTCAACGACGTGATATCCGCTGCATAATACTTACCACTAGAAGACGATGAAGCTCCAATGCGTCCAGCTGAAGCAGTATCTATCATCCGGATCATAAACGCATCCCAAATTCTATCGAACTCCGACATATTAATGGTGATGTTTCCGGTGTTGTATACTAATCTGTTCGGCTCAAGGGCCATCGAGCCGAAGAAGGAAGTGTTCGCATAGCGGACCATACAGAGAGTTTCGGTGCCTGGCCATGAGAAAGCCTGTGTTTGGTTAGGACAGTTTTGTATCATCTCTGTTACCGCTTCAGTTATACAGTCTGAGCAGTCCTTCGGTTCAGCTCCAGGGATGCACAAGGCCATCGCGTAGACTCGGTCTGGTTCTTGCCCGAACGAGGAGTTGTAGAAGAAACCGTCTCGAGAGGTGACATTAGAGGCAAGAGATGAGAGAATGAGTTGACGGTTTGAGTCATATGTAGTGTTTGGTCTGAAAGTTCCCGCAGTGTTCACGCAAATCTGTCCGGACACAGAGATGAAACCGAAGGTCACAAGGACGGATAAGAGAATCGGCAAGAGACTGGTTCGATCCATCTTACGAGTTTATGTTTAGTCTTTTTTGTGTATTGAATTGGTAAAAGTTAAATAGGCTTATATGTTTGGCTTTGTCAAAAGTGGAGGCTCCAAAACATTTCATGACTCATGAATTCTGCTTTTGATTATATAATTGGAAACGGTCATATGGGTAGTCAAAGTTAGCGTTAGTTGAAATCGCATTATATAAATTTAAATTTGGAAGGTTTTAGAAGATGTTAACGTGTTGTTTAATGGTGATTAGCGTACCTAATAATGGACCGCAGCCACATAAACAATTTATTATCTAAAAGTTTCAGGGTGAAAGTGATAGATTAAGAATGAGATCTATTTACGTGCCATTTATTCTTTGTTTGTTTTCCTTGTTGAGAAAACGACGTAATAATTTATGTCAAGTGTGACGTCAATTCAACAAAGATAGCCTGATTTTTTTTTTGTAACACAACTTTTTCATTAATCCTTAAACAATCGGAATACAACTAAAGGGAGAGTTATTAAAGACACTTCAAGCATAAAACATTACAGCATAATTGATAGAGCTAGATGAGAGACCTCTAGGATAAGATGACAGCATTTCCAGAGAAGGATTCAGAGGCGTGAAGACAAGGTTCATAGCAAAGCTAGACACTTGAGAAATAGTCACTTTGCATCGTGACGTTAATGTCAAATCCGCACCTCGGATTGTCGCCGAAACGAAATCTGTTGCATCTTCAGATCCCGAACAGACCGGTATACAAGATAGCAAAACGATTATATATTTGGACACACTCCTCCACACAACACTGGGAGGGAAAACGCTCCTCGGAGAGGAGGGGTGAAGTGATGTTACAGATGATCCCGGTGAACGCACTGGTAAACTCTTCGAGCAAGAGAGATATTGGAATGGGTGAGATAAGATTTTGGTAAAAACCTCGGTGAATCCACCGAACATTTTTAGCAGGTTAGTCAAGGAGACCAAGCCGCCCCACATCAAAATGGGCTGTAAAATTAGCTGGAGATAAAGGTCTTTGAAACCTAAAAGGTTTGCCAAGCCCAAATTATGAAATGGGCCCATATCGAGTGCAAAGAGAATGGTCTCACCGATTTCACGGAGGAGACCGGCGACTGTGTCGAGGGAGAGGAGAGACGGCGAGCGCATTGCCATAAACCGACAAAGATCCTGATCCAGAAACCGTGTTTTGTGTGGAACCCCACTAACACCGGTCAAGACGTCGGAGGTTGTGGTCCAAGAATGAGCTTGCGAAGAGATGGAGGGCGAACGTCGATGAGGGTCTTCTACCTGGAGTGACATCGGGAGATGTGGAGGGTGAGATCCACAGATCTGGGGTTTGAGCTCACAGATTTGAGACCAAGACGATGCAGACGGTCCATGGTGAGAAGGTGGGTAGGGGAGCTACATAGCTTCACAAAACAGGAGTCCCCGTAGAACAATGGCGTCAAAGAAACCTTCGGCCTAGAGGAATACATCGGAGCCCCGATGGATAAAAAATGTGACTTTGAGCGGAGGAGAACACGAGAGCTGAAGCAGAAAACGAGTAGAGATATACATGTAGATGATGACATCGCGGTGAGTGGCCAGCGCCGGCAAGAAAACGCGTCGCCGGCGCCGGAAAACATTGACCTACAGAGTACCTCGAGCCCCGTGTCTGGGAGCTTTAGTAAACCCTCTCTGTTTTTGGTCTACAAAGATAGCCTGATTATTTAGGGATTATATAGTCTGCATAATTTCAGAAATTCTCATTTTACGAATAAAATCAAGGTTTGGTCCACTAGGGCTTATCATGCTTTTCATCGAAGGAACAATATCCAGGTCTTGTAAAAACCAGCTTGACCCACACTAACTTGGAAGCAAGGGGGACGGTACAGAGTTTGATAAGAGACTCCTCTGCTTTATTCTTGTGTTTTAAGACATGTCTCCCAAGTTATGTCTTATTTGTAAAGATCTTTCAAAAATACATTTACTCTCTTTTATGCTAAATCAGTCAAACTGAAAGTGAACGTTTAAATTTTTTTCATGTGGACTTAAAACAAGTGGCAAACCTTTGTGGAAACTGGAAACAAAGTAAACCAAACAAAACATGTTAGGTCTTCAACGAGGATTAACATCAGTGATTGTTGCTGCATCCACAGAACAAGTAGAAGACGAGTTGATTCCTGATCTGTTCCCAAAAAAAAATCCAGGTGGCTGAGGCACAGGCAGAGTAATTGAGCTGGTTGTGAGCATTTGGTGAATCGTTGTCATTGTTGGACGATCTGCAGGATTTTCTTGAACGCATAACAGTCCAATATGAATGTATCTAACAACTTCATCGATGTTACAGTCTTCTTTGATACCAGGATCAATGAGATCAAGCAATGATTTGTTTTCCCAAAGTCTCCAAACCTGTAGAAGTTAAGTAAAATATATATATTAAGAACATTGATCAATATTTAAGATAATCAATCAAAGTTTGCTTTCCCTATATTTGGTTATAGTTGCTCACATATGTGACTAAGTTGTTAACTAAACCATCCGTCTGGCGGAAGCTGCTATTCTTTTTGCCACTAATGATCTCAAGAATCATTACTCCAAAGCTATATATATCTGATTTCATCGAGAATTGGCCATGTGTCACATACTCAGGTGGCATATAGCCGCTGCAAAATTTTTTTTTTAACTTAGCTGCAAAAGCATTTGTTTATGGAAATTCATCAGGTCCAAATAAAGTATATACTCACAACGTCCCAACTACTTTTGATGTATTCTCTACAGTTTGGTTTATTCCAAAGATCCTTGCCGTTCCAAAATCAGCAATTTTTGGATTCATATCATCATCTAATAGAATGTTACTAGATTTGAGATCGCGGTGTATGATCTTAAGACGTGAATCTTGATGAAGATATAAAATCCCACGACTGATTCCACCTATGATGTTGTGTCTCATTTTCCAGTCCAACAGGATTCTCTTACTCGCATCTGAATATTCATCCATAATCACAATTGGCTACGTCAAAGAAGAAGAAACAACAAACAAAAACTATATATATGAGTTAAGAATTTAGAACCAACTGACCGAAGAGGAAGTAATCAAGGCTTTTGTTAGGAACAAACTCATAGATGAGTAATTTTTCTTCTCCTTGAAGTGAAAACCCAAGAAGTCTAACAAGATTTCTATGCTGAAGCTTTGCAACAACAACCACCTCGTTCTTGAACTCTCTTTCACCTTGTCCTGCTGTTTTCGACAGTCTCTTTACCGCAACTTCAGTTCCATTCATGAGGATGCCCTTTATAAAATTACCAATGAGGCATAACGATGAAAGGAAAACAACTCAAAGAAATGGGCAAATAGAGTCTATATTACCTTGTAAACCTCACCAAATCCACCTGCACCAATTTTGTTGGCCTCCGAAAAATTGCTTGTCGCTGCGTCAATTGTCTTGAAACTAAATTGAACAGATTCCGCTTCATTTATGACCAACATTAAGCTCGTCAAACAAAAGTTCCTAAGCAGTGAGATTCTTAATATTACAATACCAGTCAAGGCAACTCACTTGGAAGTTGTATATCTTGCTTTTCCTTTCTCCTCTTGAACATAACAAAGGCAACAGAAATCAATACTATGGCCACAACAATAACTACCACTATCGCCGCGATAATACCTCCTGAGACCTTTCTATCTGCAAAAAACCGCCAATTCACACAAAAAAACATTACACAACAAGAAAACAAGAACTGCTCTGGCATTGTTTCTAAAGTGACTTGCCTTTCTTGGTTATATTGGTCCTATTAGCTGCAGAAGGACTGTTTAAAAGCGGAGGTGGATCATTAATATGATCAAAAGCGCCGGAGAAATTATACAATTCCCACCGGAAAAAGCAACTTGGCCGCAGCATAATGACACCTCTCTTCGTATGGAACCATTTCTTATAGTGATCAACGTTTGTCTCTATACAAAGACTACAATCCTTTGAAGAAATATCTGGAGTGCATTGCATCAACACCAGTATGTTCCCGTAAACCGGCACTGGAGCTACATCCTTTGCATAGTACTTACCAGACAATGATAAATTGTTTCTCACCGAGGAAGAAAGTTCTGTGATCATACGAACCTTTAACCCGTCCCACACACTATCAAACTCCTTCTGGTTTTCTTTTCCTATGTCCCTTACGTTATTAAACACTGATTTCGGCTCTAAGGCGAGGACCCCAGAGAAGGACTTACTAGAGAAGCGAACAAGGCAAAGGAACTCATCACCTGACCAAACGAAAGCATCTGTTTGGTTCAAACAGGACTTTAGTAAACTATCTGAGGCGTCCTGGATACAGTAGGAGCAAGCTTGTGGCTCAGCACCTGGAGCGCACATCCCCAAGGCGTAGACTGTGTCAGGGCCTTGCCCAATGGAGCCGTTGAAGTAGCCGGCATTAGCCGTAACGTTAGAAGAAAGAGTAGAGTTGATGAGACGTCGGTTCTTCTCATATGGACTATTGGGTTTGAATGTCCCAGCAGTTTCATCACAAGTTTGTGCAGAAACTTGTGCAGAAACAAAAATGGGACTGAAGCTTATGAGTATGAAGCAGAGGATTGATACAGAGCTTTTCTTTCCCATTTTTTTTCTTCTTTAAATAACTCTGATCGTTTGTGTGTTTTGGAATCTGTGGTTCTTATCAGTTTGTCCTGAACTTTGAATATTACATCTCACTGACAACGCGCTATTCTACTTCTTTTTTGCTATAAAAGTCCAATGCGGTGTACTACATAATCGACTATTTTAGATTTATCTCTAAGACTTGTCAAAAAGTTAGCAAGACTAATATTTAACATATACTAGACTTTAAGCCGCGCGTTCGCACCGATATTTATATTTAAGTTTTATGATAAACTGATAAAATATTTATAACTATTTGGTATTTTGTATTATGTAATTTAATATGTCTTATTTAATATTATTAATATATAATTATATATAATTTTAATTATATTTTTATTATTTTATGAAACAACATATATCATATAATTTATTTGTATTTTAATATATTTAAAAAAATATATAATCATATAAGAATCAAAATAAAATAGTTTATTTATTTAACCCATTTCGTTAATTTTGTGATGTTTTCTGATGAAAATGGATTAAATTTGTTTATAATTCTCATTGATCAAAATTTATTTAAAGATTTTGTAATTTAAATAAGTTACATTTCTTTTATTTAATTTACAAACATAAACCATAAACTATTAACTAAAAATCATATAATCATATAATATAACTTTTTATCATGTATATTTTTTTATTAAACTTAAATTTAAATTTATATTTCTAACTTTATAATTTAAATTTATAAATTAAAATACTATATAATAAAAATATATTTCTTTATTTAAATTTACATAATACTAAATTTTAATATTTTAATAATAATTACAAATTTAATGAATTATTTAAAATTGATATTGAAAATTTTTTTTAAGATTTTTTAAAAATAAAATATGTAATATTCAAAAAAAATAGTGATATAGTAGAATATTCTTATGTATGCTAGTATATTTTATTCAAATAATCTAATATAGAAATGTTATTTTTAATTTAATAAAATTATTAATGAAATGGTTCAATAACTTCTCATCAGTCGATAAAAATATGACTCTATTTTAATAGATAAGACTAGATTTTGACCCGCGCTTCAAAGCGCGGATTTATTTTTGGATAAAAATGTTAGTTGATATTTTTTTAATTATGATATACATCTATATTTTAAAAATAGATATTCAGTGTTTTCATATCAGATTCAGACCCGCGACTGAACTGTAAATCAGGTGATCCGTATATATCTAGTTCAAATTTAATGAAAATTTTGTTAATTAAAATTCTGATAAAATCCGGTAAAATATAAACAGTTATCATTAACATGTGAAATAATCATTGTTGGCCCATTAAAACTCTAAAAAAAATTGATAATATTTCTAAAATTAAGTTTTTATATACTTTTAAATTGTACATAAAATTGAAAAAAAACTATTAGATTTGTAGTTCTTTGAATTTTGACGATTTTTGACTATTCGAAAAATAAAAACTGATATTAGAGAAGACAAAAATGTATTAATATGACAGTATTAGTTTTTTTTGTTATTTATATTGTTTGAGAATAAGTTTAAAGATGTTAGATCGTATAAGAAATATTTTAATATATTATTTGTTATTATTTTGAATATATAAATTGAAATCATTAGAGAAAATTAAGATATGTTAATAATCTATTTAAAAAAATTGTTTAGTTAAATGAGTTAAGATCTGGAAACATTAATGTTTGTTCCTCTAAAATAATACTCCCTCTGTTTCTAAATGATGTATGTTCTAGCACATTTCATTTGTTTCTAATTGAACAATGTTTTCAATTTTCTGTGTATTTTTAATAATGAATTGTCAATTTCCAAAAAATATTAATTGACAATTTTAGATTTATTGAATTGCTATTGGTTAAAATTTATTGAAAATTGTTATACTTTAAAAAATTAATGCATTGATTGTTAAAAATTAACTTTTTCTTAATTTGTGTGAAAAAATTAAAATGTACATTATTTAGAAACATATGGACTATCAACTTAAAAAAATCATTAGTAATTGCCCCATTTAGATTCTTACTATAAATAAGGAGAGAATTTAGGGTAGTTTTTTTATATGTATATAAATGCATTAGGCTTAAAGATAATATTGTAAGGGGCATTAATTATGTTATATAGTATTTTTAAATATTTTACCTAGAATCAAGTTGGGTCCAAATTTGTGCTTGTGTTTTAATAGTATTGATTACTAGAACAAAAAATCATGTGGAATCGATTTTTCTTAAATAACATCTAATCTTCTATTAGTCAAAAAGTGACAACTTTGAGTTTATTGGAACAAAATGGTGACAACTTTGAATTTTGTGGAGACTTTTGGACACTTTAAGTCAACTTTTATTTTAGGTACGGGAAATTAATAAGAATAAGGGTGAATTAGGAGGATGATTATAATAAGAAAAATATATTAAAATTATAAATGTATATATAGATAAAGTAAGTTTTTCTTTCTTTTATGAATCATTGAAGCATGTGGTGCACAAAAAGTTAAAACCTCATCATTTATTTTAATTCTTTTTATAAATTATACCACGTTTTTCATTTCTTATCATTTGCTCATAGATTTTTGTTCTAATCATCTTCTAATTACATATTTTTACGGTGACATCATTTAAACGTAAAATATATCGTTTAATATTTAAATATAAATCTACATATATATATATATATATATATATATATATGTTTTAAAAGAATATGATATATTCTTTCTCGAGAACTTAGATATATAATAATATAATACTATGTTAACATATGATAAATATTAGTTAATGTGAAATTAGAATACCTAATATACAAATTAATATAATTTTTAAAATAAACTGTTATGGTATATTTGTGAAGTAGATAACATATAAGTTTAATAAATCAAGTTACAAATCATATTATGATAGGTAATCGGATAAAATAATATAATCACTAATTACAATCTAAAACATAAATAATAATATTTTTTTAAAACTGAATTAGTTTGCATGATATTTTTTAATAAATAATTATCTAATATTTTAGAAATAATATGTTAGGCTATCAAGCTAATTTGAAATAGAAAAAAATATAATGAAAATTTATTTTCAAATTATTTAAATCACGTTGTTAAAAAATGTATAGAAAAGGAAATTGACAGTGGATTCAAAAATATATAGGATAGAAAGATGATGACACAAAAAAAAACCAGATTTATTCATTGAATCTTAACCACAATTTTGAATAATTATATTTTACTTAATATTATCATCAACGTAAAAACACTGAAAAAGTTAAAATGATTATATAACTAAAATAATAATAAAAAATCTTATTAAATAGACAACCCTATAATTTCTAACGAAAATGACAAAAATAGATAGTAAATACTAATACTACGTTCAGCTGAAAGTAAACAAAATATTTTATTCTACTATTAAAAAAATTGCAACACCAAGCGCACCATTTTACTAAGATAGGTGATTATGAAGGCGACTAAAGATTTTTACAATCTACGCTGTCTTCTTTGGCAGTTGGGATGGATTTGAAGGAGGCTCCGGGAGTTCAACCTCCGGTCACTTCGAAACCTACGCAGTCTTGGGTTGTGGTGGCGCAGAAGATGCAAACACTAAAGCACGATATCAGTAGAGGTTCCGACCTAGATCATTGAAAGAGCTAATACATTGTGGGAGGATTTTGTGATAGCTCAGGTTCATATATTTGTGAACAAGATCTGGTCCTTTGGAGATAAAACACAAAAATTCGATGTGTATGAGGTTGATTCGGTGACGATGAGAATAAGAATACCAAATTAGCTTGTGAAGGAAAAGATAGTAAGGAGGGGGATGTGGAATATTGCATGGTGGTTTCGAAATGGTCTTCAACGGAAGATGCATCGACTACATACAGAGACGATAGCGTGTACAAACTTTGAAATAGCGAAAATATTTGTGAACGGTGATCTATCTAATGAGTTACCAAAAAAAGATCAACTTCGTCACCATTCATCTATCCAAGACTTCCACCAAAGTCTTATACGTGTGAAAAGTGGGGTCATTACGAGTAATTTTGTGTTATGAATAAGAAAGCAAACAATGAGAAGAAGGAAACACCAGAAAAGATTTTTGTGAATCTACACATGATAAGGATTCAGGATCAAAAGAAGTAGAAAACAAGGAGTAGTGAGGGTAATGAAAGTGAACTGGAAGAAGGGCAGCTAAATGAAAAATGGGAAAGTGTTTTTAAAGAGAAGACAAGATAGGGATTACAATATGGACAAGTGAGAATTGCTACTCCATCGCGATTTGCAGCGTTGAGTAACTCTGGGAAAAATGATGAGGAAACCGAGCAGAAGGAAGCATATGATAAAGAGGATTTGGAAAAGGAAAAAGATAGAGAAGAAAATGTAGAAAAGAAGGAGGATGAAATAAATTCTCAAAAGAGTTTGGGGGTAGAAAAGGAGAAGAAAGGGAAAACAGATAAGATTGTTTCAGAGGTGTTTAATGGATGAGATTTTATGTCAAATTATGAGTTTAATGCTTTGGAAAGATTATGGGTTATTTGGAAACCAACGGTGAGGATCTCTCAGGTTTATAAGAATGACCAGATTATCACTTGTTCAGTGTTAATGCCATGGAGAACAGAGGAATTCCTTTTCTCTTTTGTGTATGCTTCAAATACAATAGAAGAGAGGAAGAGTCTATGGGAGGATCTTAGAAATCATCATGAAGCACCTATGTTTAAGAGTAAAAAATGGATCATTATTGGAGATTATAATCAGATACTTGAAGGTAGGGAGCATTCTGAGTTTGAGGTTTCTCCAAGGATTCCATTGGGTATGCGAGACTTTCAAGAGGCTACGAAACACTTTTAAATTGGCAGATATGGGATATCAAGGCCCTCTTTTTACTTGGTGTAATAAACGTGAAGAGGGACTGATTTGCAACAAGTTGGATCGGGTATTAGTAAATGAAGAATGGTTGCATAGCTTGCAAGCATATTGTGTGTTTGAATCAGAAGGGTGTTCTGACCATTTGAGATGCATAATTCAATTGGATATCGAGGAAAAGAAAAGCAGACCTTTTAAGTTCACAAATGTGATAGCTAAGATGCATGAATTCATACCTCTGTTGGAGAACCAATGGAAAGATCATGAATCTCCTTTCCATCCTACCACAACAATGTTTCACCTAACTAAACGTGTGCAGACGTTGAAGCAACCATTATGATCTTTAAGTAAGCTTAAATTGGGAGAGCTATCTAGGAGAACCAGAGAAGCTTATCAAGAATTACGCCTCAAACAGAAGAATACCTTGGAGAACCCTACTATAGAAGTAATTCAAGAAGAAGCTAAAGCTAATGCTAAATGGCAGAGATTAGCTGATCTGGAGGAGGAATATTTGAAACAGAAGTCAAAGATGCATTGGCTTGAGGTAATGGATGGTATAATTGTCAAATGGGTGGGACGACCATTAGTTGTCCATGTCCATATGTAAATTGGTCAATTTTGGTGATACTCATTTGTCCATGCGGATTTTAAATAGATAAAAATCAATAGACTATTGGATTATGTACGTTAATGGGTTTGGACTATATGGACATTGTCCACCCAATGGTCACAAAAACTAGGGTTTCTAAAATTTTGTCATTTGATCTCTATCAAAATCAAAAATGTTTTCGCCAAATCAAGTTTTTCATTAAAACCACAAAAATTGCAAAACCGAGATTTCCCACCAAAATCGCAAAACCGAGATTTCACACCAAAATCTCAAAACCGAGATTTCCTACCAAAATCTCAAAACCAAGATTTCCCGCCAAAATCTCAAAATCGAGAATTCCCGCCAAAAATCTCAAATCAAGATTTCCCACCAAAACTGCAAATCAAAATTTTCCGCCAAAATCTCAAAATTGAGATTTCTCGCTGAAATTGCAAAATCAAGATTTTCCGCCAAAATCTCAAAACCGAGATTTTCCGTCAAAACTGCAAAATCGAAATTTCCCGCCAAAATCTCAAAATCGAGATTTGTCGCTCAAATCGCAAAATCGAGATTTTCCGCCAAAATCGCAAAATCAAGATTTTCCACCGCCAAAATCACAAACCAAGATTTCTTGTAGAAATCACAAAATCAAAATTTTCCGTCACAACTACAAAATCGAGTTTCTTGCTAAAATCGTTAAAATTACGTTTTCCCGACAAGTCGAGTGTTCAGCCAAAATCACAAAACAATTTTCCCGCCAAAACCGTTGAAACTAAAATTTTCTGCTAAAATACTCAATAGATTTTATTGTAATTAAAATTAAAATAAAATTAAAATTAAAATTGTATTTGTCATTAATATTTTTAATGAATTACTAAAATTTCATAGTTTTCTAATAACATAATTTTAAATAGTATATGAACTAAAGTTTATTATATACCATTATATTTTTGTATACAATCATTTTTAAAAAATATATTGTTGAGAGTTTCAAAATAAATAAAAAGTTGTAGATATATATGTATATATAAGTTTAACCTATGTTAATACATTTATTTTGTATAAAAATATTACATAGTTTACGAATTTTAACCCATTTTAATGATGAGTGATAATTTATTTAAATGAAATATTTAGAAATTTAAAAAATTTTAAATTGCCTATTTAATATAATTTTATCAAAAGATGTTTTATAATTAAAATTTTTTGTTAGATTCTTTCTCAAAAGATTTTTTATAATTAAAAATAAAATTTAAATTTAGTGTTGGTTTATTACTAATGTAAATAATCAAATATGTTATATTAACTAATTTTTTAAGTGTTTTACTATGATTTGGTAATAGTAGATGAAAATAGGATCCTAAATAGATTAGAAACGACTACGTGTGTTTAAAAAGGAACTGGTTTGGTTTAGGTGGTTTTCTAAGAATGCAAGACCGGTTCAATTACAAAATAAATCAACCCAAATTGTAAAATATAACCGTTAATTAGAGACGCGTGTTATTAACGCCAATTTTCATTTCAAGAGTTTCTCGATCGAAATCGAAACGATTTTACAAAACCCATTCTTCTCCCAGAATCATTCAATCTCCACAGTTCTTCAGAAAAAAGAACTCTCTTCTTTGTAAGTAAGTACAAAGAAGTACAAAGAACTTCTCTAGGATTTGAAGAAACAACAAATCTGTTCGCATTCTTGGGTAAGTAAGTACTTCGATCTATGCAAACGTGAAATTGTTTCGAGTAAAGTGTTTGTTTCGTTTTTAATTTAATTCTTTTTTTTTGTAATTGATGTTTATTAGGGCTTCCTTTTCTTGCTCGCCTTAAACCAATCAGACTGGTTAGGCTTTCTCGAGGTAAGTCATCTCTGTCTATGTTAGGGTTTCTTGAACTTATCGCGATTTTGTTTTAGGGTTTCCAATTGTTCAAAGCGTAATAGTCTAAGATTCTGAGTTTAATTGGGATTTGCAGTTTCGTTAGGGATCGTATGTTTGGTGTCTTGTTGCTAATGCTATGGAACCTGTCTGGTTGTTTGTCGATCATTAATCACAACTCAATACGTTCAGTTAGTAAGTCTGTATGAATTGTGAAGTGGTTTTGTTTAATTGTCTGTAACCACATAGGAAAATAAATGTTTTTTATGCTTTCATGAGGTAACTAACAGTATTTTATATTTTCATGGTTTGTCAGAGTGATGCGATGAGCACTTGCCTTCAATTAGCAGAGAATAAGCTGACGAGATTGTTTTGAGACTAATGTAGCAGCAGAGCACAAGGTACATTCCTTACTACACAACTCAACTGTATAACAAGTTTCCTAATCGACTTTTCACTTTTGCAGTGACTTTGGTTAGGCTTTCTTAATCCGGTTGTGCTCTGAAGCTTGACTCCGCTTGAAACGTCTTAAAGGTATACATCCTCTGTCTGTGCTAGAGTTTCCTGTTTTGTTTTGAGATTCTTTCTTTATTCCGGATTCCTTTTTACTGGTTTTGTTTTTTTTTTAAATTCAACATCGGGAGTCCTCTTTTAACAAGACTTTAAAAAGCCTTTTGTATTGTTTTGGTTTTGGTTTTGTTTTTCATATTAAACCCCCCCCCCCCCCCCCCCCCCCCCCCAAGAAAAGATCATTAGGCAGACACTATCTAATAGTGTTCTGTAAGATTCTCTTTTGGGAACATTGTCCCGTTGCTGCCTCTAGGGGAAACTTATGCCATCACCCTAACAAGATTGTTAATATGATGGGTTGGTAGTGCATGTCTAAGTAAAGTTGTTAGGGGTTGGGAAACAAGACTATACGGCTTAATAGTCAGTCTTAACACAAGACTTTACAATTACCCACGGCTTTTTAGAATCTGTTTTCGATTATAAAGATGGATGGAGTATAACGACCAACAAAGTCTTAAGACAAAAGACTACAAATCGAAAACAGATTCTTTACTCTTTACCCACGGCTTACAAGTCTTTAGAGATAGACAAAACACAAAAACTTTTTAAGACATGTCTTAACACAAGACTTGACTACTACCCACGGCTTTTTAGAATCTGTTTTCGATTATAAAGATGGATGGAGTATAACGACCAACAAAGTCTTAAGACAAAAGACTACAAATCGAAAACAGATTCTTTACTCTTTACCCACGGCTTACAAGTCTTTAGAGAAAGACAAACACAAAAACTTTTTAAGACATGTCTTAACACAAGACTTTACTACCCACGGATGGAAAATGTCCCTTAGAGAAAGGCTATGGATGGGAAAATTACAACAACCCTCGGCTTACAAAAGTCATTAGCTAAAAGACTTTTAAGACATGTGGGTTAAAAAGGACTTAAGGATGGGTAATTTCCTAAGATCATATGGCTTAATAAGTCTTTACACAAGACTTTACTTTTACCCACGGCTTCTATAATCTTATACCCACGGCTTACAAGTCTTTAGAGAAAGACAAAACACAAAAACTTCTGAAGACATGTCGGTTATGAATGGAAAATGTCCCTTAGAGAAAGGCTATGGATGGTGAACGAGAACCATTTGAATGGGAAAATTACAACAACCCTCGGCTTATAAAAGTCATTAGCTAAAAGACTTTTAAGACATGTGGGTTAAAAAGGACTTAAGGATGGGAAATGTCCTAAGATCATATGGCTTAATAAGTCTTAACACAAGACTTTGCTTTTACCCACGGCTTACAAGTCTTTAGACAAAAACAAAGACAAAAACGTTTTAAGACATGTCCGTTATGAATGGAAAATGTCCTTAGAGAAAGGCTGTGGATGGTGAACGAGAAACACATGGGACAAAAGACTACAAATCGAAAACAGAGTTCTTAGTCTATCTATACCCACGGCTTACAAGT
>CAJHQQ010000300.1:0-238763 GCA_905132885.1 Moricandia moricandioides
ATCACTGATGATTTGTTTGAATCCTCTTATGCCTTGGACGGAAATTTGATTAAGAAGTTGTTGGAACATAAATCACTTGAAACTGATTTTTGTGATCTTGATTTTTGTGTTTCTGTTTTACAGCATGATCTTGTGTGTTCTAAAACTGATAAAACTTGGAATTTTCTGAGATCATTTCGTGATAAATATGTTGTTTTGAGCATTGATGATATCTTGGTTTACAACACTTGTTTGAAAAACGCCTTGAACTTTTAATCAGTGACTCTTAATCTGAACTTACTCTTTTGTGTTCTGATTTTGAGAAGGATTTGCATGTTTCGAAAATGATTCATATTGTTGCATTCCTTAACACTATTCTGGTCTATAATGTCTACTTTGATGTGCATCTTGGAAGGCTGAAATGTGTGCTACTTGTTCTTGGAAAAGAGATCTTGATTTTTGATTTGAACAAGTACTTGTCTTTCACATATGATCCTGGTAGTTTAGTGTCTGTTTTGAGTATCCAGGAAAGAAAGTTTCAGCCTCTGAGAAATGAGAGCATTGAACATACCCAACAGTCTAAGATTTGGAGATGCATTGTTGTCCAAACCGGCTACCTTGGAGATGCCAGAAACAGAGGTTCAGTCCAAGGAGAATATCTCAACATTCAGAATGTCTTTTGTAGTGAATCTAATTTTCCTGGAAGGCCAACTCATCAAGGATTCACTGAGGCTTGGAATCATATGAAAAGCTTCACAGAGGAAGGAGTTATGAATTTTCCAAATCGGAGGTTTTCCAGTCCATCTATCCGCGAGTACCAGACTTCTAAAGGAGATTCAGGCCCAAGAAAGAGGCGGCCTGAGCCAAAGCCGATCATAGGATTCAAGATGAGTCTCTCATCTTTACATAAAGACCGAAACCAAGAAAAATGGTCATGGAATTATGAAGATATGATCCATCCACCAAAACCGGCCATACCAAAGATAGTACAGTTTTTATCACTTAGCCAAGCACCCGGAGGTAATTCTAAAACTTCTGAATATATTTGTGCTGATGAATCTGTTAAGTGTCATACCATGAATCAGGTTACCTTTGACGTTCCCATGGAGCTTAAGTGTTTTCTTTTTTTTTTTCATTTTGGTGAATTGAAAGAAAACCCAAAAAAGAGGCAGCAAATAGTTCACCACAAGAAAAACAGTTGGAGCTGGTGATCCTCAATGAACCAAAGATGATTCCTCAGTCAACCTCCTGTCAAATCCAAAAGCAGTGTAAGGATCATGGGTTGATTGTCTCTGTTCTTCATGAGAATGTTTTTAATTCGAGAGTTTCTAAGCGAAACACATCTTTACTTGGTTGAAAAACATTTTGCTTAAACCTTTTCATGAATTTTTTTCATTAAGCTTTACTTTGAAAGAGATTTGGTGTAGGAAAGAGCATGAACCAAAATTGCTTAGATCGGAGAATCATTTGATTTCGTTCATGATGAGAATTTTGTAAAATTAGCACTGTCTCATTCTTTTCCTAACATTTTCACAATTGTGCCTGATTTTAAAATTAGTAAACCAACATTTTGCGATCAGTTTACTTGCTTGATGCTTGCCCACGTGCTTGATGATTATCCTAAGAGATTGGATCATGTTTTTGATGATGTCTTAAGGATAAGAAACCCTTTGATTATTTCTTTCGCAGATTTGATGTGGTTTCTCTAGTTGTTTTGAAAGTGCAGGATATAAAGGATCAGTTTCAGATGGAAGCAAGCAGAGGAGGACGACACCACACTTGTGTACTTGGAACATGGAAATGGAAATACTTTGGGGGAATAAGTTCAAAACTCCAAGGAAGTTTCTCTCCATATTTTTCCTTTATTGAATTTTACATGATTTTAAAATTCTTTTTTTTTGTCTGATTCATTTTATTTTGTTTCAGGTAAAATGGATTTGAGGTCAAATTCTTTTGAAGAGGGAGGGAATGATGCGCCCCGGTTCGAGCACCGACCTGCTTGGATCATGGACACGGCTCAAGATGGCGATCTTGTCGACCAGCTCGACTCAACCGAGGTTTTAACATAAGATCAGGCTGATCAGACCATGTTCGAGCCAGGAGCTAACTTGCAAAAGGAAGGATTTACTAAGTGGAAGCAACGATCAATTAACCTTAAAGATATCATGGGAAGCAGTAATGATGTATGTTCATTGTTTGACTCATATCTTCCAAACCACGAGGATTCTATGCATGAAAACTTGGATAATATGCTCAGCTCAATTACAGAGCTCCTCGAAGAAGAATCAGCTCAAATGGAGTTCAGAAGAAGGAGTTATGTCATTTACAAACCAGGTGATCTTCAGTTCTCGCGAATTCAGACATGTGCGCATTTAGGTGAGCTGGACCGACACTGCCTTGGAGCTGGATGAGCTAATTGACACTATCTTGGATGAGATGAATACTCAAGTGAGTTGGACTGACACTATCCTAGACGATCTGAGATGGATTGACACTCATTTGGACGAGCTGAGCGAGCTAGTTAGATCTTCCGAGCTGGTTCTAGTCAACTCCCTTTCTGATGAACCACGCCAATCTCTTCAAGGTTCTAAGTCATGTAAATTGGCCAAAACTATCATAAAAGTTAAGGAAAAGATGCATGACAAATGGGCTTGTTTTGGACTGCATTTGGGCCGAAATGTGGATTCAAACATTTCTATGGTTCACAACTTTGCCCAAGAAGTAAACAAGATATTCCTTACAATATTTTCGACCAAGCAGTCAAAGGAGAGTCCCAAGACAATTCAAAACCTTGTGGAAGACCAGATCTAGCCTTTGTTTTCAGTCAACACATTTATGTAGCCAAGTCTTTGTTTTCGGTCGTATGTGCCTTGTTTTTAGCACATTCTTCTTTGGATCTCTACATCTTGTAATGCTATAAATATGGCCTTAGAGCCACGAAATAAATCATTGAGTTTTCCCCTTATTATGAGTTTATATCTTTGTTCTTTGTTTAGAACACTTCTTAGTTTCTTAGTGAGGTTATCTCCAAGTTTTGAACCTTCTTTTGTTGGACCGGTGCGTCATATCCGGCAACGATAGAAGTCTGGTAGTATCATTGGGACTTCCGCAACCCTTTGTGTCACCATTCATTCCACCAGTTATCCCTTTGGTGAGTTCATATCCCCTTAGTCCGATTGAGTGATCTTGTCCAAATCTAGGACGTATCAATTATGCAAACAACTAGGCGTCGGTACTTGCCTGGGTCTGGAAGTATTTTATCTTTAGCTAGCGCAAGTTTGTGGTTAAGCTCTGTAGGAACCGGATCAGGTTTTGCACCAAGTAAACCACACTCTGTAATTATATCCAAAGCTTATTTTTTCTGAGACACAAATATTCCTTCAGGACCCGTGCAATCTCCAAACCAAGAAAATATTTTAATATTCCCAGATCCTTCATCTTGAAACACTTGTGTAAGTAGTTCTTAAATCGCTGAATAGTGGCAATGTCGCTTCCTGCGATAATAAAATCATCCACATAAACCAGAATATGAAGGCATATATTGTAGTCCATGAATGAGAACAAAAAATATTCTTTGTAGCTTTGAACAAAGCCAAAGGATTTTAGAGCTTTTCTTAATCTTGAAAACCAGCAGCGGGGTGACTGTTTAAGTCTGTATAATGACTTCCGGAGACGACAAACCTTAGATGGATCATTAGTTTTAAAACCAGGAGGAAGTTGCATGTAAATTTATTCCTAGAGATCACCATGTAGAAAGATGTTATGGACATCCATCTGATGGATCTCTCACCTCTTAGCAGCTGCAAGTTTGAGCAGAAACCAAATCGTGTTCATCTTTGCTACAGGAGCAAAAATATCTTTGTAATCAAGACCCTCATCTGTCGGTTTCCATGAGCCACTAGTCTAGCCTTAGGTCGTTCAAGTGTACTATCATCTCTGTATTTATTTGTGTAAATCCAGCCACAACCTATATCCTTCTTTCCAGGCGGTAAAGATGTAATATCCCAAGTACGATTTTCTTCCAAAGCTTTTACCTCTAATTTTATTGCTGCATTAAACCTCAGATCATTGACAGCTTCTTTATAATTTCCTGGAATGTAATCCGTAGTGATTTTAATCAGAAACTCCTGGTGCTTAATATTGAAAAAGATGTAGAAGAGTAGTCAGCAATGGGATATAGTGTCTTACTTGAGACCATTGTCAGAGAACTCTAACCTTGCGAAGTGGGATCGTGAGGGAGGTTCGTAGCTGCAGAATAAGTAAGAAAATTCTGCAAGAGGACTGAGGGTTTCTTAGTTCAATGACCTCGGCCCAAAAGATCAAGTAGACCAGGAGAAGAGCCTGCAGTAGATGATTCAGTAACTCGTGATTTCGATGGTGACTTCGATGGCAATATATGTGGAGATAGTCGTAATGCAGGAGCTGTTTTCTCAGCTATAGCAACCTGATCCACTTCTACTGGTGTTTTAGGTACATCAGTAGGTGATGTAGGAGGAGTAGAGATGAGGGGATCAGTAGTATTTATGGTAGAATCAGAGTTAATCAGAGTTGGTTATGTGTATCGGAGTTTAGCAGCCAGTCATTTAGAGGAAAAGCATTGTGCAGTATTGGTGGTGTAACAGAAACGGAGTTTTCAATTCCTGGAAACTGATCTTCGAAGAAAACTGTGTCACGGCTGATAAAGAACTCGTTGACTCCAAATCATATAAGCGCCAAGCTTTCTTGCCGAAAGGGTAACCAACAAACAAGTATTTGCGATTTCTTGTAGTGAACTTATCTCTGACTCAAGGTCTCTAATGCGCATAACAGAGACAGCCAAACACCCATAATTGCTCATATATAGCTGGACGTCCATGTAGTACTTCGTAGGGAGTTTTGCCATTAAGAATATTTGTTGGTGTCCAACTGATGATGTGAGCTGCAGTTAAGATACTCTCTCCCCAAAACTAAATAGATAAGCGAGACTGAAACATACAATCTTGAGTCACATTAAGTATATGTCTGTGTTTCCTTTCTACTCTACCATTTTGATGCGGTGTATAGGTGCAAGACGTCTGATGTACAATACCGGTTTCACGAAACTAGGAGGCAAGGGTCATGAATTCGGTTCTGTCTGAAAATAATAATTCTTGTTCTTTATTGCTCATGGTACTCTTTTCATGCACCTGAAAAACAAAGAAAAAGAAAAATCAGTAACTTGAAAGTAAAAACAAACCTAGACTAAACCTAGAAATTAAATCTAATGGCCATCAATGCTTCCCAGCAATGGCGCCAAATTTGACACATGGTGTGTTTATTGCTCTGGAAGGGTATAAATATCCTAAAAAATTAACTATCATATTAACCCTTAATCATAATACAAAAAACAATACTCTTTCCAAGAGAGATCAGATATAGTACTTAGGGATCGAATCCACAGAGAACAATGGCACACAATAAATTTCTTATTTTTTAAAGACTAAGCTAGGTGATTATATATATTAGTAACAAGTAATCAATTCAAGGAAATATTCTCTATTGGAAGGTGTAGATGCAATATGGAAATATGCTAATAGTGCAAATATGGAAATATAATAATAGACTAACTAGATGCAATTGTAAATATGCTAGATCTAGAGTTTTCAATCTCAATGAATTATAGGGAATAAGAATCATGAATATGTAAATATTCTAGAACTCAAATATTAACTATTATGACTCTTTTAACTCCAACTCTCGTATGCGAGCAAAAGGAAAGACCATCGATCGACGGCTAAGGCCTGATGTCAATCGACGATGAAATCAGAAGGAAATGTGAACGAGATTTGATATGTTCACCACGCTAATTAGACCAGCTCTCGCATGCGCCTAACAACCTAGTTCAATGGAGTTTATTCTGGCACATAACCTACTCTTGTAGTCGTCCATGTCCTACTTTCGGGATCCTAGTTAGCTACTTTAGAATCTAAGCATTAAGCACAGCTCAATTGATAGATATTAACTTAACCTAGCAATCCTACTTTTGGCCTAATCCACGATTGCTATCATTCAACCCTAAATGTAGTTGATAACTACTGAGACATAATCAAAGTAAGAATAATAATCTGAATATAATGCATAGATTAAATACTGGGGTTCCAATACAAATCTCCCTAAGGAGTTATGAATCTTCTCCCCTAAATAAATCCTAAAACTATAATGGAGTTCTGGTGCACACAATCTGCCACTGGCACACCGCCCTTGCACGCACCACACCCCTTACACCCTCACACTGGTGTAATACATAAAGTATAAATATAAAACCCTAAAATCTAGGTCAAAACTCGTTTATGGTAATCTTGTGTCTTGTCTCTAACTTGAGTTTGAAATCGGCTGTCTTCAAAAGTGTCATCGATCGATGTCAAGTGTTCATCATCGATCGTCATCGATCGATCTTGGTCATGTAACATCGGTCGACGCCAAGGTAGTGTCGTCGATCGACAATAATCTTGTACTTCGACTCTCTCAATGATAACCTACAGATTATTCTCCTCTAAATGCTCCAAAAGCTCCAAGTATCTCCATATATTTTCAAAACGTACCCGGACCTGTAAATACCTTAAAACATAGCTTAGACACACATAATAGATCTTAAAAGGAGCCTATAACATGGCCTAAAACTGGTAATAAATAGGCTATATCAGCGGGTCCCGCTGGAGAGAGAAACTCAAAAAGAAAGAGAATGAGAGAGGAACTTTCGACATTAACCATCAATATGAAGAGTATAAGAATGAATAAAAGTATGTGAGAATTAGTAAGAGTATGACAGAATAAATTTTGCCTGATTTAGAGCATTTGAAATTATTTTCCTTAAACTTCATTGTAAAAATTCAGTGTCTTCTAACAAATAGAATAGTTTTATCTTTTTATTTTTATTTTTTTCATTTCGACATGGCCGTATAGTATTTGAGGTTTTGAATCTAAGTAGCAAGTAACAAGCTACAGAACAATTAGTTATCTATTCATACTAGGTGTGTAAAGAATTGAGGAAATTTAAAACTTGAAATGTTTAGTTATTTACTTTTAAATTTCTATCATTAACTATGTGCTTGGCCAACTGTGGCAGCAACCACTGCCACTGAAGGCTGCGGTTGGGTTTGCTGCTTAGGGAGCATTTTTCTTCTAAGGGTCCTCTGGAGTGATTCGTAGCCTCGGGTTAACTGTCAGACTTATCAACAAGGTCAAGAAGCAAGAGGGGAATTGCGTCTGCTTTTTGTGTTCCAGTTCGAACCATTTTCTGAACGCCATTCTCTTTAAGTACCATAATTCGTAACACTTCCTGAAACAAACAAAACACAATATCAACCTTGCGATCATCTTTCTATACACATTATTAAACAATGCCGTATATGCAAATAGAACGCAAAAAGCTAAAATGAGAGTACTTTCGTTTGATATTTGAACCCAAATGATGACAGTAAAGAAGAACATAGCAGATTAATTGCCATACAAATGCAGCAATTGATCAATCGAGAGTCTATAAGGGTGATAAGATGAGATTATTACCTCAGGGAAAGAAGATTCACGGTTGTGCAGTTTAACAACTTCCCATAATTCTTCACTGCCTCGTAATTGCCCAATAACGTGTTGGGTAATTCCAAGCTTGTGGAAACTTAACATATTATTAGATGTTTAATATGTTAAGAGATAAACACAAAAAGGAAATCTAGAATAGGAAAAGAAAGTTTTCTATTAGATTAGGTTTGTGTTTTCCATATCCCACATGTTAAAGGGAATTGTCTTTCACTATAAATATAGACCTTATGGAGAGGTGTTCCATAAGAGATCTAAGAGAAACATTGAGAGCTTTAGTTTTGAGTAGTTTCTAAAGCAATAAGAAAAGTTGTTCTTATTATCCTTTGTTCTAAGAGATCCTTCAATTGGTATCAGAGCCTCAGGTTGGAGACTCGATCTAAGCTTAAGTTGAAGCTTTGATCCTGGTAGCTGTGAAGCAAGAAGTTCACGACACAAGATGGCTGACGTGAATAGGGCTCCACGCGCAAAGGACCTTGGATCCGCATCCATCCAATGTCCGATGTTGAACTCGACAAACTACACAGTTTGGTCGATGAGGATAAGGGTGTTACTCTGTGTTCATGATGTGTGGGACACGATAGACCCTTGTTCGGATGATCAAAAGAAGAACGATGTTGCGATTGCTGTTTTGTTTCAATCCATTCCCAAAACTTTGATTCTCCAGGTGGGAGGACAAACCGCATCAAAAGACATCTGGGACGCCATCAAGTCACGACACCTTGGAGCTGATCGTGTAAGGGAGGCGAGACTTCAGACATTGATGACAGAGTTCGATAGGTTAAAGATGGATGATAGTGATACCGTGGATGACTTTGCGGGAAAGCTATCAGGGTTATCATCCAAGGCAGCCTCGTTGGGAGAAAACATAGAAGAATCCAAGATGGTTAAGAAGTTTTTGAAGGGTCTTCCAAGACACAAGTATATCCAGATCGTAGCGTCGCTTGAGCAAGTCCTAGAACTCAACTCTATGGGTTTTGAGGACATAGTTGGAAGGATAAAGGCGTATGAGGAGCGTGTATGGGAAGAAACTCAAAAGGAAGACCAAGGGAAGCTTATGTTTTCAGATAACAATCACCAAGTTCAGAGGAACTGGAGATTTTCGTGGTAGTGGTAGAGGACGGAATGGAAGAGGCAGAGGTCGAGGTAGGTTACACAACCAAAGTCATGTGTCACACACCGAAGACAAAAACTCGAAAAAGGATCGTTTGAAGCTGATATGTTGGAGATGTGACAAGCTGGGTCACTATGCGAATTCATGTCCCGAGAAATCAGTAAGGAATCAAGAAACCAACTTAAATGAAACACAAGAGGCCGATGCCCTCTATGTACACGAGGTGGTATTCTTGAATGAAGACAAGGTGATTCCGAAGAATCTTGATATCGACAAAGGCAATACAAGTGTTTGGTATTTGGATAATGGAGCGAGCAATCACATGACGGGTAACAAGGAATTCTTTTCGAGTTTGAATCTCAACACCAAAGGGAAAGTGAAGTTTGGTGATGGATCGTGTGTTGATATCGTAGGAAAAGGGGTTGTTACCTTTGTGTGCAAGACTGGAGAGAAGAAGGCACTCAAAGACAAATACTACATACCCGACCTGAAGCATAACATATTGAGTCTTGGACAAGCAACAGAAACGGATGTGAGGTTAACATGAAAGATGTCTATTTAACACTCACAGATTCGTGTGGCAGGTTGCTTGTACGTGTAACAAGATCTCAAAACCGTCTCTACAAGACCCCGATGGAGATTAGCTATCCGCAGTGTTTACATGTCAGAGATGAAGATGCAACATGGAGGTGGCATGCTCGACTAGGACATATAAGCTATGGCGTGATGGACAACATGGTAAAGAAGGAGATGGTCGTAGGAATACTGTGTGTAACACACGAAGAAAGCGTGTGTGACGCATGTCTAGCAGGGAAGCAGATTAGACATTCATTCCCGACTAAAGCCATGTTTCGTGCGACAAAGCCATTGGAGTTATTGCATGGAGATTTGTGTGGACCAATCACACCACCAACTCCTGCAAATAACAAGTATGTATTTGTCCTAATTGATGACTTCTCCAGGTATATGTGGACTATACTTATGAAGGAGAAGAGTGAGGCATTCGATCGGTTCAAAAGGTTTAAGGAAAGTGTAGAGAAGCAAACTGGTTTAACCATTAAGACCTTTCGCACCGATAGAGGAGGAGAGTTTACCTCAGCTGAGTTCAATCTATTTTGTGAAGAGAATGGAATTAAAAGGCACCTAACCGCGCCGTACACACCTCAGCAAAACGGTGTTGTGGAGAGAAGAAACCGAACCTTAATGGGTATGACAAGAAGTATGCTGAAGGCAATGAAGATGCCGAATTACTTATGGGGAGAAGCTGTACGACATTCAACTTACCTCATCAATAGAGTTCCTACAAAAGCCTTGAAGGATCAAACGCCATACGAGTGTCTCACATCGAAGAAACCAAATATCGAGCACTTGAGAATATTCGGTTGTGTAGCACATGCAAAAATCAGTGTGACACATCTAAAGAAGTTAGATGAGAGATCAAAGAGTATGATCAATCTTGGAACTGACCGGGTTCCAAAGCATATAGACTCTACGATCCAGTCGCATGGAAGGTGATGGTGAGTAGAGATGTGATTTTTGATGAGAAGAAAGCTTGGGATTGGACGTCTACAACCAACCAAGCTGAGTGTGAACCTAGTATGCTTAAGCTTCCACATGAGGGTGATATAGAAGAAGGAAATGATCCAGGTGAGGATCATGAACAAGAAGCTATAAACCAAGATGAGGAAGAAGAAGAAGATACATATCACAATGCAAACCAAGACGGTGGTGGTCAACCGTTGGTGACTAGACACGGCCGCACCTTAACAAAACCAAGGTATCTCGATGATTATGTGTTACTTGCAGATCAAGAAAGTGCAATGTTGTTGCTCACAGTAGATGGCGAGCCAGAGAACTATCTTGAGGCCGAACACGTAAGAGAATGGGTTGAAGCTATGGTGGCTGAGTTGGATTCTATCACAAGAAACAAGACATGGGAGCTTGTGGATAGACCGGCGGGAGTGAAACATATAGGGTTAAAGTAGATCTACAAGATCAAGAGAAAAGCGGATGGTACGGTGAACAAGTATAAGGCGAGACTTGTGGCAAAAGGCTATGTACAAAGACAAGGAATAGATTTCGATGAAGTGTTTGCACAAGTGGCACGTCTCGAAACTATACGGCTCTTAATAGCTCTTGCAGCAACAAACGGATGGGAGATTCATCATCTGGACGTGAAGACCGCTTTCTTGAATGGAGATCTAAAAGAGACAGTGTATGTGACACAGCCCGAAGGTTTTTGAAAAGAAAGGAGAAGAGGATCGAGTTTATGTGTTACACAAGGCGTTGTATGGGTACGCCAAGCACCAAGAGCCTGGAATGTGAAACTCGATCAAGTTCTCAAGGAGATGAGATTCAAGAAGTGCACGAAGGAGCCATCAGTGTATCACAAGAACGAAGAAGGAGACTTCTTGTTGATAGCCATTTACGTCGATGATCTATTTGTGACAGGAACTTCGCTTAAGGTGATTAAGCAATTCAAGGAAGAGATGTCAAAGAAGTTTGAGATGTCAGATCTAGGAAAGTTAACGTATTACCTTGGCATAGAAGTGATTCAAGGAGCAGACGGAATCAGAATTAAACAAGAAAGGTATGCTCAAGGAATCTTGTGTGACACAAAGATGGAAGCGTGTAACACGACTCACGTACCAATGGAGTCGACTTTGAAAATCTCAAAAGCTGAAGATGAACCAGAGATAAATGCTACAGATTTCAGAAGAATCATAGGATGTTTGAGGTATCTACTTCACACAAGACCTGACTTGTGTTACGCAGTAGGCGTACTGAGTAGATACATGCATAATCCGAGAGACTCTCATGGACAAGCCATCAAGCACATATTGCGGTATGTGAAAGGAACAACAAACTTCGGTATGTTCCTCAAGAGAGATGGGTCAAGGAGTGTCGTTGGTTATAGTGACAGCAGTCACAACATTGATGTCGATGACGGGAGGAGCACGTTAGGACATGCATTCTATTATGGTTCATCACTGGTTACTTGGACATCGCAGAAGCAGCAAACGGTTGCATTGTCAACATGCGAAGCAGAGTTCATGGCAGCAACGGAAGCAGCGAAGCAAGCTATATGGATCACGGAGTTGTTGAGTGAGATACTAAGTGAAGAAGGCGAGAGAGTCAGACTTAGGATCGACAACAAATCAGCATTGCTCTAATAAAGAATCCGGTTTTCCATGGAAGAAGTAAGCACATACTTTCAAGATATCATTTCATTCGAGAGTGTGTGGAAAATGGGCAAATCGAAGTAGAGCATGTGCCGGGTGTTGAGCAGAAGGCCGACATCCTAACCAAGCCATTAGCAAGGATTAAGTTCAAGCAAATGAGGAGCTTAATCGGAGTTCAAGAAATTGGTCTCCCTAATTCAAGTTGGAATTAAGGGGGTGATTGTTGGGTAATTCCAAGCTTGTGGAAACGTAACATATTATTAGATGTTTAATATGTTAAGAGATAAACACAAAAAGGAAATCTAGAATAGGAAAAGAAAGTTTTCTATTAGATTAGGTTTGTGTTTTCCATATCCCACATGTTAAAGGGAATTGTCCTTCACTATAAATATAGACCTTATGGAGAGGTGTTCCATAAGAGATCTAAGAGAAACATTGAGAGATTTAGTTTTGAGTAGTTTCTAAAGCAATAAGAAAAGTGTTCTTATTATCCTTTGTTATAAGAGATCCTTCATAACGTTCATGTTCCTGAGAATCACCAGTGCATTGTAAGACGACAAGAAAGAAGAAAAGGAATCGAATAAAGTGATTACATATTCTATCAAGTACAAATCTCAACTGTTCAAGGCCACCAGTAAAAGGTAGGTGCTTTGTCAATCATTAGATATAACAAAGTAACTTGGACGTCTATCTTAGGTCCTTGGTGCAAAGATCTTAAGCAAACCTGCACAAGCCAAGAGAAGGGCCGGAGAATTCACCTTTAACTAGAAACCCATAAGCTTTCTCTATCATATAGGCAAAGCACTAAAGGAGGTGAGAGATAGTTATAGTTGATGTACTTCTGGAGCTCTGAAGGCTTTGGTTCCTGACCAAGGACCATTTGGATTAAGATTGAAGGAAAAGGAAACTTGAGTTATACGATAAGGACCTCATCCTACCGGGAAGTTAGGAATCATAATACGTTTAGGAGTTATATAGATATATTACCTACTAGGATTAGGAGTTTATAATCTCTATATAAGAAGATGTCAAAGTTGTGACATAGCTTACTAGAGTTTAGAGATTGAGAGCTTGAGTTTTGAGTTATTTTCTCAAGTTAATAATAAGAGAGTTATTCTTATTTGCATCTTTGGATTCTATATTTGGTATCAGAGCGAAGGTTACGAGTTATGGGAGATCTTACAATAACAACTATGGCGAAACCTAGAGAAGGAGAAGCCTCTTCGATCAAGTGTCTGATGTTGAATGCAATGAACTATACTGTGTGGGCTATAATGATGAAAAGACTACTTAAAGTTCACAGAGTATGGGGAATTGGCGAGACAGCAACAGATGACATGGATAAGAACGACATGGCAACAACTATGTTGTTTCAGTCGATGCCGAAGGCACTCATCTTGCAGGTCGGAGAATTGGATACGGCAAAGAAAGTGTGGGATGCCATTAAAGCGAGGTACGTTGGAGCTGAGAGGGTTGCAGACTTTAATGGCAGAATTAGATAGATTGAAGATGAGAGACAATGAGAAGATAGATGACTTTGTCGGTAAGATATCAGAAATATCCTCAAAATATCTTGCCCTAGGAGAAGAGATTGAAGAATCAGAGCTTGTAAAAAAGTTTTTTAAGATTCTTACAAGAAAAAAATACATTCACATTGTGGCTTCACTTGAACAAGTGCTAGACATAAAGACCACAAGCTTTGAAGACATCATAGGACGTTTAAAAGCTTACGAAGAGCATATTTTCGAAGAAGAAGAAACTCAGGAGGAACAAGCAAATTGATGTATGCAAACTCAAAAATCCAACGCTCTCGTGACTGTAATGAAGATTATAGAGGATATAGAGATTGCGGAGGACGGTTTTACAGAGGAAGGGGCCGTGGTCGCTTTAACAGAGGAAGAGACACATTGAGAGTCACTTGTTTTTGATGTGATAAATTAGTTCATTATGACTCTACCTGTCCAGAACGTTTTCTTAAAATCCAAGAGACACAAGAAACTGAAGATGATACATAAGATGCCGATGAACTCATGATGCAAGAAATGTTTTACCTAATCGAAGAAATGTAGTACCAAGGAAATACAAGGCAAGTACATTTGAAGAAAACTTGTGATATGTTGACAACGGATCTAGGAACCACATGACAGGGGATCGACGGTAATTTTCCAAGTTGAACGAGTCTATTATAGGAAAGGTGAAGTTTGGTGATGATTCCCGTATAGACATCAAAGGGAAAGGGTCCATCGAGTTTACAAACCGTAATGGAGAGTCCAGAACCATGAGTGATATTTACTTTATTACGGATTTGAAGAGTAACATCATCATCCTAGGTCAAGTAACGGAGTCTGGATGTGATGTAAGACTCAAAGGCCAGTGTTTAACTATGCACGATAGAGATGGAAAGCTGCTTGTCACGGCTGTTAGGTTAAGAAACCGACTATACCAAGTCCACATGGGAATAAAAGACAATTTACCTACTCTCGACAACTACTAATGAATCAAGCAGATGTCACGCGAGGCTTGAACACATAAATATCGAGACAATCAAATATATGGTGCAGCAGTAACTTGTAACTGGAGTACCACAGGTTGACACAGACAGAAAAATATGTACCTCTTTCTTGTTGGGAAAGCAAACACGTAAGGTATATCCAAAAGCTACCACATTCCAAGATGATAAAATACTTGAATTCGTGTACGGTGATATCTGCGGGCCTATATCACCAAGCACATTACCAGGGAACAAATATATATTGGTCCTCATGAACGATCATTCAAGATATATGTGGACGATACTGTTGAAAGAGAAAAGTGATGCCTTTGAGAAATTCAAAAGATTTAAGCGTGAGGTAGAACAAAACACTGGTGCAAGCATACAAGTTTTTAGAACGGACAGAGGAGGTGAATTTGTGCCACATGAATTTAAATATTCCTGTGAGAACTCTGGCATCAAAAGACACCTCACAGATCCGTATACGCCTCTACAAAACGGAGTTATCGAGAGACGAAAAAGAACATTGTTGGAGATCACTATATGGAAGTTTAAGAAGATTTGAGCTAAGTATTGTGAAGAACCATGAAGAACAATGAAGAACAATGGAGAGAGAGAGAGAGAGAGAGAATTTCGTGACCAGAGAGAGAGAGATGAGGAAGATATGTTTCCTTGCCTTTCTTAGTTCTGGATACATGTCTTTATATAGACCAGACAATACATAAAATAATCAGACAAGTTTGAATAAAGAAAAGAATAAATTAATGGGACTGAGCAATGGCAGGGACTGAGGGATGCCAGGGACAGACTGAGGGATGTCAGGGACAGACTGAAGGATGTCAGGGACAGTCTGAGGGATGCCAGGGACTGAGGTATGGCAGGGACAGTCTGAGGGATGCCAGGGACTGAGGAATGGCAGGGACAGTCTGAGGAGGAGCAGAGGCACGTCCAGCAAAGTAGGAAAGGGACAGGAGCTAAGTGGTCCACTCTCCTTAACACAACATGTGACTTCTCTCCCTAAAGATTCTCTGCCTCTAGTCGACATCCTCTTTGGTTCCTCATGCCTTGATTTATTCTTCTCTATCATTCATGTCTTCATGTCAACACTCCCCCTCAAGCTTGACCATAGGGACAAGTCAAGCTTGGATTCCATGAAGCATTCCCTCATTAAAACCTTTACTTGGGAAAACCACTTGGGATAAAACCCAAGTAAAGGAAAAAGAGTAGAACACTTCATGGTAAGAGGATCAGTGACATGAGATGTCTATGAGTCCAAGCTTAGGATGAATGAACTCACAAACCTTGCTGCTTGCTGCCTTAGTGAATATGTCAGCCAATTGATCTTCACTTCTTGTGTAGCATGGAAGAATCACTTGGTGCTCTACTGCTTGTCTCACCTTGTGACAGTCTACTTCTATGTGCTTTGTCCTCTCATGGAAGACTGAATTTGATGCAATGTGTATAGCCGCCTGATTGTCACAATGCATTGTCATTGGTGATGTGATTTCTATTTCCAAGTCTTTGAGTAGTCCTTTGATCCATATAAGCTCACTTGTTAGCTTCCTCATGGCCCTATATTCTGCCTCAGCACTTGAGCATGACACCACCTTCTGTTTCTTGGTCTTCCATGTGACTAGATTGCCTCCAATGAAAGTACAATATCCAGTGGTTGATCTCCTATCAGTTCTGTCTCCAGCCCAATCTGCATCACAATTTCCCACCACTTCAGTGCTTCCATTTCTAGCCATCCATATGCCTTGACCAGGAGCTTCTCTCAAATATCTCAAGATCCTCTCCACCATGTGCCAATGATGAATTGTGGGTATTTGCATATGCTGACTGACTTGGTTCACAGCAAAGCATACATCAGGTCGAGTTATGGTCAGATATATGAGTTTTCCAACCATTCTTCTATATTTCTTGACATCCTCAAATGGAGTGGCATCAAACTCCCCCTCTCGTAGTACCTTGTAGCCTTCCTCTAATGGTGTCTTGGCATGTCTACCACCAAGGTTTCCTGCCTCATTTAAAATGTCAAGTGTGTACTTCCTTTGGGATAAGAAAAGCCCCTCTTTAGAGCGGCACATTTTAATCCCTAATAAGTACTTTCACTCTCCCAAATCCTTAATATCAAATGCAGTTTTCAGAAAAGTTTTGGTTGAGAGTATACCTTCCTTGTTGCTACCAGTGATAATGATATCATCTACATACACCAAGATCACCACAATACCTTGTTGGCTAGTTAGAGTAAATAGGGAGTGATCTGCCTCTGATTTTACAAATCCTCTTCCATTAAGAGTTGCACTCAGCTTGTGGTACCAGGCTCTAGGAGATTGTTTCAAGCCATATATTGCCTTCTTCAGCCTCAAAACATTCCCTGGTTTGACCATGTTCTCTAAACCAGGAGGTGGCTTCATGTAGACTTCATCTTCCAATTCTCCTTGGAGGAATGCATTCTTTACATCCATCTGCCATAGATCCCACTTAAGGTTGACAGCAAGAGATAGAAGAATCCTTATGGTGTGCAACTTGGCCATTGGTGCAAAGGTATCCAGGTAATCTTCCCCATATACTTGAGTGTAACCTCTTGCCACAAGTCTTGTCTTCTTCCTCTCTGGTTTTCCATTAGCAAGATACTTGATTGTATACAGTAGGCGACTTGTCACTGCCTTCTTACCCTTGGGGAGTTCAGTTTCAAACCATGTATCATTCTTGATCATGGCACCAATCTCATCACCAACAGACTGTCGCCACTCCTCATGTTGCATAGCTTCTTCATATGTTTTTGGAATGTACTCAGCATCCAATTCCCCAATGAAGACTTGATGTTCTTCTGGATATTGAGCAAGAGAGCATACTGCACTTATTTGATGAGCCACAACTTCAGCATTGAAGTAAACCCTTGTGTTAATCCAGTTTGAGGCCGGCTTCCTGATCCTTGTACTTCTTCTCAATGGTTGTATTTGATCAGGTTCTGGATCATTTATTCCACTAGGCTCTCCCACTTGAGTCTCAGTCTCTCCCACTTGAGTCTCAGTTTCTAAATCAGATAGACCTTCATCAGATGGCACTCCATCTTGATCATGAGCTATTGAGTTCTCCTCAGGTTGAGCTTGAGCTTCAGATTGATCATCACTTTCATTGCCCCCTCATGATCAGGATGAGTGACTCGAATGTCTTTCTCAGCCTCTGGAACAGTATGGGTGGGATCCTCCTTGGCTGGTTCAGGAACTCTTGGTATACTGATGCCTAGCCTTTCCATAATAACTCTCAGATTGTTAGCTCTATCAGAGGCAGATTGAGATAGATCCTTAAGCTCTTCCCAACTCTTCTCATCATAATAACCTCTTGATTCCATGAACTTAACATCTCTGGATACCATAACTCTCCTTGTTTCTGGAACATAACACTTGTAGCCTTGCTGATGCGTGGAGTATCCAATAAACATTGCCTTTGTGCTTCTAGCCTCTAGCTTGTTGCGTAGCTCTCCTGGAATCAAGACAAAACACACACACCCAAGCACACGCAAATGGTCTATAGATGGCTTAGTTTGGTTGAGTACCTCATAAGGAGTAGCATCAAGGAGTATTTTGGTGGGTGTGCGGTTGATCAGGTAGGTGGCTGTAACAACTGCATCTCCCCAAAACTTCTTAGGTACATTTGTGTGAAACATTATGCTCCTGGCTACTTCCATCAAGTGTCTATTCTTCCTTTCTGCCATGCCATTTTGCTGAGGTGTGTAAGGACAGCTGGTTTGGTGTATGATTCCATGTGTGGCAAGATGTTCTTTGAAGGCTGTGCTAGTGTATTCACCACCATTATCTGATCTAAGAATTTTTATCTTAACATTGAAATGGTTAGTGATATAGTTCTGAAAATTTTTAAATGCTTCTAGCACCCTATCTTTTGATTGCAACAAGGTAATCCATGTGTACTTAGATTTCTCATCTATAAATGTCACAAAGTATCTATGTTGTTCTCTAGATGCACATGGGGCAGTGCACACATCAGAATGTATTAAATCAAAGTAGTGATCATAGATAGTTTTTGATTTAGGAAACACACTTCTACAATGTTTTCCTAGAATACAAGCCTCACAATCACTTTTAAACGAAATACTAGGCAACATGATGTTTAAGGCTCTAGAATGAGGATGTCCTAATCTAGCATGCCACAATACATCTTTAGAGATTTCAGAAATAGCATTAAAAGCAGAAGATAATTCAACAGCTGGTCTTGTGTCCTCAAGCAAGTACAAGTCTCCCTTGTTCACACCTTTGCCAAGCAACTTACTAGACTCAATATCCTGAAAGTAAACTTCATTAGGAGTGAATGTAACATGGCAGTTTAAATCGTTTGTGGCCTTTTTAACAGAAACCAAGTTTGATGCAAAGGTTGGCATATAGAAAGCCTTAGATACTTTGTCAAACAAATTCAAATCACATATTCCTCTTATTGGGACTTTATCACCATTTGCTATCATCACATTTCCTAAGGCTGGTTTCACATTTCTAATCAAGTGGGAATCACTAATCATATGATGTGAGGCACCAGAGTCTATTACCAATGGTCTAGCAGGTTTTAAATCATTCATTGTATTATAATCAGTGTGAGATGCATTAAGAGAGAAGCCAAGAGTTTTAGGGATACCAGATTCTTTCAAGGCCTTGATGAGAGCATCTAGATCAGATCTCTTGATAGTCTCATCCTGGTTGGTTCTTGCAGTTGAGTACACTGAAGTAGAGGCCATAGCACTTCCCACACCATTGTTTGGGGTCACTGGTTCAGCACCATCACTGGAGAAGTTAGCTCTTGCATCCATGTACTGATTTCGGTTCTCCTTGAATTTGTTTGGCTTTAGATGAGGATTCAGTATCCAGCACTTGTCCTTGAGATGACCTTTCTTCTTGCAGTGGTCACAAATCAAAGATCTCTTATCCTCTTGCTTGTACACACTCTTGTTTGCCACTGCTGCTTCAGCTTGATTAACCATGACAGGTTCTCCTTTGCTCCCAAACAGACCCACTGAGCCTTCTTCCTTTTGGATTTGCGCACATACATCATCTAGAGAGGGGAGTTTATCAGCTCTCAGGATGTGCTTGATTAGGCTGTTGTAGGATGAATTGAGAGTCAGCAGCAACCCAAATACTTTGTCCTCTTCACGCCTTGCATTCAGAGTTGAGGGATCCACAGTGTGTGGTCTTAGAAGCTCCAGCTGTGCCCAAAGAGATCTAAACTTCCCAAAGTGAGTTTGGAACTCAATATCTCCTTGGCTGAGAGCATTAATGGCTCTTTTCACTTCAAACACTCTAGTAAGGTTGGAAGCATTTTCAAACACCTTGTAGAGAGTGTCCCATATTTATTTGGTAGTCACACAGTATGAGTAAGACTCCAAGATAGCTGGTTCAAGAGAGCTGTGGAGGAGAGAGAGCACCATCTGATCTTCTTGAGACCATTTGTCTTCATCCACCACCACCAGCTCTTTCCCATTTTCTCCTTGGAGGATCTGCTTTGGAGCTGCTTCATTGGTAACATGACTCCATAATCCTCTTCCTCCAAGGGCTGTTTTCACCAGTCTGGACCATAGAAGATAGTTAATCCCCTTTAAGGTCACAGGTATGTGAAAAGACTTGTTGCTCTCCATCTTTCACTTACCAAAAGTAGAAGAACTAGAGAGTGAATCTTGAAGAAAATGAAGCAACAAGGACAGAGTAAGCTTTGTTTGCGGAAGTAAATAGGTTCAGAAGCTTTGTTGCTCTGATACCATGAAAGTTTAAGAAGATTTGAGCTAAGTATTGTGAAGAACCATGAAGAACAATGAAGAACAATGGAGAGAGAGAGAGAGAGAGAGAGAGAGAGAGAGAGAGAGAGAGAGAGAATTTCGTGACCAGAGAGAGAGAGATGAGGAAAATATGTTTCCCTGCCTTTCTTAGTTCTGGATAAATGTCTTTATATAGACCAGACAATACATAAAATAATCAGACAAGTTTGAATAAAGAAAAGAATAAATTAATGGGACTGAGCAATGGCAGGGACTGAGGGATGCCAGGGACAGACTGAGGGATGCCAGGGACAGTCTGAGGGATGCCAGGGACTGAGGTATGGCAGGGACAGTCTGAGGGATGCCAGGGACTGAGGAATGGCAGGGACAGTCTGAGGAGGAGCAGAGGCACGTCCAGCAATGTAGGAAAGGGACATGAGCTAAGTGGTCCACTCTCCTTAACACAACATGTGACTTCTCTCCCTAAAGATTCTCTGCCTCTAGTCGACATCCTCTTTGGTTCCTCATGCCTTGATTTATTCTTCTCTATCATTCATGTCTTCATGTCAACACTATAAGCATACTAAAACACATGCGAGTGCCAAACTACTTATGGGGAGAAGCAATAAGGCACTCTACATATCTTCTAAAAAGAGTGGCCACGAGATCACTCAAGGATATAACTCCATATGAAGTGCTACGAAACAAGAAGCCTAATGTTAGTAACTTGCGAACGTTTGGGTGTGTTGGGTATGCGAAGATAGTAAAACCTCACCTAAAGAAGATTGAAGATCAATCATGCATGCTGGTGTATCTTGGAATAGAACCGTCTAAAGCGTATAGGTTGTACGATCCTCAAGCTCAGAAGATTGTGGTGAGTCGAAATGTAGTGTTCGACGAGAATAAGGATGGAACTGGAACCAATCTAGTTCTGAACACGAGAAATCTGGAAGTTTTAAATTGGATTTAGGAGTGTTTGGTAATCATGGGATTGCAGAGACCGAACTTGAAGAAACAAGGGATGAGAGCACTGATGATCATAAGAGACAGTCTGATAATGAAGAAGAAGTTTTAGTTCCGCAAGAACAAAAAGAAGTAGTAAGTGAAGAAGATACAAAGCCAACTTTGAGAAGATCACTGAGACAAAGTAAGAAACCAAAATACCTTGAGGATTACGTATTACTTGTGGAAGAACAAGCGGAATATCCGCTAATGTGTTTGAAAAATGAGCTGAGAGATTTTTCAAAGCCAAGACATCTAAAGAATGGATGAGAGCGTGTGAGGATGCGATCCAATCAATAATTAAAAATCAAACCTTGTCACTTGTTGACCTTCCACCAGAATCAAAAGCTATAGGTTTGATGTGGGTCTTCAAGTTAAAACGAAACTCTTATGACAGCATTAAAAAGCACAAAGCTCGACTAGCTGCGAAAAGATACGTTCAAAGGTATGAAATAGATTATGACAAGGTGTTTTCTCCGGTTGCATGAATCGAGAAAATCCATCTTCCCGTCAGTTTTGCAGCGTCTAACGGATGGGAGATACATCATCTTGATTTTTAAACTGCATTCCTCCATGGAGAACTCAAGGAGACTGTGTAGGTTATACAGCCTGATGGTTTCGAAAGAAAAGATATGAGAGAAAGGTGTATAAACTCAATAAAGCGCTATATGGTTTAAGACAAGCACCACGAGCATGGAATGATAAACTGAATGGGATACTAAAGGAACTTCAGTTTAAAAGGTGCTTAAAGGAGCCATCAATGTATCATAAGAGAGTGGACGACAATCTTCTTATTCTTGCATTTTATGTGGACGATTTCTTTATCTCAGGAACAAATGTTGAACTCATCAACGAGTTTAAGAAAGAGATGGCTGAAAAGTTTGATATAAGCGATTTGGGAATACTGACATATTACTTGGGAATATAAGTGATCCAACACCAAGAAGGAATAACCTTGGACCAAAGAAACTACGCAATGAAGATACTAGTCGAAGCAGGTATGGAGAACTGCAACTTATCTCACATTCCAATGGAATAGAACATTGAACTTTCGAAGTCTGAGACAAAATGAGAGGTTGATGGTACAAGTTACATAAGGAATCTCGGATGTCTTCGTTACTTGCTTCACACAAGGCCTGATTTATCCTATTGTGTAGGAGTCCTAAGTCGTTACATGCAACAACCTAAAGACTCACACGCGACCGCTATGAAGAAATTTTTACGATATTTGCAAGGTACCACGAATTTCGGTTTGACGTTTAAGCGATATATCAAAGATAGAGTTCAAGCTTAAGGGCGAGATTGTTGGATTAAGCTTGAAGGAAAGGGAAACTTGAGTTATAAGATAAGGACATAATCCTACCGAGATATGGAAGTTTGGAATCATAATATGTTTATGAGTTATCTAGATATATTACCTACTAGGATTAAGAGTTTATAATCTCTATATAAGAAGATGTCAAAGTTGTGACATAGCTTACTAGAGTTTAGAGATTTAAGAGCTTTAGTTTTGAGTTATTTTCTCAAGTTAATAATAAGAGAATTATTCTTATTTGCAGGATTCTATTGGACCATCTTTCTTTTGTATTGCATCCCCTAGTAAAATTAGAATAAGACTTCGGTTAAAGTCAAACTCCAAACGAGAAACAAGAGTCAATGATTACGCCAGAAATGCACTTTTGTTTGATATTCCAGCACCAGCCTCAGGCTGACCATTAGTTCGCAGCCTCAGGTAACGAAATTCCTTCTCAGTTTTCCCTGGAAGAAGAGAAACATGTTTTTTCAGAGACGTAGGAGCTTTGGATGATGCTTCCTGTTTTGGAGTTGGACCAGTCATTGTCTCCTGGAGAAGTTTAAAAGGGCTTTTCTTCCATGACATGGCAAAGGCTCTCTCCTCTTTTCACATGAAGTGAATCCAGATCCTTCTGCCCCTTGGCTTTTTAATCTGTCCCACCTGGTCATGTCATTCACAGCTCTTATATTTCCCGCTGCTTGCTTCAGATTATTGGGCGCTAATGTTGTCTGAGAAGATTTGTTGGTCACTTGGCTTGCTGCATCAGATGATTTAACCAAAGTACAATGTCTTATCGCTGCTTTTGATTTATATGCGGGAAAATTAAGAGATAGCTTTAGTTTCTAAACTTCTACCTAAGCACAGTCCAAAATGCATAAGATGAGAAATTTACCAGCTTTCCTGTACCTCTGGTGCAAATCCTAATTAAGCCATACATGAAAAAAATGAGATTCATATCAGTCAGTGTGAACATAGCACAGAAATATGAATCCAACGTTTGTGTTAGCTCAAGCTTTTCATTACCAGAAAGAAACACTAACCAATAACCATTGCTAGAAAACTATTGATGAGAGAATGGTGCAAAAGAAATGCTAACCAAGGCGAGGTTAAAAACAATGAGATAGCCATTGTTGGTTTTCCTAAAGAAAAAGGAAGTTGCCCCGCTTAACATCCCTGTGAACCACACCCTTCCTGTTTGCAGAAGGGAAACAATGGAACTCGTTAGTTTCGTGATTAAAATATGAATGCTAAAAAAAAGAAATTAGTCTTAAATCTGCATTACCTGCTTATGAAGACTTGCTAGAGCTTTGAACATGCAAAAGCCGTACAACTGTAACTGATGCACATCTATTTCTCTTTTCAATAAATCAGGTCTGTCATGTTCAAGGTGCTCAAGGATGATGTGTTGGGATTCATCAGGACTATGTCAAGAAATCCATTAAAAAATTCGTTAGGTTTTGGTAATGGAAATCAAACAAGATCGCATAACTTAAACCAAGACAAGAACGTCAAATTAGGAAAAAAAGTAATATCACTTTTATGGAGTTATGAAAATTGATAGGATCCTGGAAAAATTACTTTCATGAAGATATGAGAGTTCCAAGTATTTTGGAAATATCTTTTTAATAATTTTATGGAAAGGGGCGAATGCCCTAATCCAACTAGGTTAATGTAATATACTCCTACTATATAATAGGAGCTTGTGTGTTCTTTTCTCTCTTATGCAAGTAAGCCGAGTGGTGGGGTCAAAATCGGTTACGACAGAATCAACGTCTGAAATTTTGCCGGAAAACGTCCTCTTTAGAAAAGAGGGGAAAATATTTTAAAGAAAAGAAGAGCGGAAAAACCGAAATCGAGTTTCGTATAAGTTTTGAAAAAGATTGATACGGTAAATCCTTGAGCAAACGGATCCCGAGTATCGAAACAACAAAACAACCAAGAGTCTCGATCGTCCAACGCCGAATTGGACCTGTCCAACTCGCCGAACGGGAGAGTTGGACCAAGCAGGCCGTCCAACTCGCCGAATGGGCGAGTTGGACCAAGCATGATGGTCAACTCGCCCGTTCGGCGAGTTGGACCAAACAGGCCGTCCAACTCGCCGAACGGGCTTGATGGACTAAGCATAATGGTCATCTCGCCCTTTCGGCGAGTTGGACCAAGCACGTTGGTCAACTCGACCATTCGGCGAGTTGGACCAAGTAAGGTGGGCAACTCGCCCGTTCGGTGAGTTGGACCAGTCCGACTCCCCGAATGGGGGAATTGGACCAAGCAAACCAGGCAACTCGCCCGCTCGGCGAGCTGGACCAAGAAAGCAACCTAACTCGCCCATTCGACGAGTTGGATCAACCAAACCATTTTCATCTAGTTCTTGTAACCTCCTCTTCGAGGCCGGGTAGGGCTCACTCTGGTTTTATCTCGATCGGAGTTACCTTTTAAACTTTACGATTTAAAAGTTATAAGAATTTGCTTTCTCGTATGAGGTTTGAATTAGTCGTGTAAAACGGCAATGGTTAACTAAACACCTAAAGCTGCCTCCACTATACGGGAAATTCGAACTTTCTTCGGGATCAACGCCGTTTCAGAAGCGCTCTTTCGATAAATCGTAAAAACGCTTAAGTCAAAAAACAGCCCGAGAAGGTTTAAAACGCGACTAAAGGCCCACTCACGAGTTTATTCGAAATCGAGCCCAATCCCTATGACGGTCTGTCTTTTGTATTGCAGGAAAAGATAAATGTCTAGTTCAGAAGATAAATGTAAAGTTTCCAAAGATAAAACACGAAGATTGAATAAAAATGGATTATTTCCACAAAGCGATAAACTCAACTGAGGGAAAAAGGGGAAAGAGAAAACCGCCTCTAAAAGGAGTATATAAGGACGTCGAGGTTGAAGATGCAGGGGACACGCAATTCTTTACTCAGAGCAAACAGAACACTTAGGGCAATTTAGGCATATTTCCATTTTTCTGTTATCGAGCTGCGATTAAAATAGGTTTAATCTGGTCTTACAAGGTTAGACCTAGGAACTCGCCGACGTCTCTTACCTCTTAGGCTTACCTATTGTTACGCTCAAACCACATATTCAGAATAAGATCTTCTTTGCTCTCTTTTCGTTTTACTGATTCATAATAATTCCGTTTGTTCTCATTGTTTGATTGCTTTGCATGTGGTTTCGCAGATATCCGGGAGCTCTGGGATATTTAGATTTACTTAGCCTTCCTATTTTCATCGGAAATTTGACAGTGCGAATTTCGGTTCCCACAGTTTGGTGCTAGAGGGGGGGGGGGGGGGGGGGATGGTACGGATTAATCTAACTCTCAGCCACCATCAGTCAATCAAGCATGTCAGCTCAATATCTAAACAACCAACAGACTCGCGACGACAACAACATTGAAAACACTGCGGCAATGAACGTCACTGCAGTTAACGCCGACGCAAACACCGCAGCGTTTGAGGAGGTTTAGAAGATGTTCCCGACTTTCAAAAAGAAGTCGGCAGAACAAGACAAGTTCATGAGTTCCCTTGCTAAGCAGGTTGAAACCATATCAGCAAGAATCAAGGCCGTTCTTCCACGTGGAGCAATCAGAATCCGCGGGAGAAGACTCGATTTCACAACTCCCTTGGACCGATCCGGGAACGTGCAGGGAAAATCATCTAGAAAAAAATCTCTACGAAACCAGTCCTTCGGCAGCACGGAAAAATCCAGTGGATCTTCCCCCCATTGAGGAAGAAAAAGAAGAAGGTGAAATCGAGCCCGTAGAGGTGGATTCCAACAATCAGTCTGAACCCACTGACGAAGACGCGGACGTGCATACATGTCGTAAAAGAAGCCGTGCGGCTTCTCAAGAATCCCAGTTCGAGAATCCTATGACCGAAGAAGAAGAAGCCATATTGTGGGACGAACAGGAAAAACCTGACAAGAAGAATACTCGAAACACTCGTGGCAATCGCCAAAAAGATCAGAAATCCGCCAGCAAAGATTCCAAGATACGCGATCTTCGCGAAAGTGTCAAGGAAAAAATAGCAGAGGTTAGAGCGGTAAAGTATCAAATCCATCACGCTACTAGCGCCGCACCAGAGATCGATCAGCTACTCGAAGAGGCTTGGAAAACACCCTTTACAACTCGCATCATTGAGACTCGAGCTATGGATCCCGGAAATATCAAGGTGTCGCATTACGACGGTACAAGCGACCCCAAGGAACACTTGCAGGCTTTCCAGATCGCGATGGGAAGAGCCAAGTTCAAAGAAAGCGAAAGAGATGCCGGGAAATGCCACCTCTTCGTAGAAAAAAATCAAAGGGGCATTACTCGAATGGTTCTCTCGCCTAATGCGAAATTCAATCGGAAGCTTCCACTAACTCGCTTTGGAGTTTCTCAAACAGTACTCTATGTTCATAGATCGAGAAACCTCCGACGTCGACCTCTGGAGCCTATCCCATGGAGGGGATGAATCTCTCCGTGACGTCATAAAACGGTTCAAAACCTTTATGGCAAAAGTCAGCGGAATTAGAGACAAAGTGGCCATAGACGCGCTCTGGTACTAGTCGAAGTTCATGAAGTGGATAACTATGGATAAACCGTGTACGATCCAGGACGTGCTCCACAAATCCAAGGACTACATAATCATCGAAGAGGAGACAAAGGTCTTATCGCAAAATCATAAAACGACCAAGACATCTTTAAAGGATCTAGGGTAGGATCAGAAATTGAAAAATAAAAACCCTCGCAACGAAAAGAACGTCCATGACGAGGAAAAATAAACCCAGGGAGCACATAGCCACACCATCAACTCCGGATCAGAGCAAGGCCAGACAACGGGAAACACATGGACGCTGAATCCGAGCTACGACAAGAATGTCTTCTGCGACTTCTATTAAGCATGCGGCCACTCAACCATCAAATCAACGTTCTTGGGGCCATACTGGCCACGAAACTGATTGCATGGGAACTTTTTGAAGTTTCTAGTGTGAAAGACCTTGTCCGCGATTCGGACCGCCTTCCAAAAAATGATAAAGCCCCTCCAACGGAGAATCCTTCCCGTGGAAACCAATCAGGAAAAAGCGTGGAAGAAGGAAATATGAGAAGGGTAACAACAATAACCGCCATAGAGTTAACATGATCATCGGGGGATCCCAGTACTGCGGTGATACCGTCTCAGCCATCAAGGCTTATCACTGTAAGGCTGAGACTAGAGCAAACTCGCCCAACTAGTCTGCACCCCGGGACATCTCAAAAGAAGCAATCACTTTCGCAGAATAAGAAGCCGACATGATCGATCAGCCCCACTGCGATCCACTCGTCATCGATCTCGTGATAAGAGATCTCGAGGTTGCCAAAGTTCTCATCGATACAGACAGCATGATCAACATCATCTTCCGCGATACTCTCAGAAGGATGAACGTTGACGTAGGAGAATTAGTACCATCGCCCATGCCGTTGACCGGTTTCTCAGGCCCTACGTCAATGACCCTCGGATCTATCAAACTACCTATCTCGGCAAAAGAAATAACCAAGATCGTTGACTTCACGGTCTTCGACCACCTGGCCATCTACAATGTCATCATAAGCATGCCTTGGTTAAACGCCATGAAGGCAGTCCCGGCAACTTATCACCTTGGCATCAAATTCACGACTGACAACGGAACAGCCGCGATATGGGGATGCCATAAACAGTAAAGATGTTGCTTCCTGGCTGAGCATAAGCTGAGGCAAATCACAACCACCGCAATGGTGAAGCCCAAACGAGCGAAGTTAACTCAGTCAAGGACCTAAAAGGCTTCAGAAAATGACGATCCAGAATCGAGAACTTGATAAACGGCCAAAGAACAAAAATTTCCAGAGCCCAACGTTTCGATCCCACCAGAGAAGACAAGCCCAACAGAAGACGTCGACCCTGCGACTAACATGATTGACGCAAACACAACAGGCGAGTAAACAAACTCGCACAAAAAATAGAACTACGAGATGGCTTGATCCCTGAAAGGGGCACGTAGGAAGCTCCCAAAAAGACGAGTTCAGCTATCCCCCTCTCCAAAAAAAGGAGGAGTGGGTACAAACCCGAAAACGGAAACTCGCGAAAATTCTCCTGCCTCAAAACGGATCAACTCCACACTAACTTATCAAGCAAAGAAACATTGTCACACCAACAAAGACATCGCCAATATCAACAGATTCCGCGAACCATTAAAAATCCCTCACAAACATATCTCGGTCGCATCGTCGACCCCGACTTCCGACCAAAAAATGAAACTCCGGTCTCACATACTTGAGAAAGTTACTAGCACAAAGAATGTTTTCGAAAAAATAGGCGAGACGTCACCTAGATCTTCGAGAACACGCTCCCAGTCCATCCATGACTACAAATTACGAACACTCGTTGATTGGCCCCGCAGAGCACTTTAGCCGTCCTAAACAAACATATTTAGATCCGTCCTAAGCGATAGATCCTCGTACATCCGACTAGGATAATTAACGTTATAAAAGAAATCCAAAATTTTGGTCAGCACTTACGAACGACTTAAAAATTGTCTCCAGAGAGATGCTCGACTCTGATCAGACAAGTCGTATAAGCCGAGAACCTATGCGGACTTTAAATCGAAACGGAGTCAGGCTAAAATCGCAACAGGCAAAACTAAAGCCGATTAGTCATCGCAAAGCCTGAAACCGAATGTAAACCTAGGTCTTATCCTAAACCCAGGAGACTGGTCTCTAACGTCTCAAAGCATGAAATCAAAAAGATACGAGATACTGAAAGCATGTCTCTTCGTCCGCATCTGAACACTCTCGAAACTTTGAGAAATGCTCAAACATCTCGGACGAGCAACGAATAAGACGATCCGAAAAAAGGGTAAGGAGCGAGATGACAACTCGAATCCTTCCCTCTACACTTAACAAAAATCAAAACATTATTTTAAAACAAAAAATCATTATCTATACAAAAACTGATAAACGGCTGGGATTAGAAGCCAGACACGGCCAGTCCCACTACACACGACCAGTCCCACTACACACGGCCACAAAATAGAAATATCTTAAAAGGGAACACCCTCCCAATAAGTCAGATAACCCTAGGATCAATCGTCAAGGTCAAAGTACCAGGTCATCGACCTCCCGATCGAGTAGTCATTCACATTCAGGGGGCCGTCGGCTGATTTACTTCACCCGTCTCATCAGGCGCTCCCGTCTCAACTTCCACCGTGTCGGGAGAAACAGGAACCAGATCCCATTGCTCCCAAATCCTCTCCTCGATGAGGAATCCAAAAGTCCCTGCTGGCATCGTTCATAAGCCTAGTTTTCCTTGCATACTCGACGTTGAACGAATAGCCTGAGACTTGTGTAAGGTACAGTCCGCCCACGGTACCGCGACATTCGCGATAATCACCAAGAGCCTTATAACTCCCCATGATTTCCCAAACTCGCTCGAGAACCTGTCTCGACAGCTCCTCATCACTTTGGCCATCTCTCTCTCTTTCCTCGCCTCTAGGCTAGGCTAACCTCCGCCTCAACCGATTCTCTTTCACGATGACAGGGTCTCTCCAATTCATCTTTCAGACAGGCTATCTCCTTGTCAGCCATCTCGGCCCTGAATTGAGCCATGCGAGTCTCCTAGATACTCGCATCAAGGTCTCAGTTCCTCATAAGAAGGGCCTGCAAAAACTCTCGAAGTCAAGAAAGGTTCGGCCTTACCAAAAAACAAAATGTTCAAGGACAGAAACTTACCCCATTGACCATCATCGACACCTTGATAAACTCCGGCACCTCGCTGGACCCTCCCCGGCAGGAGAAAAGTCAAATTCTAACGGCTCGTCGAACTAAATCTGTTAACCATCATTTTCACCCGCCTGAGTGTTGAGATAATCTCTAAGTATGTTGTCAAGAGAGAATTACCCGACGACCACGTCATCGTCGACGCTAACGTGCTTTTGTTTGCGAGACCTCGACCTTTCCTTCCTTTCCTGAGCTTCATACGAAACGAAACCATCCATGCTCGACTCCATTCCTTCCTCGACCAGTAAATCTGGTGAAACCAAGAACGGTGCAGAGCCACAGCACGGCGAACCCACTTCAGAGCTAATTTTCCCAAAAGAATTGACCCCCCAAAGTAGGTCCCTGGTGGTGTGCAAGCCTTCCGGAGTCGGAGGGAGAGGGTTAATTTCTGTAAAACGAAAAGTAAACACGTAAGGTCAAACATTATCAAAACCAACGCTAGCGGGTACCCGATCGAGAACACCTCTCCGGTCCCATCTAGTCCTGAAAAGGGGAATGCGACTCTCCTCCACAGATGCGTTGTTGACACAGACAAAGAAGAAATGCTCCTTCCAGTCTTGGTAGTTCAACACGAACCCTGTTATGATCGTCATTCCTTGCTGACGCATCAGCTGAAGTATGGCTGAATTCCCTCGAGGCATCAACATGGATTCAAGGTGATCAAGATCGAGGGTCAAACCCCACTCACTACTCAAAGCCAAAATCCCAACGATGTGCTGCAAACCGCACATGTTGACCTGACTGATCGACAACTTGAATCGGTTGAACAACCGCACGATAACTTCCTAGATGGAAACCATAGGTTACACTGCATCAAATATGCCTCATAACACGTAAAATAACCTTCGGGTGGAGATCCATAGAATTCTCCAGCTCTCGGAAGAAGAAACTATACTGACTCCGGAACTCCGCAGAAACTCCGAATGGAATCTATTCCATTAGGACAGCTCTCGCTTGGACAACCAGCAACGAGGATGGCATGAAACGGAGGAGGAGCCCATGTTCCAGGCCTAGGAGGCTTTACCTTACCCCTAGCATCCCAGTACGCATCTGCCTCCTCCGGATTGATCGAGTGTGCTGAGAACTCCACCTTGGGCGCAACGTTGCTATGTTGAGAGCTAGAGCTACTGGGAAAAGAACGATTGGGATGGGACTTGGTGGAAGCTTTTCTCATTGAAGACATGATCTGGAAAAAAAATATAATACCAAGAGGAAAGAGGGGAGAAAAGGATCTTTCTACCTTAGAAAAGAGTTTGTAGAAATGATCAAGTGAAGAATTTGAAAAACTTACTCCACTTACTTATAGGAAAGAAAAATCATTATTCACCTCCGGATTTTCAGACACTGAATTCCGCCTAACATTCCCGACAAGTCTAAATCGCTCAAAAGAACATAACGATTCTAACGAGCTGGGGGCTAACTATTGGGGTCAAAAATTAGTTACGACGGAATCATCGCCTGAAACTTCCCGGAAAACGTTCTCTTTAGAAAAGAGGGGATATTATTTTAAAGAAAAGAAGAGCGAGAAAACCGAAATCAAATTTTGTATAAATTTTGAAAAGGATTGATAAGGTAAGTCCTCTAGGAAACGCATCCCGAGTACTGAAACAACCATAAGTCTTTAATCATCCCACTCGCCCGTTCGGCGAATTGGACCGGTCCAGCTCGCCGAACGTCCAAGTTGGACCAAGCAGGCCGTCCAACTCGCCCGTTCGGCGAGTTGGACCAAGCAGGCCGTCGAACTAGCCTGTTCGTTGAGTTGGACCAAGCATGATGGTCAACTTGTCTGTTCGGCGATTTGGACCAAGCATAATGGTCAACTTTCCCGTTCAACGAGTTGGATCAAGCAAGGTGGTCAATTCACCCGTTCGGCGAGTTGGACCAATCTGACTCGCCGAATGGGAAAATTAGACCAAGCAAACCAGGTAACTCGCCCGTGTGGCGAGCTGGACCAAGCAAGCAACCTAACTCGCATATTCGACGAGTTGGATCAACGAATCCATTTTCATGTTGTCCTCGTAGCCTCCTCTTCGAGGTCGGGTAGAGCTCGCTCTGGTTTTATCTCGATCGGAGTTGCCATTTGAACTTTATAATTTAAAAATCATAAGAACCTGATTTCTTGTATGAGGTTCTAATTAGTCGTGTAAAATGGCAACCGTTAACTAAACACCTAAAGCTGCCTCCACTATACGGGGAATTCAAACTTTTTTCGGGATCGACGCTGTTTCGGAAGCGCTCTTTCGATAAATAAGTCGAAAAACGGACCGAGAAGGTCTAAAACACGGCTAAAGACCCACTCACGAGTTTATACAAAATCGAACCCAATCCCTATGACGGTCTGTCTTTTGTATTGCAGGAAAAGATAAATGTCAAGTTCAAAAGATAAGTGTAAAGTTTCCGAAGATAAACACGAAGATCAAATGAAAATGGAATATTCCCAGAAAGCGATAAACTCGACTGAGGTTAGAAAGGGAAAGAGAAAACCGCCTCTAAAAGGAGTTTATAAGGACGTCGAGGTTGAAGATGCAGGGGAAACACAATTCTTTACTTATAGCAAACACAACACTTAGGGCAATTTAGGCATATTTATGTTTTTCTATTATTGAGCTACGACTCAAAGAGGTTTAATCAGGTCTTACAAGGTTAGAACTAGGAACTCGCCGACGGCTCTTACCGCTTAGTCTTACCTATTGTAACGCTCAAATCATATATTCAGAATAAGATATTCTTTGCTCTCTTTTCGTTTTACTGATTCATAATAATTTTATTTGTTCTCATTGTATGATTGCTTGGCTTATGGCTTAGCAGATATCTGGGACCTCTCGGAAAGATAGGTTTACTTAGCTTTCGTAATTTCATCGGAATTTCGATAGTGCAAATTTCAGTTCCCAAACCGAGTTGTAAACTTGAGAGAGATAAAGAGAGAGAGAGAAAGAGAGAGAGAGAGAGAGAGAGAGAGAGAGAGAGAGAGAGAGAGAGAGAGAGAGAGAGAGAGAGAGAGAGAGAGAGAGAGAGAGAGAGAGAGAGAGAGAGAAGAGAGAGAGAGAGAGAGAGAGAGAGAGAGAGAGAGAGAGAGAGAGAGAGAGAGAGAGAGAGAGAGAGAGAGAGAGAGAGAGAGAGAGAGAGAGAGAGATGTTATATATCTTTGTTCTTAAGATTATAGTGGATTACCACCTTGCCAATCCCCAGAGACGTAGCCATTCTAGGTGAACTCTGGGTAAACAATACTTGTTTTTATCTTCCATCTTTTCCGCATTCTTCATCTGATCTCCACAATGCTACAAACTCATATTTTCTAACTTACGTCGCCGAGTTCGTCAAAGAGTGTGTAAGCGAGTTTGTGTGTTTGACTCTTGTTTAAGGTCAAACAGTTTTGCCATCGTGGTTCAACAAAGTGGTATCAGAGACAGGTTATTGTTTATATTGGCGAATACAAGAATTGGGGTGGAGCGGCTTGATGGGAAGGAAGACTTCTTATTCTGGAAGAAGAGGATGCTAGTGCATCTGTCAGTCCTTGGCTTAAAGGATGTATTAGAAAAGTCTTCGTCACGTTCTGCATCAGCGATTAATAAAGATGAAGATGAAGATGTTTATCGGGAGCGGTTGGTGAAAGAGGAAGCTGAAAGGCTTGGAAGATTAGAGAAGGTGATGAATCTGATCACTTTTAATGTTGGAGATCATGTGTTAAGAAAGACCGAGTTGTGTACGTTAGCTTCTTCTACATGGTATACACAAGAGAGGTTATATCTTTCAAAGACTTTACCTAATAGAATTCAATTACAACACAAATTCTATACCTTCAAGATGGTTGATACTCGGAGTATGGATAAGAATATCGTTGATTTCTTGAAAATTGTCTCTTACCTGTCAAGCATGACTGTAATTGTGTCATAGGAATAACAAGCGATTCTGCTCCTGAATTTGCTTCCTTCACGGTTTAAATCTCTAAAGAAAACGCTTAGTACGACAATGATACTTTGTTGTTGAAAGAGGTCACAAGTGCACCATGGTTTAAAGATCAGGATATCAAAACCTCTACGGCTTCACATGATAGTGGTGAAGGATATTATGCTAGAGGAAAGACTGAGAAGAAAGATCTTGTGAGGAATGACAAGGACAAGTTTAGATCGATCTCAGGGTCTAGGATAACTTTCTGGTTCTAAAAGAAACAGGGACACACCAAGAGGGAGTGTTATTCATACAAGAAGAATTATGGCAGAGGAGAAGATGGAGTTGAAGCAACCATTTTGATAGATCCTCAATCAGCGGTTTATGCACTATCGGTAGTAGATAAGCGGCATCATGATAAGTGGGTGATTGATTATGGACACATGACGTGTATGAGGGATTGGTTTTACATGTTTCAAGAGTTGGCTTCATGACAAGTTCTTGTTGGTAATGATTGCGCGGTTGGATTGCAAGGGATTGGTACAATCAACATCAAAGCATATGGAGGTTCTATCAAGACACTCACGAATGTCATGTATATTTCGGAACTAAGAAGAAACTTGATATCTACTGGAAGTTTGGATGTATTAGGCTTTGAGCATAGTGGGGGGGGGACATGGGAAGACTAAATTTTATAAGCATGGTAAACTAGCTCTTTAGGGAACCATGTATGGGTCATTGTACATGTTAGATGGTGAAACTATGTTAGGTGAAGTAAATAGCAGTGTCAGGAAGAAATCGTCTAAGGATAAGAGAGTCTTTTGGAATAGACGTCTTGGGCACATGAGTACGAAGAATCTTCAGATTCTGTCCCGAAAAGGGGTAATCGATAAGAGGAAGATTGGATTTTTGGATTTTTGTGAGAGTGGTGTGATGGGGAAGCACAATAGATCAAGCTTCCATGTTGGCAAACATGATACATATGAAGCTCTCAGGTATGCACATGTTCATTTATGGGGATCTCAAAATGTGACGCCAAGTCTGTCAGAGAAGCAATATTTCATGTCTATTATCGATGATTACACAAAGAAGGTCTGGGTATATTTCTTAGCTGGTAAGGGAGAAGCCTCTAGAAATTTCTGTGAATAGAAGAATTTTGTGGAGAATTAAGTAAAGAAGAAAGTGAGATGTCTCAGAACAGACATTGGACTTGAATTTTGAAACTCAAAGTTTGACAAGTTCTGCAAACAACATGAAATTAAGAGACACATGACTTACACATATACAGCGCATCAGAACGGTGTAGCCGAACGTATGAACATGAGTCTGATGGAGAAGGTGAGATGCTTTCTGGTTGAGTCGGGTCTAGAGGAAAAATTATGGGCTTAAGTGGTGTCTATGTCAGCGTATGTGAAAAAGATGAGTCCATATTCTGCCTTAGGTGGGAACATTCCGGAGAAATTTGGTTGGGTAAGCAACCTGGTTATCTGCACCTGAGAATATTTGGATCAGTGTCTTGCCGATCAAAGAAAACTCAATGCCAGAGCTAAAAAAGGAATCTTCGTCAGTTATGAAAGGATACAACGTTTTTCTTCTTAAAAAAAGAAGTGTCTTATAAGCAGGAATGTGGTATTTACAGAAGAGAAGGTCTACAAGGATTTGAAAGTCTGCGAGGTAAAATCAGATGATACAAATGAGCTAAGAAATCAGACTGTGCTGGAAGAAACATCAGGATTTGCGTCAGAACCAGAAGTTGAGACTTCAGGTGGATGATATATTTGTTGCGTCAAGGGATGTGGCAGAGATCAGGAAAGTGAAGCAGCTAGTCAGCAACAGATTTGAGATGAAGGACTTGGGTCAAGCAAGACGAATTTTGGGAATGGATATTGAGATATCGTGTAAAGGAGATTCTGACACTATCTCAATCTGGTTATATCAGGAAGGTTCTCAAAGTATTCAACATCGATGAGTCAAAGAGTGTGCAACGCCTGTTGGTGCACATTTCAAATTGTCTATCGTAGATGATGATGAAGCAAAGACAAGTATGGATGATATTCCATATGTGAATACTATCGGAAGCATAATGTATGCTATGATAGGTACGAGGTGTGATCTGACATATGCATTGGGGTTGGTTAGAAAGTTAGGAGTAAACCTGGGATGATTCATGGGACTGCGGTTAAGTGGGTATCGAGATACCACAAGGGAACACAAGATCTGAAATTCTGCTTTAGGAAGAATAAGGTGTTTAAGGTTGAAGGATTCTGTGATTTTGATTTTGCTTCAGATTTGGACAAGAGAAGGGCGATCTCAGTTTATGTTTTTAAGTCTGGTGGGAATACAATCAGCTGGAGATTAAGTCTACAAAGTGTAATGGCTCTGTGAACAATTGAAGCGGAGTATATGGCGTTGGTTGAATAAGTCAAAGAAGGAATGTAGTTAAGGGGCGTAGCAGAGGAGCTTGGATTCAAACAAGGCACAATGGAGATATCGTGTGACTGTCAAAGTGCATTGTGTCTAGGAAAGAGAAATTTGTCTAGCAAAGAGCAGTTTGTAGCATGAGAGGACAAAACACATCAACAGAAAGATGGATTTCATCAGGCATACTATCGCTCAAGCTGATGTAAGTGTGAAGAAAATATGTACTTCTAAGAATCCTGCTGATATATTAACCAAGGTTGTTCCGGTTAAAAAGTTTGAGGAAGCAATGGGTTTTCTTGGGATTTGCGAACACTAAGGAGCATTCGGAATCGCCTTAAGTAGTGGATCATGTTTCGTCATCAAGATAGAGTTTGTTGGGATTAATCAGAGACTACGTCAAGGAATCCGTCAGAGATTTCGTCAGAATTTGCGGATGGAAATAAAAAAGATCACATAACTTAAACCAAAACAAGGACGTCATATTAGAAAAAAAAGGGAAATATCACTTTTATGGAGTTATGGAAGTCGATAAGATCCTGGAAATATTACTTCATGAAGATATGGGAGTTGCAAGTATTTTGGAAATATTCCTAATAGTTTTATGGAAAGGGACGAATGCCCTAATCTAACTAGGTTAATGTAATAGACTCCTACTATATAAGAGGAGCTTCTGTTTCTCTTCTCTCTTATGCAAGTAAGCCGAGTTGTAAACTTGAGAGAGAGAGAGAGAGAGAGAGAGAGAGAGAGAGAGAGAGAGAGAGAGAGAGAGAGAGAGAGAGAGAGAGAGAGAGAGAGAGAGAGAGAGAGAGAGAGAGAGAGAGAGAGAGAGGTTCTTTGAGAGAGAGAGAGAGAGGTTCTTTCTTTTTAAGATTATAATGGATTGTCTCCTTGTCAGACCCAGAGACATAACCATTCTAAATGAATTATGGGTAAAAAATAACTTACTTCGTCGAGTTTGTTCAGAGAATGCGTCAAAGAGTTTATGTCTTTGATTCTTGTTTAAGGTCAAACATGTTTGCCATCCTCGTTCAACACGATGCAATCTGAAACTTCGTTCTAGACACAGCCTTCATACATGATTATAAAGTTCCCCCCGAAGTGAAGCAACATTTGAGAAATTTTCAGATCTAAAATGTGGGAGATTCATTGCGGGGTCATACTTAGTTACTTACCCAAAACGCTCCAGCATTAGTCTTCTGGGCACCAGCACGAGGACCTGTGAGGAAAACACATGAGGCATGATTTCAAACTAAAAGCATTACAAAATCTCACAAGATATCATTATGTTCCCATACATTTAATGGCAAACTCTGTTCCATCACGTTTTCTCTTTTCCTTATAAACAATCACGTGGCCACCTGCAAGTTGGATATCACCAATGATTACCCGATAACCAATTAAGTTTTTTTTTTCAAGTTTCAACAAACGGGGGAAAATAAATGAAGTAGTCAGGAAATAGTTACCTGAACCTTCTGATAGAGCCTTACTATGATAATATTGTTGAAAAGATACAAAGAACAATCTCAAGTCAGGAAGTCCCGAGCTTGAGCCCAATCAAGAAGAAACAATCTTCTGATCCTAAACAAACCACAAATCCAAAGCTACCCAGCCAATGAAGAAGAAGACTTCCTTTTATAGTCCCGAGCTTCACTCTAACTGCCAAACCAGCTCATCACCTTATTATATCTACTTAATTGCCAGCTCATCACTAATCAAGAGCGGCACTTATCACATTCTTCATCTATAAGAATCAAAATCTTGAAATATGTTCTCTTTTATCGGATCCTATACATCAAATATGAGAAATCTTATTATATTGCATCAATGCTTAAAGTCTGTGCAAATTGTTATCAGCAACATATAAAACTTCTAAAATGAAGGCCTTAAGAATAAGTTGAATTGCAAGGAGCTCACTCTTGTTGCTGCGAATGTAATGGTTAATGCGTGGTTGCTGCAAATGTAATGGTTAATATTGCAAATGAGGGTCTGATATTGCATCTGCAGACAACAGTCTTTGATGCACATTTTAAGCTGCCAATTGTCGAATATTGCTTAGGGAAGCTTGACATGAGAACACGTAATGCAAAGTTGAAGAACTTGCACCATAAATTTTAAACTTGCACAAGTCTTTGATGCACATTTTAAACTGCCAGTTATATAATTTTAGAATACGTAACTTCAGTTGTTGATATATTCAGAAGATGAAACGGATGGTGACACTACCATCGAAGAAGATTTGGTGTTCTGCTTTTTTTAACATTTGAGATTTGATTGTTTGGTTTTTATTACACTTGCTATTCATTGCTTAAATTTGATGCTTCATTTTATTTATATTTGGTTGACTTGAAAAGTTTGTATCATATGTTTGTGCTTCTGGTGATGACTGTCAATCTATCATACGAGTAATATATTCTAACTACATACGTAAATGAATCATGGTCTTGATGCCAAAGCAAATAAAGCTAAAACGACTTATACAATTTATGTATGTTGAATCGTTAATCCATAAATTATATATACCAACATGATCAGCATGTTGGTAATGACATGAAATATAAGCTAAAACAACTTGACTTGTAAGGTATGTTGGTAATGATGTGGATAGAAATCTAATGCATTTGTTTCATTATGTGTTTTGGGTAGTTAAGAATGTATTCGATGACTATGTTGGACTTTAGCAAGTCCATACGTATTCTGTTTTTTAAAAGTGATAATGAGTCTAATGTCTATGTTGGTAATGAGTAGATCCAGTAATGGGTATAATGACTTGAATCTCGTTTTAATTTGTGAATCTCTTATTCTGCTAGGTAAAGCAGCTTGATTTTCAAGCAACAGCCAAGGAGCAACAACTCTACAGAGTTCAAACACTAAGAAACAGAGAATAGCAACTGGATTTTCCGTGTCCTGCGGGCAATCCCACAAAGTCTTATGTAGTAACCAGGGCAGGTTTAGGCTTAGGGTTAAGTACCACAGGTCACATCGGGTTGGCCCGCACAGATCCGCCGGAGATGTAGACCACCGCGGAGCGGGTCATGACGGGCCGCGTGGTACCAATTGCCATTTCAAGTTGCTCACAATATCCAACCTCTTGAGGAGATGAAGAATCATGCTTTCTTCCGTCCATATGGACTAGACCGGAGACTATGGTCCGTATATCTCCATCATCTGTAGTTAAAATTAAAAGTGAAGCTTGGCATTCAAAGGCATGTACCCATTGGAAATAGTTGTAATTTCTTTAGCTCTGATATCCATTACGGGGGTAATTCGCCTAGAAAAGGTCAGCAACGCAACGAATCAATCCCACACTGTTTGAAATAAATTATACCACGAGAGCAATATTTTTACTAGCAGATACTTACATTTGGTAATGTCATGAGCTCTAGCTCCTCTTGCTCTTCAGTTTCAGAATAATAAAGTAACTAGCTATTAAAAGACAGTGTCTATTGGTATTCGGTTATTGTATAAGGTTTACTTCTACATTTTGGTTAACTTCATAACCGATTTGTTCCGGATCCATTGTACAGCATGTATATAGTGTGAGCAATGCACATTTTCCTAAATAACAGAAATATTATATATGTTCTCTCTTTATCTCTTTTTCATCATGTTCTCTATCCTACGCCATTGTTGGTACCAGAAGGTACGATTCGGTTATTATATACGGTTTACTTGTATCCGGATCCACTGTACAACATGTATATAGTGTGAGCAATGCACAATTTCCTAAATAATAGAAATATTCTATTTGTCCTCTCTCTCTCTCTCTCTCTTTCATCATGTTCTCTCTCCTATGCTATTTTTGGTACAAGAAGAACCTTGATTTCTGTTCACCTCTATTCTTCTATTATGGTATCAGAGAGTTGAGCTTAAACTCAACATTGTTTCCTTCTCTTCATTTCGAGCTCCGTTTTGACCTTCTTCGATCTCTGCTTTCTTTGATTTTCATCGATCACTGTCACGATGGTTGTCTCTCTACGTCGGAATCGCCGTGGTCTTTTCACTCGTTCTAGTAGTTTGAATCATGCTCCAGGGAGCTCTGCTTCTCCAGATGTTGTAGCTCCACGAGCTGAGGATTTTTTTGCTCTTTTCGACGTGATGAACCCATATAGTATTCACTCTCCACTGTTTCTTTATAGTGCCAATCATCCAGGGATGTTGATCATCTATGTTCAACTGGATCGATGGATCTATACTCAGTGGTGCTCTGCGATGAAGATTGCACTTTATGCGAAGAACAAAATCACTTTTGTTGATGGGTCCTTGCCTCGTCCTGATTCAGGTAATTATCTTTTATGGATCTTGTCTCACTGTAACAGCATGGTCAAATCATGGCTACTAAAATCTGTGTCTAAACAGATCTATGGTAGTATATTGTCTTTTGGTGATGCAACTGAGATTTGGATTGATTTTCATACTTAATTTCTTACGAGAAACCTCCCACGCACCTTTCAATTGATTCAACAAATCCAAGACCTTCGTCAAGGCTCTATGGACTTTTCTGGTTACTACACCACTCTCAAAACTCTTTGGGACAATCTCGATGATAGAGCTCATGTTTTTAAGATAGATAGAGCTCATGTTTGCGTGTTCCTTGGCTATCCCTCAGGTTATAAGGATTATAAGTTGTTGGACATTCAAAGTAATGATATCTTTATCTCTCGCGATGTGGTTTTCCATGAGAAAATATTTCCTTTACTTCAGACTTCTCAAACTATAGACTTGCTGAATTCTTTCCAAGACCACATAATGATCTGATTTCTCCTACTGAGCCTGGTAATCCTGCTTCTTCTCCTGCTGAGTCTCCTGTTTCACCATGCAGAGTGTGTAATCCTCAATAACACCTTCAGGAATATCATTGATATTCTGCAAACTCATCTACAGAACCCTATATCAAATTTTGTCCCTGAGCCTTCTACCTTTTCTCATGTGATAAAGGATTTTACTCTATCCTAATCAAAGTAGTATAGATGAGTGTCAATACAATCATAAGTGATCATGATGCAATGATAATACAAGTATAAGATTAATCTAAGTGCAATCGGTTTTGATGTGTGAAATGAAGTAACAAGAGAACACAGGAGTAAAAACTAGAATTATAAATCAATTGGGAAACAAAGAACCCATCGGAAGGGGTATTGAATTTGGGTGACTAAGATCTAACATAGAATGTTAACATTACAATCAATCCGGTTCTACTAGTCTAGACGCACCATTAAACTAGTTATTTATCAAGATAAAAGTTCATTTGCTTTCAATCACTAAACATCAAATGTCTTTGGTTTAGTTAAATCAAGCCATCATTAAGAACATGTCTATTAACTATCTAAACTTTCCTAACATCAATTGTCATTGGTTAAGCAAGTGAAGGGAATTATCGCTTTGGTTCAGACATTTCATCAAACACCTTTCGAGTACAAACTCTCTAAGGATCTAGATCAAAGTGATCAAGTCTAATCTAGCATTAGAGACAAGAGATAATCATAAAACACGGATGACCTAACACTAAACTTTCTAATCTATCACTTAATCACCCTAGATCACCCTAACCCATGAATCCTAAAGTTAACTACTCACTAGCGAACATGATGAACTCAAAAACCATAGATGATTCGGAGTTAATCATGTGTAATGATCCAGAATAATCAGTGAAACAAAAATAAGAAGATCAAAGAGGATTAAGGATTCAATCTTTTTTCACCAAAAGTAGTATGTGTCTCTAGATAAAAACCAGTGTGTGCTCCCCTTAGGTTTAAAAAGCATAAATAGTAGTTTAAAAACAAACCGGGTCGACCCAACAACCCGGGCCAACCCGTAAAAAAAATAACGTTTCTACGCCCCTAGCGACCTGTCAATCCTGCTACAGGAAGGTCGCTAGGACACTTAGTCGCCACCGAGTTTCAAAGGCCTTTAGCGACCTGGCTTGGTCGCTACGGATGGTCGCTATGGCATCCGCGTTTCTTTTGTGGGTCTGTAGCGACCACTCATGGTCGCTTCGCCTGGTCGCTACGGCATCCGCGTTTCTTCTATGTGTCTGTAGCGACCACTCTTGGTCGCTACGCCTTGTCGCTACAGCATCCGTGTTTCTTCTGTTGTTCTGTAGCGACCACGCCTGGTCGCTACACTCGTGCCAGACCTCGCTTTTGCCCCAAATTTCACTTCCTTAGCTTTAATTGCCTCCAAAATCACCAGTAGAAAACTCCAATACCTGATATAAACAAATGTGATGCAATGCAACCTATATATGTCTAAATGTGAGTCTAAATGATGAAAATGTGCAAGGAAAGGTGGTCAAAAAATGTAAATATGTGAGATATCATCAAGCTTGAAAACTGAAAGAATGGTGTGATGCTATGGGTGTCGAGATAACAGATCTTGAGGAAAATGACACTTGGCTGGTGTGTTCTCTCCTTGAAACATGCTGATGGAACCTTGGAAAGATACAAAGCTAGGCTTGTTGCCAAAATCTATACACACAGGAAGGCTTGGATTTTGTTGAAACATTCTCTCCTGTTGCTAAGCTCGCCACTGTTAAACTCTTACTTGCAGCTGCAGCAGCAAAGGCCTGGTCATTGTCTCAGCTAGACATATCAAATTCCTTTTTCAATGGGGACCTAGAAGAAGAGATTTACATGACTCTTCCACCTGGATACTCAGCAAGACAGGGGAATATTTCCCTCCAAATGCAGTTTGCAAATTAAAGAAATCTCTTTATGGCTTGAAACAAGCCTCTCGACAGTGGTTTCTAAAATTCTCTAAATCTTTACTTGAAATGGGTTTTAAGACTTCTTCAGGAGATCATACTCTCTTCCTTAAGAAATATGGAAAGATTTATATGGCAGTTCTTGTTTACGTTAACGACATCATCATTGCTAGCAGCTGTGATCATGCTATTGAGCTTTTTAAAAGTGCTCTTCAGGCTCTTTTTAAGCTTCAAGATTTGGGAACTCTACACTACTTTCTTGGTCTCGAAATTTCAAGATCTTCACCTCTATACCAATGGAACCTAGCATTAAGCTTTCTATAGAAGATAGAGATATTCTGCCAAATGCAGAACATTACAGACGCCTTGTTGGGAAGCTATTATACTTGACATTCACGCGACCTGATATCACTTTTTCGGTCCATGAACTCTATCAATTTACTTCTTCTCCAACATATCCTCATCTTCAATTTGCGTACAAGATCTTACACTACTTGAAAGGAACCGTTGGTCAGGGCTTGTTCTATTATGTTGTTTCGGATTTGAAGCTTTCTGCTTTTGCAAATGCTGATTGGGGATCTTGTCCCGACACTCGACGCATTGTCTCTGGTTATTTTATGTTTGTTGGTCCCTCTTTGATTGCGTGGCGATCCAAAAAAAAAATACATTCTCCAACTCTTCGGCTGAATCATAATATTGTGCCAACTCTTCGGCTGAATCATAATACATTCTCCAACTCTATTCACATCGCCAAAAACTCTATGTTCCATGAACGTACCAAACATATCGAACGAGATTGTCACATTGTTCGAGAACATGTTCAACAAGGAATGATCAAAACACTTCATATTCACTTAGAGAATCAGCTTGCAGACATCTTTTAAATCTATTAAGAAAGATGGAGTTCATTAACATATACACTCGATCTTGAGGGGAAATATTGGTATGATTCGGTTGTTGTATATTGGTTGCTTGTACATTTTGGTTAACTTCATAACCGGGTTTTTTTCGGATCCATTGTACAACATTTATATAGTGTGAGCAATGCACACTTTCCTAAATAACAGAAATATTCTATTTGTCCTCTCTTTCTCTTTCATCATGTTCTCTCTCTTACACCATTGTTGATACGAGAAGGACCTTGATTTATGTTCACCTCTATTCTTCTATTAGTGTCATATGCCAAATAACAACTAAACTGCAAAAAAATGCAAACATAGGTAGCTCTCATGAACCATTTTGTTCTGGCTTCGAAGATCTCGAATCCAGAAATTGTGAAGTCTCTTCAATCATATCACTTTCCCGCACACCCAAACTACAGGCAAAACTGGCCGGAGTAGAGAGAAACTCACACCCATGAGAAGCTTGGAAGTGTTTACTGCGTGAAGAAAGATCTGTAATAGATACTGATGGCCAACTGAAAGTAGGAGACGACATAACTCCAAAGATTGCTGGCGATGGAAATGCTGTCGCCGTCTGTATTGGTGAGATCCAGAGCTAGAAGCTCTCCGACATTGCAAATGCTGTAAATCTGGGAGAGAGAAACTAGGGTTTGAGAATATGGGGGAAAATGCCACGTGAGTTACATGTGAACTACGGCCTTATGCGACGATAAGCCTATTTAGAATTTAGCCCAGATAAAGCCCAAACATTATCATGATTCAATTTTCAGGTTTTGTCTAAATTGGAAGGGTTATTTTTGGTTTGGTTTGAGTTAATAACCCAAGAAAGAGAAAGACGGTTTAGATATGTATACTATTAAAACGTAATAACTTTTTGAGATCCTCTTGATTTTGCATTTTATTTACACCATTGTAATCATACTATTATTTGAGAACACGCTTAAATGAAACATTATAATTTGAATGGTTCACTAAATCCCAATGTTGAGTCAGCTAATTCCAAATGGTGACATGCCATTAATCATTGAACCTCTCTAAACATGCTGACATGTCTTACACGGGATTAGCTTCCTTAAACTATTTTAATTACCGCAATTGATTATCTTGACTTCTCTTAATCTATTATCTGGTTATCCTAATCAAAACTCGATCGGTTGGTATCCTCTAATATCAGTTTGGTCCTTAACTATTGAATGGTCTCATATCATATTCTTTTTAAACCTTATTGTATGTACAAATGATGCATGTTATATGGTTTAAGCACATATGATATGGTTTGTTACAGAAAATTACATGATATGTAATTCCAATTTAAAAGTTTCATGTTCTATAATTTATGGATTATGTTTTGTGCATGTAGACGTTTAGGGTTTAAGTTTTAGAGATTCGTGTTCCATATTGTTAGGGTGCAATTTTAGGGTATATCGATTATGTTTCTAACAAAACGTATGATACACAATATTATGTCGTTTAAATATTTAGAATATTATGAAATTTGGTTGATTGATAATCACGTTTAATTTGAAATTATATTTTGATATTGTTTCCAAAAAAAAAAACAAATTTACTATATATATTCAAACTACAAATTCTCCTTTGTAAAAGAGAATATCTCAACGTATATACCATAAATCGTTTAGCTAATTATTTAAATATCACTATAAAAAATATGAGTATTGGTAGCAGTTCGCGGTAGCACGAATTCACCAACTGCTACTAATAGTGCATAAATCGGATCATAACGCTATCGTATCATTAAATTCGTGCTAGCAAATATTTTTATTAAGAGGAGACCCAAAAATGTCTTCTGTACCGGAATATTTATTTTGGAGCCAAAACACTTACCAAAATTTCTGATTATGGAGGATCTTTGTTTTTTACTTTGCTAAAGTCAATTTTCAAAAATTTAGATCTTTTCATTCATCACCAACAAAAAAAAAAAATCCTTATCATCCTCTATCGATGGATCTTCTTCTCCATTGTTTTCTTCCATCAATCTCTCATGATTCTCTATCTTTCTCTGTTTCTAGGGTGAGACTCTCCATCTTACTCCTCCTTTAACCTCTCTGCCGCCATTATTCATCATTGTGCTACACCATCGGATGAGATTCTCCATCTTAGATCCTTGAATCTCCATGTAATATTAGATTCTTCCATCAATCTCTCATGATCCTCTATCTTTTTATCATTTTGGACATTAAAGATAAAACAGGAGAAGGAATTTTTACCACTCTTCAAGATGCATTGGCTGATCTTAAGTTAAATATCGGTGATGTGAGAGGACAAGGTTATGACAACGGGTCTAATATGAAAGGAAAGCATAAGGGTGTTCAGAAAAGATTGTTGGATATTAATCCAAGGGCATTTTATACTCCATGTGGGTGTCATAGTCTCAATCTTGCTCTTTGTGACATGGCTTCTTTATCCGAGAAAGTAGTTTCATTTTTTGGCATTGTGCAACGTTTATACAATTTGTTTTCATCTTCAACCAACAACTGGGAAGTTTATAGAGAGGTGGTGAATGGTACTACACTTAAACAGTTATCAAAACTCGTTGGGAAAGTCGTATTGATAGTGTAAAACGAATAAGGTTTCAAGTTGTAAAGATACGGGAGGCTTTGTTTTACTTAGCAGTGAATAGTGATAATCTTGGACAGCGTAGTGATGCGGAGTGTCTTGCAGTAAGTGAAACACATGGAATTGGAAGATTTGAATTCTTTTTTGGAATGGTAATTTGGTATGATCTGCTTTATGTTGTCAGTACAGTGAGCAAATTTTTACAATCAGAGAATATGGATCTTGAAGCTGTCATTTTTCCAGTTAGGAGGGCTTGTTGGTTATTTGAAAGGCTACAGAGAAACTGATTTTGAGAAAGCAAAAGCTGAAGCTATGCAAATTGCCATTGACATGGAGATTGGACCATCATTTTCTTCAAAGCCAAAACGCATGATAAAAAGGAAAAAGCATTATGGTGAAGATGCTGAAAAAGTTGATGATAGTAACCAGTTAAATGCGGAAGAGAGTTTTAGGATCGATTACTTCATCAACATAGTGGATCAAGCTATTGTGTCACTTGGGGTTAGATTCGAGAAATTTCAGCGGTACGAAGAAATCTTTGGGTTTTTGTTTGGTATGAAAAGGCAAGTCAGCAAAACATGATGAGTTGATGATATCTTGTGTTAAGCTTGAAGCTTCTCTTGAGCATGATGGGCATTTTGATATAGATGGGAAACATTTGTTTATGGAACTTTAATATCTAAGAGGAATGTTGCCAAAGGAAATTACAAAGGCAATAGAGATGTTGGAATTTCTAAAAAAAATGGATGGTTGTTATCCAAATACAGAGATTGCTTATCGTATATTACTAACAATTCTAATTTCAGTTGCTTCTGCAGAAAGAAGTTTTTCACAGTTGAAGCTCATTAAGAATTATCTACGTTCGACTATGTCTCAGGAGCGTTTGAATAGACTGTCGATGATATCAATAGAGCATGAGTTAGCCGAAAAACTTGATTATTCGAAGTTGTTAAATGATTTTGCAGTGAAAAAAAAGCAAGGAGAGTTATCTTTCATGAATAATGTTTCTTTTTTACTTTTTATTGTCTCAGAACAAATTAAACTTTAATAATATTTAGCATTATTTAATTATAGTTTTATATTATCAAAAAAATTATAGTTAAGGGACAACACTGAGTGTGCTTTAGGCACCACTGATGGCCAGACCGGCACTATAGCTAGTAGGAGATTGTTGAGTTGGATATGGCTTTTCATTTCTTTTTTCTCCGAGGTCTTTCAAATGAGAAGCCATTGTCTCCGACCAAACTCCGTTTCTGAAACCCATTCCAAAATCCAGATCTGTAATAATTCTCTTCTTTACTCTTTTTTTTGATTCATATTGTTCTACACTTCATTGAAATTTCAGTACAGCTCTATACTTTATTCAGATAAGGCTATTTGAGCTTGATTTCAATAGCAAAGATTGCGTTATTAAAGGATGAATATTTATATGTAAACATGTTTTTCTTTGTTGTTAGCTTGAGAGCGTGAAACTATTCGTTGGGCTTCCACTAGAAACAATATCCGATTGTAACAACGTGAACCAGTACAAAGATTACTTGTCCTTTGCGGTGGACGTTGTTCCTGTTCTTGATGGGAAGACTCATATGGAGGTTTATAGAGTTTGCGGTGGACAATGTTCCTGTTCTTGAGTATATAAAATTACTTTACACGTAAGTGTGAAACCCGTATTTTCGAAATAATAAAATAATAATAAAATAAATAAATAATCTGAAATTTCATAAATAACTCGAAACACCATAAATCCAAAGGTTCAATAAAACTGAATAAATTTTGATAAGAAAATAAGATAAAAGTCTAAAAATAACACGAAAGAAATCAGTCCAAAAGTACCAATCCAATAGAATCACTCATGCTCGTCAGTCTCACCTGAAAGGAGGAAAAGGAAGAGGGGTGAGTAACAAGGGAGTCACTCAGTGAGGTATGTGATGCTAGACACGCAAACCACTGACTAAGTAAATAGAACTCCCACTATGAAAGTTTAGCTCTAGAATGAACAAACACGACGCCTATGGCATCACACAGAACAAACAATGCGCTGATAGTGCATAACTAGCTCATACAGCCCGCACTCTCCTCATACGGATATACGACATCATAATAAGTGTCACTAGACAAGACATCTCTGGACCCCCGCCCGTAACCGATAAGCGTCGAATGCAAACGTCTATGCACCACGCCCCACTCAAATATGCGTCGATAGCCCAAACGTCTCTGAGCCCCCGCCCTCCAATATGCATCGATAGCCCGGATGTCTCCGAACCCCCGCCCTCCAATATGCATCGATAGCCCGGATGTCTCCGAACCCCCGCCCTCATAAGCGTTGCTAATCCAGATCTCTCTGAACAACCGCCCTCATCACATAGTCCCTACTCATAACATGTATACATATATATATATATATATATATAACATCATTTAACATCACTCAATCCATATCAAGTTGAATCCTCTAGCCTCATAATTCCAGTTTACATTGAATCCTAACTATCACACAAGACTCGATCCAATCAGACGGAACATGTTTCGAACCTAAACGACGATAAAAAGAATTCTACACTAGTAACGGGATTTACGGAATAGACCCTCACCTTAGCAATATGGAAAAGTGGTATTTATGAACTCATGCTCCTCAAATGGACTCCAAATCTGAAATCAGGGCGAAAAATCGAGTTAGAACGCCCTTCGAACGGTCAAAAACGGATAACCGGTTATCTTGTCAAAAAGTCAACCCACATGTCAAAGGTCAACCTGGTCAACTCTGACCCAAGCCGGTCAACCCTTGACCAAATTGAAATCGAATTGAACCAATCGGTTTACCCTAACCAGATTCGATTTCAATCAGACCAAATTCAAATCAATTACAACCCGGTTTAATCCTAACCAAAAATCAATTTCTAATAACCAACCGTTTTAGCAAACCGAACCAAATCGAATCAACCAAGCCGGTTGACCCGGTCACCGAGTTGACTCGACGATTCGACTCGGCCGAGTTGCCGAGTCACCGGTGACGGTCACCGGCGGTGGCGGCGAAGGGACGGTGGCTTACCAGAAAATTCACCAGTGGTGGCGGAGGCGCGACGGCGACACGGCGGCGGGTGGTCGGAGACGGTGACTCCGGCGAACGGCGGCCAGCGACGGTGGCGCGTGAGGCTCACACGTAGCTGCTCCGGCGATCTTCGGTGGCGCGGGAGATTCACGCGCGGGGCTTCTGGCGGCGCGTGAGGGCGCCTGGCGGCGGCTCTCCGGCTGATCCTCCTGCTCCGGACTTGTCTCGACGTCACAAACACAATGGTGGCCTTGGATTTGCGAAATAACACACGGTTAGAGAGATAAGATCAAATTTCTAAACAAAAATACAAAAGGACGTGATTACGACGGTTTTCGATGATTACCTCCAGTGATTAACGGTGGTGGGGGGGGTCCGATCTCGGCTTAGAGGGCGACGGCTTGGGCAGGGCGATCTCAGATCTACTCGACGGCTTGATTTCTACAGAGTTTCGACGCAGTAAGTTTTTAATAAAATAATAAACAGCAGAGGCTCCTATTTATATGATTTACCTAGGGTTTCTTGCGATGGACCTGAGCTTTGATGGGCCAAAACAACTGGACCGGTAAATGGGTCGTTACAGTAATTGAAAATATGTGATACTTACTATGTAAGTATGCTTCTATAATGTTTGAATCTAAATAATAGTACATTATACATCATATATGACTAAAAAATCAAACATCCGTTAAATACTCTCCACATGGCATTGTGAAAAAAATATGTTCTTAATTGACACATCGGGTAACTTTTCCAGGTTTATTGACACTTACATAATCACAAAGGCATATTATTAATTGACACTTACGTTGACTGAAGAAATCTGATCTTGGGAACTAGCGACTCCATTCAAAGGTGGTTTTGCAGCTCCATGTTAGAAGAATTACATGACTCGTTGAGGGCTCATCTACTGTACTTTTTCGGCAACATCTCATCTGCTGTTCTAATGCCTGAATAATATGCTATAAATTTTCTGAGTACAACAAAAAAGCTATAGGGATTCATGTATTGATCGTGTATGGGTTTTGAGACATTGTATTGTATCTTTCCTGCTTTGTTGGGTAATTCCAAGCTTGTGGAAACTTAACATATTATTAGATGTTTAATATGTTAAGAGATAAACACAAAAAGGAAATCTAAAATAGGAAAAAGAAGTTTTCTATTAGATTAGGTTTGTGTTTTCCATGTCCCACATGTTAAAGGGAATTGTCATTGACTATAAATATAGGTCTCATGGAGAGGTGTTCCATAAGAGATCTGAGAGAAACATTGTGAGCTCTAGTTTTGAGTAGTTTCTAAAGCAATAAGAAAAGTTGTTCTTATTATCCTTTGTTCTAAGAGATTTTTCAATTGGTATCAGAGCTTAAGTTGAAGCTCCAATTGGTATCAGAGCCTCAGGTTGGAGACTCGATCTAAGCTTAAGTTGAAGCTTTGATCCTGGTAGCTTTGAAGCAAGAAGTTCACGACACAAGATGGCTGACGTGAATAGGGCTCCACGCACGAAAGACCTTGGATCCGCATCCATCCAATGTCCGATGTTGAACTCGACGAACTACACAGTTTGGTCGATGAGGATGAGGGTGTTACTCCGTGTTCATGATGTGTGGGACACTATAGACCCTGGTTTGGATGATCAAAAGAAGAACGATGTTGCGATTGCTCTTTTGTTTCAATCCATTCCCGAAACTTTGATTCTCCAGGTGGGAGAACATACTGCATCAAAAGATATCTGGGACGCCATCAAGTCACAACACCTTGGAGCTGATCGTGTAAGGGAGGCGAGACTTCAGACATTGATGACGGAGTTCGACACGTTGAAGATGGATGATAGTGATACCCTGGATGACTTTGCGGGAAAGCTATCAGGGTTATCATCCAAGGCAGCCTCGTTAGGAGAAAACATAGAAGAATCCAAGATGGTTAAGAAGTTTTTGAAGGGTCTTCCAAGACACAAGTATATCCAAATCGTAGTGTCGCTTGAACAAGTCCTAGAACTCAACTTTACGGGTTTTGAGGACATAGTTGGAAGGATAAAGGCGTATGAGGAGCGTGTAGAGAAAGAAACTCAAAAGGAAGACCAAGGGAAGCTTATGTTTTCGGATAACAATCACCATATTCAGAGGAACTATGGAGATTTTCGTGGTAGAGGTAGATGACGGAATGGAAGAGGCAGAGGTCGAGGTAGGTTACACAGCCAAAGTCATGTGTCATACACCGAAGACAAAAACTCGAAGAAGGATCGTTTAAGGCTGATATGTTGGAGATGTGACAAGCCAGGTCACTATGCAACTTCATGTCCCGAGAAGTCAGTGAGGAATCAAGAAACCAACTTAAATGAAACACAAGAGGCCGATGCCCTCTATGTACATGAGGTGGTATTCTTAAATGAAGACAAGGTGATTCCGAAGAATCTTGATATCGACAAAGGCAATGCAAGTGTTTGGTATTTGGATAATGGAGCGAGCAATCACATGACGGGAAACAAGGAGTTCTTTTCGAGTTTGAATCTCAACACCAAAGGGAAAGTGAATTTTGGTGATGGATCGTGTGTTGATATCGTAGGAAAAGGGGTTGTTATCATTGTGTGCAAGACTGGAGAGAAGAAGGCACTCAAAGACATATACTACATACCCGACCTGAAGCACAACATATTGAGTCTTGAACAAGCAACAGAAAACGGATGTGAGGTTAACATGAAAGATGTCTATTTAACACTCACAGATTCGTGTGGCAGGTTGCTTGTACGTGTAACAAGATCTCAAAACCGTCTCTACAAGACCCCGATGAAGATTAGCTATCCGCAGTGTTTACATGTCAGAGATGAAGATGCAACATGGAGGTGGCATGCTCGACTAGGACATATAAGCTATGGCGTGATGGACAACATGTTAAAGAAGGAGATGGTCGTAGGAATGCCGTGTGTAACACACGAAGAAAGCGTGTGTGACGCATGTCTAGCAGGGAAGCAGATTAGACATTCATTCCCGGCTAAAGCCATGTTTCGTGCGACAAAGCCATTGGAGTTATTGCATGGAGATTTTTGTGGACCAATCACACCACCAACGCCTGCAAATAACAAATATGTCTTTGTCCTAATTGATTACTTCTCCAGGTATATGTGGACTATACTTATGAAGGAGAAGAGTGAGGCATTCGATCGGTTCAAAAGGATTAAGGAAAGTGTAGAGAAGAAAATCGGTCCAACCATTAAGACCTTTCGCACCGAGAGAGGAGGAGAGTTTACCTCAGCTGAGTTCAATCTATTTTGTGAAGAGAATGGAATTAAAAGGCACCTAACCGCGCCTTACACGCCTCAGCAAAACGGTGTTGTAGAGAGAAGAAACCGAACCTTAATGGGTATGACAAGAAGTATGCTGAAGGAAATGAAGATGCTGAATTACTTATGGGGAGAAGCTGTACGACATTCAACTTACCTCATCAATAGAGTTCCTACAAAAGCCTTGAAGGATCAAACACCATACGAGTGTCTCACATCAAAGAAACCAAATATCGAGCACTTGAGGATATTTGGTTGTGTAGAACATGCGAAAGTCAGTGTGACACATCTAAAGGAGTTAGATGAGAGATCAAATAGTGTGATCAATCTTGGAACTGAGCCAGGTTCCAAAGCATATAGACTCTATGATCCAGTCGCAGGGAATGTGATGGTGAGTAGAGATGTGATTTTCGACGAGAAGAAAGCTTGGAATTGGACATCTACAACCAACCAAGCTGATTGTGAACCTAATATGCTTAAGATTCCACATGAGGGTGATATAGAAGAAGGTAATGATCAAGGTGAGGATCATGAATAAGAAGCTATAAACCAAGATGAGGAAGAAGAAGAAGATACAAATCACAATGCAGACCAAGACGGTGGTGATCAACCGTTGGTGACTAGACACGGCCGCACCATAACAAAACCAAGGTATCTAAATGATTATGTGTTACTTGCAGATCAAGAAAGTGCAATGTTGTTGCTCACAGTAGATGGCAAGCCAGAGAACTATCTTGAGGCCGAACACGTAAGAGAATGGGTTGAAGCTATGGTGGCTGAGTTGGATTCTATCACAAGAAACAAGACATGAGAGCTTGTGGATAGACCGGCGGGAGTGAAACCTATAGGGTTAATGTTGATCGACAAGATCAATAGAAAAGCGGATGGTACGGTGAACAAGTATAAGGCGAGACTTGTGGCAAAAGGCTATGTACAAAGACAATGAATATATTTCGATGAAGTGTTTGCACCAGTGGCACGTCTCGAAACTATAAGGCTCTTAATAGCCCTTGCAGCAACAAACGGATGGGAGATTCATCATCTGGACGTGAAGACCGCTTTCTTGAATGGAGATTTAAAGGAGACAGTGTATGTGACACAACCCGAAGGTTTTGAAAAGAAAGGAGAAGAGGATCAAGTTTATGTGTTACACAAGGCGTTGTATGGGTTACGCCAAGCACCAAGAGCCTGGAATGTGAAGCTCGATCAAGTTCTCAAGGATATGAGATTCAAGAAGTGCACGAAGGAGCCATCAGTGTATCACAAGAACGAAGAAGGAGACTTCTTGTTGATAGCCATTTACGTTGATGATCTATTTGTAACAGGAACTTCGCTTAAGGTGATTAAGCAATTCAAGGAAGAGATGTCAAAGAAGTTCGAGATGTCAGATCTAGGAAAGCTAACGTATTACCTTGGCATAGAAGTGATTCAAGGATCAGACGGAATCAGAATAAAACAAGAAAGGTATGCTCAAGGAATTTTGTGTGACACAAAGATGGAAGCGTGTAACACGACTCACATACCAATGGAGTCGACTTTGAAAATCTCAAAAGCTGAAGATAAACCAGAGATAAATGATTTCAGAAGAATCATAGGATGTTTGAGGTATCTGCTTCACACAACACCTGACTTGTGTTACGCAGTAGGCGTACTGAGTAGATACATGCATAATCCGAGAGACTCTCATGGACAAGCCATCAAACACATATTGCGATATGTGAAAGGAACAACAAAATTTGGTCTGTTCTTCAAGAGAGATGGGTCAAGGAGTGTCGTTGGTTATAGTGACAGCAGTCACAACATTGATGTCGGTGACAGGAGGAGCACGTCAGGACATGCATTCTATTACGGTTCATCACTGGTTACTTGGACATCGCAAAAGCAGCAAACGGTTGCATTGTCATCATGCGAAGCAGAGTTCATGGCAGCAACGGAAGCAGCAAAACAAGCTATATGGATCAAGGAGTTGTTGAGTGAGATACTAAGTGAAGAAGGCGAGAGAGTCAAACTTAGGATCGACAACAAATCAGCCATTGCTCTAACAAAGAATCCGGTTTTCCATGGAAGAAGTAAGCACATACTTTCAAGATATCATTTCATTCGAGAGTGTGTGGAGAATGGGCAAATCGAAGTGGAGCATGTGCCGGGTGTTGAGCAGAAGGCCGACATCCTAACCAAGCCATTAGCAAGGATTAAGTTCAAGCAAATGAGGAGTTTAATCGGAGTTCAAGAAATTGATCTCCCTAATTCAAGTTAGAATTAAGGGGGTGATTGTTGGGTAATTCCAAGCTTGTGGAAACTTAACATATTATTAGATGTTTAATATGTTAAGACATAAACACAAAAAGAAAATATAGAATAGGAAAATGAAGTTTTCTATTAGATTAGGTTTGTGTTTTCCATATCCCACATGTTAAAGGGAATTGTCCTTGACTATAAATATAGGTCTCATGGAGAGGTGTTCCATAAGAGATCTGAGAGAAACATTGTGAGCTTTAGTTTTGAGTAATTTCTAAAACAATAAGAAAAGTTGTTCTTATTATCAGATCCTTCATGCTTTAGTGAAATGAACCTCAGGAACATCAATACTTACAGAGCAGAGACAAAATCTATCTTAACTACACCATGAACAGGAACACATTGGAGTAATAATGCTCTGGAGGATTAAGCACAAACAAAAACATATTAGCAAGATCCAAGAATTCTCTTTTAGTTTTTAGAAAACTTCAGTTGGGAAATATGAGTATAATCCAATGACATCTTCAATTTGTTTCCTGAAAAAGGGTGAAATAGTTGTAGATATTTTTAGATTATGGAATTGAGATGAAGAGATGTGTCTAAATCTCTACCAAATGCAACTACTTAGAATTGATGAATAAGATAAATAGCTGAAATAAATGACCCAAGAGATGCTAGGGAGAGCTAGGAAAGGTGAAGTTCATCGTGAGTTTTACAATAGAAAAACTGGAAATTTTAGAAAGAAAGATTTGTGCTATTTTGAATTAGGATTTCAAAATTGAAGGAGTATAGAAGTTTTCGAAGGGGGAGTTTCGTTGTTATTGGTTTGTAAAATTCAAGAGAAATATGATATAGGCTTATGGAAAACCAATCGTGGATGAAAAAAGAAGATAGTGGGTAGTTAAATTTTTTCTAAACATTATTTTGTTTTTCTTAAATTTTTTAAACACTAATTACGTGGCAGAATTTGGTGATTTGATTGGTGATATGACTTGTGTTTTAGTATATAAGAGACTAGAATTCTTTTTGGTGCTAATCCACGGGTCAATTTCATTATCCTCCAATTTCTGTGTTTCTTTTGAGAAATGTTTACCTCATTCATGTTTCAAGCTTCTTTTTATAAGAATGGTGAAATGTGTACCATAAATAAAATATGTTATGAAATATTAAATTGGATACATTCGGTTTTATTTTTGAAAATAATACTTTAAAATAAAAATCTCTATTTTGATGTAATAAACATAAAACAGTAAAATTATTGACCAAGATGAAAAAGAAAAATGGAAAGTAAGAAAATAAACATTGAAAATGTCATATTATCTGAAAACCAACATAAAGATTTTTAGAAGGCTAAACCAACAGAAAGATAAAACCCCAATAGAAGAATCAAAAAAGACTAAACCAATGAACATTGACATACTTTGTTTTATGTTAGTAATTAAGCATTATAGGGAAAATATAAATAATAACTATAGTAACATCAAGAAAATACATTATCCATCAAAAAGTTGGTCTTGATATTTTCTATAAAAACACAATCAATCATTAAAATATATTTTCTATAGAATTGCATGAATAACATGTTTAATCTATAAATGTATGTAAAATGTGATTAAATCTGATAAATGAATATTTACTTGCACACACACTCTTTCATATTGAACTATGTACTTGCAAAATATTTCTTTGGTAAATTATTAAAGTTAATAAACTGTAAATTAATATACTGTATACATAACTACTAAATAAATAAATTGGATTTTGCTCTCTCCCTAGAGCTTCACATATGTATTGATAGAAATTACTCACACACTCCTTTTTCGAATTCTCTTTAAATTTTATTTTTATCAATATATGTTTTCACGAAGCTCGAATTCTATCTTCTTCTATATAAGAAATGTAAAAAAAGCTGAGAGTTTCAACTATTTAAACAGATTTTTAAGTATAAATATGTTTACCTTCTTCTAAGAAAAGTTATGTATAACTTCTCTCATTGGAAATAATTTCGGGCATCTGATAGTAATACTCTGTGAAATAAAGCTCTTATACTCCACCATTTATATTCTGATAAATCGCCTACTTGCAACATGCATATAGAATCACAGAAAATGTTTCCAGAAAAAGAATAGAATGAATTTGAATAAAGATTTTTTCCACACTCGAGAGCTAAATAAAAAGACGATGAACATAATTTATGCAGAAGAAGAAAAAAGAGAAAAAAACAAATAGCGTCATAGGGATTGTCGAAGAAAAAGGCGAGAAAATAATTCTGGATTGAATGGTATAAAAGAGTAAAAACAGTTTACATTGGGAGTTAATCAACTATTCGTGGAACATGATGGTGGTAGTCTGAGAAAAAATAGGAAGATGACTTCGTATAATTTGGATTTTTTGAGTTTTATTAATAAGTAATATCTATCAAAAAAAATAGGAAGATGAAATTTAGTTAATTTTCTTCAGTTTCGTAAGCTTTGGTTCGCAGATCTTAATAAATGTACGACCTTATACACTATTTTATATAAAAATTCATTTTAAAAAAAATTATTTAATTTCGAAAATCTAGTGTATGTTTAAATATATCTATATACCATAAATTCAATTTGAACTAGATTTTATATTAGTCATCGAGTTTATGATGGGTCTTTTCGGGTTTTAGTGAAATTTTAGTTAAATTTTAGTTAAATTTTAGTTAACTATATTTTATCAAATCTGAACTAGATTATATATGGGTCATCGAGTTTATTTGTTTACGAATCTAGATCAGACTCTAAGACATTAATTCTTTTTAAAATAATTTAATTAAAATAGTTAGTATGCTAAGCACTGATTCACGTATGAAACAAGATTACTAACATATGGAAATAAATAATCAAAACAATTACAAAGTTAATTATATAAAATAGTTAAAATAAAATAATGTATAAAGTATGTGCTGAAAAATACAAGTTATGTACAAAGCACTTAATCCTTCAACCATCATAAATATAAGGTTAAAGCAAGTTTCATCAAAACAATGGCACTTTTATTTAATAAATGAGTATCAGAAAATTCTAACAATCTATATCAAAAAGATATGTGAAACACAATATTGATGATGGTTATAACCGATCTTACATCCAGATTTTAAAATTAGTTCATTCAATATATGTATAAACAGTTGCAATTTGTTTTTCAAAGTATCAAGCAATTAGATACTTTTTCGTATATATGGTACAAATTATTTCGATAACAAGAATATGCTGCAACAGTTATAACAGATTGCTATGTAATACGTCATTCAAATTTTCAACCGCAACAGCTTCAGTTGTCGAAAACTGTTTTGGCCTGCTTTATGTATCTGTATCCCTGGAATATTCTTCATAGAATACGATCAATAATTTTAACAGATCCTAAAATTTACAACCAGCCCACACATCCTTATATATAGACCCTACACAACAATTAAACCAATCTAATCCTTCAAAAGTGTGTGTTGTTGTGTGAAGTATATCTTTAAATCCCTTATATCTTTCACAAATCTTCATACCCCTCATATTCATTAAACCAATTCTAATTACATTATTAACCTCATTTAAAAAAAAAGTATTACTTCCTCGCGGTTGGAATCGCGACTCGCGAAATCGCTGTTTCTCGTTTCTGTCGTTTTCGAGCTCCCATTCAGAAGCGAGATGCTACTCCGGCTCGATTCTCCGTCGTCTTCCGGGTCGGTCGTCCGTCGTCTTCCAGCTCGGTCATCCGTCGTCTTCCGGCTCCGTCCTCTATCGTCTTCCTGCTCAGTCCTCCGTCTTCCGGGTATGTTCATGTTTTAGATGTTCCAGCTTGAATAAGCAAAGAAACCAGATTTGAATGGATTTAGATGCTTCAGCTTGGTCATCGAGTCCATTATGACTTGAATTGAGTAGGATAATGGTTGCATTGTTTGATTCGTAGTGCACTGAATGTAGATTTCTCGATTTCAAAATCAAAATATGTACGACAGAAAAACTAGGAAAACAAGTATTACTGATAATTGTTGAAGAACTAGTAAAACTGGTATAACTTCAACAATTTCCAGTAACAAATTAATTTTGTAGAGATGGTTTTTCTTTGTATAATGGATGGTATTCAATGGTTTGAGCAACAACGTCATCATACACTTCAAATGCGAAGGTCACATGTATTGTTCAGTGTTGAAGAAAGATACGGAGAAGATAAATCTTTCAATGGTCGAAGCACGAATATGCAAAAAGCTCGGGTTAGATGAGAATAATGTGAAGTTGAATTTGAGTTACATTCCATTGCTGGTTTGGTCTGAGGAAAAGTTTTCTATTTCTGATGATGAGGACCTTTGTGGTTATCTATTTTCCGTAGATAAAGAGAACCGTAGGTGCATTTTGTTTGTGGAGGTCATCAAAAGATCAGAACTCCAAGAGCAACTTTCAAGAGCGGGAAAACGAAGTTCTCTAGGTATGAACTATGAGGTGTGGCATTCGAATGATGATGTAATTGGAGATAAAGCCATAACTTTATATGGTGGCAACAATCAAGTTGATAAACAACCCAAGGGGGGAATTGTGGCGATTGAGGAGATGTTGGAAAAAGTTGATGAAGAAGTAAATGTCGATGAAAATGTTGATGGCAATGTAGATGAAAATGATGTTGGCAATGTGGATAATGGTAGGCAAGAGACAGAAATGTGTGATAGATATGTAGATGTTCCACCTGTTGCGGAACCAATTCAATTTATGGAAGAATGGGAAGACGGTCTGGGTTTGAAAATACATCAAGAGTTTGTTAGTAAAAAGGCAGTGCAAGAAGTGGTGGATAGAGGTGCATGTAAAAAAACTTTTGGGTTTAGTGTGGTCAAATCAGATAAGGAGCGATTAGTGCTAAAATGTCCTAATGAAGGATGTAAATGGGGATTACGGGCTGCAAAGATTAAAAAATCTGAAATGTTCTCTATTAGAACGTACAACAAGATGCACTCATGCTCTCATGGCAGTCAGAGTAATTGCAACTCAAAGAGGAAAGGCACGCCACAACTAGTTGCATCTCTATTGCATGATGATTATCCAGGCCAAATGGAAACCCCTACTCCTAGAAGTATCAAAGATCTTGTGTGGACAAAATTGGGTGTCAATATATCATACTCCACTGCTTTGAGAGGTAAAAACGAAGCTGTGAGCATTTTGCGTGGGACTCTGGAAGAAAGTTATCAGATGTTGTATTCTTATTTGTACATGTTAGAGAAGATCAATGAGAAGACAATAACAAGTGTGAAATTGGATGACTCGGAAAGATTCAAGTACTTGTTTATTACTTTGGGAGCTAGCATAGAAGGTTTTAAAGTGATGAGGAAAGTTGTAATTGTGGATGCTACTTTTCAGAAAAATGGATATGGTGGTGTACTTGTTTTTGCAACAGCCCAGGATCCTAATCGCCACCACTATCCTTTAGCCTTTGGTGTGCTAGATGGTGAGAATAAGGACAGTTGGAGTTGGTTTTTTGAGATGTTCAAAACTGTTGTGCAAGATTCATCAAAATTGGTGTTTATGAGTGACAGAAATGGAAGTCTCATCAATGCCATAGCTAATGTATTTCCGATGGCTAATCATGCGCATTGTATCTGGCATTTGGCTCAAAATGTGAAAGGTCATGCACGTAACGTCAACAAAGACACTGTTGAATGGAAATTTATGGAAATGGCTCGAATTTACACAGTGCCAGAATTCGATGTTGCATATTCTGCTTTCAAGACTCGGTATCCATCTGCTGCAAATTATCTGGAGGAAAGTAGTGAGAAAGAAAAGTGGGCAAGGTGCTGGTTTCCAGGAAATAGATACAATATTGACACAAGCAACGTTGTGGAGTCGATGAACAGCATCTTCAAGGAAACGAGAAAATACTCTTTAATACCTTTGCTGGATACGATCATTAAAAAAACCGCTGATTGGTTTAATGAACATACGAAAGAAACCGTTAGAGGATCCAGTGAGCGGAAACTAGTTCCTCTAGTGGAGAACTTTGTGCATGATGCATGGACGGAAGCAAAAAAAATAATTGTGTCGGAGATAAACTCTTTCAACCTTGAATACAATGTCGTCGGCAATGATGGGAAGCCGTATTTGGTGAATTTACTTGCAAAAAGTTGCAGTTGCAGGTTCTTTGACATAGAACAGTATCCTTGTGTTCACGGAATAGCGGCTTACATTTTCTACTCTAAACATGAGAGTTGTTCTGTTTTTGAGTTAGAAGATTTGATCTCTAAATATTATTGGACAGAGCTGTGGGCATTGGCATATTACATGTCTATTTATGTGGTTCCGGATAGGAGTCAATGGGATGTCCCTGATTACATCAAAGAAATGAAGATCATGGCTCCCAATCGCGTCGAAAAGAGGGGAAGAAAGAAAGTGAAAAGGTTTCCATCAGCTGGGGAATGTCGGCCAAGGACGCAAAATAAAAGGCGTCCAAGACAAAGCCTACAATGGTTGCTGTTTGGAAATTGAATGTTTGAATTTTACTCTGTTTTTTTGTAAAACTATGGAGAACTATGCTTTTGTACAACTATGGAGAACTGTGTTCTTGTTTGTGTAATACTAGTATTAATTTTGAATTGAGTTTGGAAATCCAAATGTTGAATTTTACAATGTAACATATTAATACGAGATCTACTCTTTATTAGACACATAACAAAAATGGTATATCCATAGTGTTAAGAAAAAATGTTATACTCTACAATCAAAAGAACACCCTAACATACAACATACCCTTTCACAGTAACTTTGTTAAATATGTGATTACTGAAGATTATATTTTGTTGTACAATTTATATAGACAATTTTGTTACGCAAAACACCAATTATCTTATTTTAAAATCTTATAATTCATTGTACAACTAAGAAAATAAAATTTAATTATCTATAATACTAAAATAATGGAAAAGCACTGAAAGTACAACTCTTTGTAATTTGTGTACAACTACTATCTTACGGACAACTATTTGTTGATTTTTTAGCGGGCTTTTCTAATACTACGAAATTTTGGCGGGATTTTAGAGGGAAAAAGCTGAGTCCCACTCTCATCTCTTGTCATTCACTCTCCTCCACATATCTCTCATCTCTCAACTTTCTCTATAATCATTTCTCTCCATAAAACCTCTCAATTCCAAAATGGATCCATGGGTGGAGAAACAAGAAAAGAGTGAGATGAACAAAATGAAGAAACACTATGACATGCTTGGGTACATTGCCGACGCTCAGTATGGAGTTCCAACGGGTTGCCCATGTGGGGGACAAATAGTCGATGAGGTATCTACTAATCCAAAAGATAAGGATTTCTGCCCTGGAAAAATGTATTTCACTTGCATGTCGTTTAAGGTAATTTTTCATTTTTCTTTCTCTTAATTGTTTAAAATTAAAAATCGAGATTGGGAAACTAAGTGAAACTATGTCAATCCCGTAGGATGATGGGCTCCATTTCCGTCAACCTTGGGTTATCGGAGTTCAAGAAGAGGTTCGTCGCTTAAGAAAGGAGGTGGACGAGATGGCTGCAGAGATTGCTCAGCTAAATAAGCTTATTCCTTGTGGATGAGATTGCTAGGCTAAAGAAACTTGTTCACGAGATCTTGCGGGTTGTCTTTGATTTTCGGTTAATTGAAGGCTCAAGAAGAAACTTGTTTGTTAAGACTTATATCTCTGTGACATGTTATTAAGACTATGTTTCGATGAAATTTGTGCTTGTTTTTCAAGTTTCACTAGTTTTTCGTAGTTATTCTAGGCTCCTCAAAGAAAGACAACAAAAGACAAACAAAAACCACATAAGTTTTAGTACACACCAAAAGCAACATAAGTTTTAGTACTCGTTTTAGTACACACCAAAAGCAACATAAGTTTAGTACACACCAAAGCAACATAAGTTTTTCAGTACACACCAAAGCAACAACATATCACTTGTTTTTCTTTGACCTCTTTGAGGTCTTGGTCTTCGTCTTCGTTCGACTCTTTCTTTTAACACCCCTTTCCTCTTCCTCCACATCCACATTCTCCACATCCACATTCATAGCAGCTAACTGCTCCTGAACATAAGCTTCTGAGGAAGCAAGTCTTAAATCAACTCATCAACCTTTTCTTCAATCCTCTTCATCTGCTGTCCCATATCTTCTTTGAAGTTTTTAAAGACTTCTACCAGTTCATTTAACTTCACCGTGGTCTCTGTTGTTTCATTGGTGGGTCCTGTCTGGTTTCCACCGTTCTCAGGAAGAGGGGTTTCTCGGGCAGCCACATCCGCCTCTAACATATCTTCAAACCTTATTGCATATCCACTAGCAAGCCTCTTCATCCAGCTCTCGACAATCAGATCATCCTTATCTCTGATGTCCTCTGGTTCTGTTATCCCATCTAGAAGAGTTTGTTTCTCATCGGAAACAGACAAGATGTTCTCAATGTCCTACAGTTTCAATGCCTTATTAAAATTACCAAAACGTGGAGTGTATAATATTCAGATACAATGAATAACTAACCTTAGTATTACTAAGTTCTTTATTTATTTTCGAAAGGGAAAATCCCTTCATTTCACTTCTCTTGAACTTTGATCGGCACATCCTTGGACATCTTGGGTCTACATCTTCAGTAGGCTCTCGAAATTTCTCCCCCAATTTCATAATGGCCTCAAATGCTAGGAGCTACACATGTAAAAAAAATCCGAGAAGTGTCAATATCACAAAGTCAACATTACAAGCGTACGAGTCATATATTACTTGAAAAATTTACCTCCATTGGGATACAAAAACCTGGAATTGGCCATATCACACCTTCTTTCACCTCCCCTTCAAAATGACTCATAGTGTGTGAAATTTGTCTCAACATGTTATCAAAGGAAAATTTACCCCAAGGGAATGTTTTGCATAAGTTGAGATCATCAACTGCTCTCAGCAAGAATGGCTCTACGGAAGGGGCATCATTACCGGTCTTTGTCTGCCCACCAATAATACTTGATAGGAAATACAAGACCAACAACCTCAACCTATCACGAGAAGGTTCCATTCCCTCAAGAACTTTTTCTTTCACGTCTTGATATCTTATTATTCCACCACCAAAATATTTCGTCACAAACCTCGTACCTCCGTTTTCCTTGTAGTTTAATGGATAGTTTCGACAGTTCAATCCAGATATCAAACCATGTTCTCTAATACCATAGCGGATGGGACAACCATTCACGGAAAACAATGCCTCCTTTTCCTTTGCAATGCGTACGGTTCGGAGAAGGAGCATCCACATGCCCATAACCTTGTGGTTTCCCAGCTCCGGCATGTGGAATATGTGTTTAAACTGTGGATGATTCTCAAACCAATTCTTCTCTACCTTACTCATCGGGGTATTTAACTCTTTAAAAGTTTTCAATACATCAGCAATAAAACACCTTGTCGATATCTTGATCTTCTTCCTATACTCAGACAGTGGGAATTACATGCCCTCCGGTTTTATCGCCTCATCGACGAAATCCTGCCAAACAAACAAACAACAAACAATGCAAATTAGTTATACTTAGCTATACTTAGTTATACCAGTATTACAACATAACAACCTCTTATATTGAAACCATCAAACATCAAACAAACCCGTTATACTAAGTTCTACCAAATTTTAACTACGAGACACAAGTACAAATACTAACCTCACTCAAGGTTCTACTGGTACTTCCTTCTTCTCTATTTACTTCTTCATTGGTTTGCACATCTTCACGAGGAGGTATATTGTAAGTGTTTGTCTCTCCTTCCTCATTTCCTGAATTCTCCTCATTAACTCCTTCTTCCTCTTCGTTTTCTTCGTTATCTTCTCCATTCTCTTCTTCTTTTTCTTCTTCATCTTCTCCTGAGTTCTCCTCATTCTCTTTTTCTTCATTTTCATCCAAGTTTGCATTTTCTTCCGCTGACCTCTCATCCTCTTCTACTGCGTTTTCTTCATTTTCTTCTACTTCATTTTCTGGCTCCTTCTCGTTCTCTTCATCTTCAACAACATTATTCTCCTGTTCATTATCTTCCTCAAAGGACTTCGGAATCTCAACCTCATCTCCAGCCTCAGGAACTTCTTTTAAAGGAGAAGTTATATCATTCAGTGGTTTGGTTTTTTTCTTCTTCCTTGTCCATCGTGTCCTCGCCATTTTCACTTCCTGCAATGTTAATGCAAGACGGAGTAAGACCAAATCGAGAGAGATTGAGAGACACCACCGAATGACGAATGACACCAAATTGAGAGACAGAGACACGACAGAACGAAGCACGAATTGATTTCAAACAATGAAGAACATTACCTCTTGATGGTTGTCGTCAGTTTGCTAGGAGAGATTCACGGAGAGATAGAGATAGAGAGACTTGAAAAACATGGAGTTCTCGAGTGGTTCGGTAGTTATAGGTGAGAGGAGTTCGTGGGTGGAGAAGGAGCGATTACAAATTGCGTTTGATTTTAGGGTTAACCTTTTAGGATCCGAGAAGCTTCTGGATGGGTGGATCTGACCCGAGTATTTTTGTAAATATATCAACTTTTCAGGTTTTTCTGTCGTTTAACTCATTTCTCAATTTAAAAATAATTCAAATAAAAGTTAAAATTGTAAAGGGGATATTCTAGCTTTTGTTAACTTATGGAAGGGTAGTACAGCCAATAACTCGTTCAATAATCAAATCAGCAATTTAAGTGATGTTAAGCCTTTCAAGTCCTTATAGAGAGTCCAGGTTGAAGTGTTTCATACCTGGAAGTCATTCAGTCCCTAGTTTGGTACTTCACTTGAGATGGTGTTATCCGAAGAAAATGTATATCATATTTTCTCACCGCTATTATAATAAGCCTATATTATATTTTATTATTTTCTGAAATTCTATTTGATGTTTTAGGGTGTCAAAATACACACCAGTTGCAAGAATCCTTTCATTGAACGTGTAGAGAGACATTGTCATGTTGGAGAATGGATAGTTATTAATAACTTTTCCTTAAGCCAAGCGAGTGGATTTGACATAGTCACCAACCATGTTTACAAAATGTCATTTGTGGATCGAACTTCAATAAGTGAATCAGAACTAAAGTGTGGTAACATGTTCCTTGACCTCAATGACTTTGATAATATTCGTAGTGGTTCACTTAACACATGTTTTCTTATTGGTAATTTACTATTTTTATTCGTTTATCTTTAATATTTGAATATTATAAATTCATAACATTCTATTATTTTATAATAGATGTGATTGATGAAGTCATATACTTGGGTGGGCTGGATGTTGTTCAATGTCAATGAAATTAAATGACAAAATTAGAGTTTACACTAAGATATATCAAGTAAGTTTAAGTATATGTTTATTATTTCTTTCTATATTTTTGGTGTATTGTGTAGTTATAATGCTATGATATTTTTATTGTAATCAGTGATCAGCGCCTTAATTGTTGTCTATGGGGAAAATGTGTTGAATTTTTTACTTCTGAAGCCAACGTACTAAACAATGGAGATATTTGTTTAATAAGATTTGCTAATATTAGAAAATACAAGGGTAAAGCTGTATATTTACATGTTGTGTTTTTTTTGTTTAAGATGTTGCAACCATTTTTGTTATATTCTATATTTACCTTTCATATATGTTTCAGGAGAGTTGCAAGTCTCTAATTCATTTGACTCACCTTTAGTGTTGATAAACTGATAAATCGCGGAAACACATACTCTCAAACGAATGCAAGCATTTCTTTACAAAAAAATGTAAATTGTTCTAGTTTATTACCAAATAATGATTTATGTGATATTTTGTTTTAGGTTTCATGTTGAAAATAACTCTATTGTACTTTACGAACCTAAAGTAGCCAAGCTTCTGATCCAGCAAAAGCGCAAGAAATGATTACAATTTCATTCATAACCATTCAACAAATGAAACGCGCATATAAGGTTTGGTAGTATTTTTAAAAAAATATTCAATATTTGTAACTATTCACACATAATTTGAATTTGGTAGGGTGGATATTCTAGAGTTATTTGTACTGTGAATGCTATTGATACCGATTATGGATGGTATTATTTTGCTTGTGTGGTATGCAACCAAAAGGTTAACAAACATGATTATTTCATATAATGATCTAGACGTGCCAGACTGATGGTGTGAGTGTTGCATGCGTATTGTTACCAAGGTTTCACCGAGGTCATTTTATTATTCCAATATTTATTTATACCAGATACTTATTTTATATTGTGTATAATGGTAACATAAACGCATGTCATGTTTTGTTTTCAGGTACAAGTTGCATTTGCTTGTGTATGATTTGACAGGTGAGTCGAACTTAATGCTTCTAGACTCAGCCACAAAGACTATTGTCAATGCCTCTGCTGCAAAACTTCTAAATAGCTCTTATGAGAAGGTAATCATTGAAGATATATATTAAGGTAACACAAACACTACTAATTATATGTGGTAAACTAGCTAACAAAGATTCTTACTATTTTCAACAGATTGAAGATCCAGAAGTGTTACCAGGTGAGATCATGGAGATCGTAGGAAAGACTTATGGTTTTCGGATATCTGGAGAAGAAAATAACATTATTTGTATAGCAGAAATTTCGAAGCCATGAAAGTTTGGAACTTTGATGACATTCTATGGAAGAGAATCAGGTCATTGCACCAGTTATTTTTTTCAACGAAGAAGCAATGCACAAATTTCATGGAAACTGAAAAGATGTCTTATGATGAAGCCAAAGAGAAAAAAATGTGGATGATTCGATGCCAAAGAGAAGATCCACATTTTTTTTGTTGTTGGTTTTTATGCTTTATTTATCCAATGGTTTTTCGAATTTAATGGTGTATTTTATTTTCTTTCTACTTTGGTGTTTTTTGTGGCTTATATGAAAAAAATTAAATAAAGTTTTCGAATAGACTATAATACATGTTCGGTTGGTTTAAACTACATAACAAATCATACATATCATTTTAGGATTTGTTAATAATCTAAAAACCAGTTTTCTAAACATCTAAGTTGTTTGAATTCAAAAGCGCCCAATTGTATATCCAAAAAAAATAACCATCATTAATAATATTATAACCACCATATGTTTAAGCATTTACGCTTCATGTCTATACTGTGACTAAAAAATATTATCTACTAAAACATGGTTTTTTTATTTAACGAATATCAAAATAAGCAAATACAAGTAAACCACTTAAAAATTTGTGTACTGTAAACTATTCTTAATTGGTTCTAAAACATACGGATGTTTTCCAACAAATTCAAATATAAGATTGGAGCCAATTCTATCTAAACAGTTTACTTAACGGATAAGTGACGAATAAACTAACCTTATCTATCAAAAAATCTAAACATAATATTAATAATGTTTACAACCGATTTAACAACTAATATTTTATTAGTTTTTTACAGTCTAATATAAAAAGTTGTGATTTTTTAAAGTTTCGTGAGTGGTACAAAATATTTCACTTATACAAGAATATGTTGTAACAGCTATGGCATCTTATAATCTAAATAGTCGTTTCTATATTATATCACGCCTATATATTAATTTTCTATTTAATAACAACAACTTAAATTCTGGAAAACTGTATATCTCTGATTTATCTAAGTATATCCCTCGAATATATTTCAGTTTGTATGATTAAAAAATTGCACATATCCTATAAATTTATGCAGAACTAGAAATTCTTATAAATAGTGACTCTCACACATCAATCAAAACCAATATACCCCTGAAAAAGTGTTTACAATAGTCTAAATTCATGGGTTCCATAATCAAAATCAGAAATTTAAGTGATGTTAAGCATTTCAAGTCTTCATGGAGAGTCCAAGTGAAAGTGCTTCATACCTAAAATTCTTTCACTCCCCAATTTGGTGCTTCACTTGAGATGGTGTTAGCGGATGAAAATGTATGTTATATCTTCCAAAATAGATTATACCTATATTTTTCATCTTAGTATACACTCAATTCTATTGCGGATTGTGTTTTAGGGTGTTAAAATACACTCCACTTGCAAGAAATCTTTCTTTGAACATCTCGAGAGACATTGACGTGTTGAAAAATGGAAAGTTGTTACTAACTTCACCTTAAGTCAAGCGTCTGGTCTTTACAGAGTCACCAGTCATGTTTACAAAATGTCATTTGTTGGTCAAACTTCAATAAGTGAATCAGCACTAGAATGTGATAACATGTTCCTCGGTCTCCATGATTTTGAACCATTCTAAGTGGTTCACTTAACACATGTTTTCTTATTGGTAATTCGCTATTTTGTTATTCATTTTTCTTTATATTGTAGTATTATGCATTCATGTAACTTTCATTTGTGCTTGATAGATGTGATTGGTGAAGTTCTAGACTTGGGTAGGCTGGATATTGTTCAATGTCAAGGAAAAGAAAGGAAAACAATGGGGTTTACACTAAGATATATCAAGTACGTTTTAGAATAAGTTAATACATTTTTTTCTATTTTTTGGCGTATTGGTAGTTCTAATGTTTTTATATTTATTTTCCTAATCAGTGATCAATGCCTTCAATGCTGTATGGGGAAATTTTGCTGAACTTGTGATTTCTTAAGTCAAAGAACCAAATAATGGAGATATATGTTTAATCTAATTTGCTAAAATCGGAAAATACAGGGGTATCTAAATTAGTGTCTAATTTATTTAAGGGAAATTGCATCGCATGACGCTAAAAATCTATAATTCACTCTATGACTAATTTTCCTAATATACCGATACATTGTGTGTATTTTCTATAATATTGACGTACTACCCTTCTATCCAACAGATGAAACGTACAATGAAAATTAATAATAATTAATGAATGTAAAAAGGAAAACGTGGTCAATTGTGGTAAAGAAGAAGCAATGATGAAAACAGAAACAATGATTCTTTCATTTATTTTCTTCCTCTTAAATCATTGACTCTCACAGTCATTCTTTTGCTTTCATACTCTATTTTCGATTTTAATCTTGCAAATGAGATTGAGGTAATCACATCAGGCTTGATATGCACTTTTATACATATCCAGTAGTGAAGAATAACGATGGTGGGCGGTAAAAGTGTAGTCGTGTCGGAAAAAAGAGAGGAGATGCAGACGATCTCTATTTGGTGGTGAATAATAATGACGGTGGCCCAGGTGAATGTGTATCAGCATGTCTAAAAAATAATTGAAGAAGATGAACTCACCGTCTATTCTATATTCGGTGAAATTAATAGTATAATAGATATTTTTTTAGTGTAGCTATTTATATAAGGGTACCATACTACTTGAGAAATATTTATATAGTATTCCTTAAAAATATGGAACAATATGTCATGCCTTCAAACTTGATAGTTCTGTTCTCTGCCATTTTGTGATTGACTGTAATATAATTTTTATTTTTTCGAATGCTGGACAAATTTGATTATTTAAAAATTTCATTTTTTATCAGTTTCTACTTTATAAGTCTAAATCTATTCTAAAATTCATATTTATATAGCATAGTTTAATACTATATAATATTATGTATTATTTTTCATTTTAATATTTGGATTTAGAGTTTATATTTGGGTTTAGGGTTAAGTGATTAGGGTTTACTATTTAGAGGAAGGGGTAAATTTGAAGTCAACAATAGATTTTGAGATTTGGATTTATGGTTTATATCTCGAGTTTGGGTTTAGTGATTAGAATTTAGGATTTAGTATTTAGATGGTGGAGGTGAAGTTGGGGTCAATATTGACTTCCTCCATGCAATCATATACATTTCATATGTTTTGTTCTATTCTATTTGACAAATGTAGAATATAATTTAATTCTACAGTGAATATGCATATATTATGTTTTGAAGTTGTATCACTGATATGAATATTGGTTTTATTTTGAACATTTTTTTATCAAAGGTGTTTAGTGTTTAGGGTTAGGTTAAGTTTAGTATTTAGGAGGTTTAGGTGGGGTCTATAAATTGAATATCAACTCTCTCAATTTGCTGTAACAGATCATTTATTCCATATACAAAAAGACAATGTTAGTACTATTTTAATTTTATTAAATAGAATAGAACAATGTTTTTCATATTACAAAATAAAACAAGAATCTCAAACTCAATTTGATCTTTTTCTTAATCACCCACGCACTTATAGATTCTATATTGTTTTTTACTATTTTATTTATAATAAATACATTTCTGATAAATAAATGTATAACATGGTTTCATTAAAAGATTTGATAGTAAACAATAAGTTCACTTCATGTTTTTATGACTGGGTATTTGCTATTAGTGGGGGTATAACTGGAGTAAAGGTGAGGTAAATTTTATTTTATTAATTTCTAAATATGGCTAGATAGTAAAGAAGCCCTTTATTTAATTTGTTGAACATATATATTTTACTATTTTGCATTTTGACAACTATTTAATTAATTTACATGAGAGTTGCAAGTCTCTAATTCATTTGATTCTTCTTTGGTGTTGATCAACCTAGAAATCGAAGAAGCACATGCATTGAAACAAATGCAAGGACATTAAATACCGCTTTTGGCTGATTTGGTAAATTATTATATGATTTATTTTGACCGCTTTATTAATCATTTAGGTTCCATGGTGAAAACAACTCTATTGAGTTGTATGAACCTAAAGAAGAGAAGCTTTTTGTCCAACAAAGGCATGAGAAATGGTCTCAATTTCCATTCACAACCATAAAAGAAATGAAACACATAGAGAAGGTTTGTTAGAGTTATTGAATAATCATGTACTTTATTTAACCATTTATAATTTAACCGCATACTTTAAAATTTTTAGGCTTGAAATTAAAAAGGTATTTGTTCAGTTTATGTCATTGATATCGATTGGGGATGGTATTACTTTGCTTGCCTGGTTAGCAACAAAAAGGTTTTCAAGATGTTTGGTTGAAGGGAAGATCTAAAAGTGCCAAATGGTGGTATGAAGTTTGCACACGTGTTGTTACTAAAGTTTCAACTAGGTTATTCATTTGAACATTTGCTATGCATAACTTATATTTATGCTACATGAAGTAATGCATTGATAACATGGTTTTATAATTCAGGTACAAGCTGCATTTGCTTGTGAAGGATCAAACATGAGAGTCAAAATTCATGCTTCTACTTTATTGCAAAAACTATTTCCAAAACATCTGCAGATAAACTCCTAAATAGTTCTTTGGATGAGCTAATGAACAACTTAATGTTTCTGTAATAAAATGATATTAAAAAACATTTAACTCCCTATCTAAATATCTTACTATCTTTATCAGATTGAAGATCCAGAAATGTTACCGCCTGAAATTATGAAGTTAGTTGGCAAGACTTTATGGTCTTGGTATTGATGTGGATGAATATAATATTGCTTATGGACTGGAGATCTATAAAGCCATGAAATTTTGGAATCTTCATGACATTATTACCACTGAATCTACCGTGGATTATGTGAATTATTATGATAAAGAAACTACGATGTTATGTTGTAGTGAGGTAAAAATATATATTATTGTTGTTATCCCATATTTCCAAACGCATTTGCTCTAAGCTATTGTGAATATAATTTTAGGTTTAATGTCAACAAATTTCTAATATCTCATCAAGTTAGAACTCTATTTCAACTCCTTCATCTAAGTGTTTGGAAAATAATGAAGTGAATGCACCTGACATCAATTCTTCAACAAAGAAGCAATGCAGAAAGATGAATAGAATTGAAAAACTCAATGACGATGAAGGTATAGAGAAGAAAAGTGGCTGATTAGTCAGTTTGTGAGAAGTGTTTATTTTAAATTCAGTGTTTTGTCATGTTTTAGTTGGTTTTTTATTTTATTTAGTTGATATTTTATTTTCTTAATGTTGGTTTTTATTTGAATTTTACTGAAATTATAAAGTTTTTGTTTCATGCATTGAACAATTAAATATGATTACTTATATTTTGAACAACTTACTTTAATAATGACCCGCAGACATCATGACCTAACACATCAATTTACAAGGGTTGAACAAAAACATATCATGTTTGAGTTATTTATTATTTTAATATATGAAAATCTTAATACACAATATATAACTAGGTTTTGATTGCTGATGTGTATCTCAATGTTTTGCTTTATGTCGATAAACACAAAAATATATTTATTTTATTTGTATTTTGTGATAATTAAAGCTCAAAGTGACAAAATTATTTATTTATATAATACATAATATATTTTAATAAAATATGAGTTATAATTATTTTGAGGAAAATGAAAATATTGAAATATTTTTTATATCGTAACAGACAATATATTTTAATTAACTAGATTATTTAACTCATTAATATAATCTATTGATCGCACTTCCGTGCTATTAGCAAGCATATATGGAGAAGAAAAAAGAATTATCCATGGAGACGCTTATGATACATAAACATAAAAAAGACAAAGATCATAGACAACACAATCGATTGGTCATTTTTCTGATGCATCATTGAAAATTTCAAGCGGCATTACCAATTTCACAAATCCTGATTCGTGTGGAAGCTTACAAAATGTTACTAATATGGATGGTAGGCAACGTTCTACACCTATGACTCAACCACTGTTTTACTCAAATAACACGACAACAGGACGACTAAGTTGTCTAAAAAGTGAGCAAAATACTTTGCCCAATTTACTAATTATGTTTTAGGTACTGTGATATCAAGTGTATTTGTTTTAATCATCTAGATTCAAGACAAGTAAAAAGCAAAGCAATTGTATCACCCAAAACCATAACTACAAATTCTGTTACTCCTACGCATGGAACTCCAGTTATGATTCTATACTTTTATTCTAGATTTCATTAATAATCAAATTTTTGACTCACTAATATAATAGTATTGATTTTTTTTTGTGTGTGCCATTAGCAATCAAAAAAGATTATCGATGTAGACACTAATTATGTATCAAAACCGAAAAAGAAGGGAGCTATGAACAAAAATTCAATTGATCCTTTATTTGGTGCATCACATCCTTATTCAAGCGGCAATCCAGTTACATAAAATTCATATTTTGATAGAGCTTTGAAAGATTTCACTAATCTAGATTGTAGTGAACGATCTACACCTATCTCTCATGAACTTTGTAACTCATCTAGGACAACAACACCAAGATCAAGTTGTATAGAAAGTAAGTTCACTTCTTTGTAAAATTAACTTACTATGTTTCTCTATGCCGTTATCTATTTTGTAATCATTATGACACAAAGAATTTGCATGACAAAATAAAGGCAAAGCATTTGTATCACTCGACATGAGTTCATTTTCTGTTACTCCTGATCATGCAACTAAAGTTCATTCTCATGTTACTAGGAGTCCTAGCATTGTTTCAGATATCATTGATGATTATAACAAAATGACTCATATAACGGTAAATATTAGTCTGTAACCTTTGACCTCAATGCTTTTTAATGTGATTGCTCATTACATGGAAGTACTTGATCTTATTATTTTGAATGTGCAGATTCTGATGAGGAATACAATGACATGTTTATGACTGCAGTACTTAGGAAAGTGATATAAATTCATAAAGTGAAGATGAAGTCATCTACCATGAACTTAAAAAGGATCAAATACATGAGAGAATTAAATCTACCGCCAGGTTATTTCAAATGTTCTTTCAAAAAACACTAAACCAGCAAATAAAGAAACAATTATTAAACATTATTTTTTATTACAAAATTATCATTTAGATTATAAAAATTCTGAGTATATTTTTATTGGATTTTTTTAGAATATTTGGACGAAGGTGATCCTACATTCAAATGTGAATTTTGTGGTGCTATTATGTGGTATGGAGAAAGTATTAACAAGAAACGAAACCCAAAGAAGCCTGTTTTTTTCACTGTGTTGTGGCCAAGGACAAGTTAAATTTCTCTTACTAAAGGACTCTCTAGAGATTATGAAGAAATAATGACATCAATAAATACTTTCGTGAAAATATAAGGGCCATGAATATGCTTTTCTCTTTCACATCTCTTGGCGGTAAAGTAGAACGTTCAGTTAAAAAAATACGAGGACCCCCAATGTTTCATATTCATGGAGAGAACTACCACTTAATGAGAAGTTTGAAGCCACCACCTAGTGATTCTGCTAAGTTTTCACAGCACTATATTGTTGACATTAGAGATTCTATGATTGGATAATTTCTATGGTTTCAAATAATTTAGAGATCTATTTTAATATGATTTTTTCTTATATTTTGTTTATGGCTAAAATTTCAGGAAGTACAAAAAAACAACTTCAAAGGCTAGTTCGTGCTATCGGTCATTCACGCAATGAACAAAGAAGCAGAATTTGAGGAACAAACCATATTGCTAATTATCAAGATGTTAGATGAACTCAATCCATCTGTGTCCCAGTTTCGTTCAGCGAGAGACAAATTTCAAATTGATCCAAATTCGAAACTTCATATGAGGATTGTGAGTAGTAGATATAAGGATGGGAGGACGTACGCATCAGAAGTTGCAACATTAATACCCGAATATCTCAATATGGAGATGGATAAGAGGATATTGTTTTGCAAGAGAAGCATTCCAAACGATTTAGAAGGATAAGTGAAATTCACCCTTCATATCTTGCACTTCAATATCCATTGATTTTCACATATGGCGAAGATGGTTTCAGGCTCGGGATTAAGAAAGGACAGACAGCAGCCACAGAAAAGCTAAAAGGGGAAAACATTAGTATGAGAGAATGGTTTCCTTTCGTATACATGAAAGGGAAAACGAGTGTCATACACTTCTCCATTCTAAAAGATTGTTTCAACAGTTCTTAGTTGACTCTTATACTACAATAGAGACTAACATTCTTAGTTATCTGAGAATGAACCAGACATGTTTGAGGTCGAATAGTTATGACTCGATCAAACAATTAGAGATTGGTGGGGTGTCTGACATGCGTGAGCAAGGAAAGCGTTTTGTTCTTCCAGCTTCATTCATAGGTGGACCTCGATATATGAAGAACTTATACTTGGACGCCATGACAATCTGTAAACATTTTGGGTTCCCAGATCTTTTCATAACTTTTACTTGCAATCCTAAGTGGCCGAAAATCACAAGGTATTTAGTAAAGTGTCGTTAAAAAGCTGAAGATCATCTAGATATTATTAGCATAATGTTCAAAATCAAATTGAAGTCTTTCATGTGTGATCTGGCTGAGAAGGACCTCTTGGAAAAGGTTGTGACATGTAAGTTAAGACTTTCTAATTTATGAACACTACTTGCGATTAAATCTATGATTTGTTACAAATATTTTTTTTCTTTTTTATGCAGCATGTATATTATTGAGTTTCGGAAACGTGGTCTGCCTCATGCTCATATTTTGCTATTCATGCATACCCAATCAAAGTTCCTAACTACTGATCACATATACAACATTATTTCAGCTGAGATTCCAGACAAGATGCAAGAACCAGAACTCTACAATGTTATAAAAGATACGATGATTCATGGTCCTTGTGGGGTTTTGAACATGAATTCTCCGTGTATGGAAATTGGTAAGTGTTCGAAACTCTATCCTAAGGTATTTGTTGATAGAACCACAGTTAGCAATTTCCAATCTATAGAAGACGTGGTGATGATCGGTTTGTGGAGAAAATGGTTTCAAATGTGACAACAGATATGTTATCCCTTATAACAAGAAGTTAGCACTACAATACCGAGCTCACATTAATGTGGAATGGTGTAATCAGTTGGGATCTATCAAATACTTATTTAAGTATATTAATAAGGGTCAAGATCGGGTAACTGTTGTTGTTGAGCCACCAGAATAAGATGCTACAACAAAGACATTGAAAGCTAAAAAGAAAGCCAATGAAGAAGAGAAAAACGAGAGAAAGGATTTTTTTTTTGATTACAGGTTAAATATTTGAATACTTGATCTAATTAATGGTTGTAGTGGAATTGCTTATTGAGATAATTTTAATTTTCTTATTTTTTCAGACATGTCTCTACCTCTGAATCTTCTTGGAAGATATTTAAGAGTCCAATAATTTTTGTGCAACACTAGTTGAAAATATTTCTTTCCATCTACCAGGCAAACAGATTGTTGTGTTCAAAGATGATGACACTTTTGATGAAGTTCTCAGCAAAAAGCTAATAGAGAATACCATGTTCTTGTGGTGGTTTGAATTGAATAAGTTTAGTAGTGTAGCTAGAAAGCTTACTTTAGCTGAAATCCCAACAAGATTTACTTAAACAAGAAAGAGAGACGATTTTATGATAGAGTTAGAGGGTCTAGCATTGGAAGGATAAATTATGCCTCAAAGAAAATCTAAGAAGCCTACTTCCTTCGGATTTTGTTGAATATTGTCGAAGTCTAACATGCTTCGACAACATCAAAACTTATAATGATGTTCTCTACCCTTCTAATAAAGGCACATGTTTTGCTCGAGGATTGTTAGAAGATGACTAAGAATATATAGATAATTTAACCAGGACCAATTTTACAGGTTTTGCTCCCTTTATGCGTCAGGTATTTGCTATCATGCTTATTTCTGACATACTATCTAAACCAAAAGTTGTTGGGGAAAAACTTGGGAGTTCCTTTCAGATGACATCAAGCATAAAAGGAGGAAGCAATTAAAACGTCCAGGTATACTACAGTTATACCAATGTATTTACTTAAGTTGAGATCATTTAGTAACATATTCTTATTTTTTTTTATTGCATAGCTTTGTTTAAGCGATGAGGAAAAAAAACAATTTTCTCTTCAAGAGATTGAGAAGATTTTGAAGAGTAACGGGACTTCTTTGTCGAGATGGGAAGATATGCCAAAGCCCTCAAGAGACATAGATGTGACTTCGAATGTTTTGATCATGGATGAGCGCAGTTATAATAGGGAGGATTTAAAAGAATGTCATGACATAGAAATTAAGAAGCTAACAGATGAGCAAAAGAAAATTTATGATGAGATCACGTCTGCTGTTGCCGGAAAAAAAGGAGGTGTTTTTTTTTTGTTTGTGGGTTTGGTGGAACAGGAAAAACATTCATGTGGAGATTTTTTTCTTCTGCTATAAGATCGAGGGGAGATATTGTGTTGAATGGGGCATCCAGTGGAATTGGTTTGTTGTTGTTACCGGGTGGAAGGGTTGCTCATTCAAGGTTCGGCATACCTATTAATCCAAATGAATTTTCAACCTAAAATATGACTCATGGATCTGATCTTGCCAACTTAGCTAAAGAATCATCGCTCATAATCTGGTATGAAGCTCCAGTGATGCCTAGACATTGTTTTGAGTCTCTCGATAAAAGTCTGTCAGATATCATGTGGTTTTACAGGAAAAAAAGCCATTTGATGGAAAGGTGATTTTGTTTGGAGGAGATTTCAGACAAACTTTACCAGTTATTCATGGTGTTGGAAGGACTGAAATTGTTATGGCTGCTCTAAATTCATCATATCTTTGGAAACATTGCAAAGTCCTACATCTAACGAAGAATATGAGGCTATTCTCAGATAATTTGACTATTCAGGAAGCAGAAGAACTTGAGGATTTTTTTCTAAGTGGATATTAGATGTTGGAGATGGAAATCTTGGTGGTGAAGATGATGGTGATGCCACAATCGACATTCAAGAGGAGTTTTTGATTACTGATGCAAAATTTCCTATAGAGACTATAAGCAAGGGTCTGAAAATACTGATTGTTGATGGGGAAGGGTCTGATTATCTAAAGTCGACATACTCCTACCTAGACCAGTTTTTTCACATTTTTATTTTGCTATTTCTAAGGTCACATCGAAGAAGAATCTGAAAATACTGATTATTGATGAGGAAGGGAAACCTTAGAAACAGACAAAGAATGTTATTTTTAAAGAGATATTTCATAATCTCTTATCTGTCATTTTGTTATCAAGATTAAGTTATCTTTTTTCTCTCCAATTCAATTTAATTTGGTTTTAGACATTTTCGTGTGTTTAATATATTTAATAAGAGTATTCGAACTTTTGGATCGTTCAATTCTTTAAAGGTTTAAATGCTTCAGTTAAATCAATTTTCACAAATATCTGAATTGTTTCATTTCTTTTGCCTTATGGTATTAATTCCTCATGTTTCATTTTTTTTTATCGTATTAATAAGAGAGACTTGAACTTTGTATTTTTCCAATATTAGTCAACTATTGATTCAATGTTATGAATCAAAAGGACATGGTAAGGATGATGATGAAAATTATCAGAAACAAGAGCAAAGAATATTGCTAATAAGTTCTATATATAAAGTAATCAAATACAATCAGTCATTATAAACATACTAACTAATCACTATCAATTTCAACACAGTCAACATCTGGTTCTATTTCCCATCTAACCAGAATCAGTTCCATTCCTTATGTAGTACTAATAAAATTTGAGTAGTAATTTATTACCTGATTTTGATTAGATCATCTCTCCTTCCATCTCTGTATTTTCATGATCTCTTTATGTTTTTTTTCCTTTCTATATTAACTATAAAGAAAAGAAAATATTAGATTCGTGCTGATTTAAGTAATTACATTTCATCTGTTTTGATGTAAACCATAAATGAATATAAAATTGTCGTGGAATACGAAAGTATATGGAAATAACATATATGTGTATTATGATAATTAAAACTCTATATTGCTTGAGTAAGATACTTATATTTGTAGGTTAATCAGTGTCTAACACTATTAGCAGCTATAAGACCAAAGGAGGATTTATTATTGTTTTGGGCTTAAACGAGAAAATGAAATTTGTTGGGGGCACAAGAGCTTTATATTTTTTAAACTATATCAAAACTATAAAAATTGTAATTGATTGCATATTAAAAAATAATCTATAATTAAAAAAAATACATATACAATATGGTTTTACATATATTTCTAGCCATTATTAATTTAAATTATTTTAAGTCATTTTTAATATAAATTATATTACAAGTCTTGCTAAAATTAAATTTGTTTGCAAATAATTTTCAGTTTAATTTCTTATTGAATTTTTGCAACAACAAAAATAGTTTTTTCACAACATTAACTCTTTGTATATATATTGATCATCCAAACATATAAAAACAATTAGTAACAAAAACATAAAACACACAGATATAAATTTATATAAACACATTTTTTAAAGCAATAAGTATGTAAGAAAAAAGTTGCGCTTGGAATTGATGAAATTACCTCCAAAATATAAAAACTCATATGCAAAATTGCCATTTTGAGGCAAATTGATGTAACGATTTGTTGGTTGATGAAACTAATAAACTAAACAAAGCTATCACACACTTTACATGTAGAGAAAAATTGATTTTATTATCTAGTATTCTATTAAAGTAGAGTCACTATTTTTATCTACTATTGTAAAGTCATAGTTGGACTATTTCATTAATTAGGTAGTATACTAATAAACTAAATATCTCATATTTCTAAAGACTATTAATAATACATAGGAATATTAATAATTAATAAATTTTAATAGATAAGATTTAAATTTTATTTTTGGTTAAACAAAATGTATTGAGAAAAAAATCTAAAAAAATCTTAATAAATTTTCAAATTTGTTTTCATAAAATCTGGAATTAATTATTTTTTTAATTAGTAATATAATATTATTTTAAATTAATTGAAATTAAAATTTTATTACAAAATGAAAAAATAAAATTCAACGATATTTAATAAATTTATAGGTATAGTCTATATTATATTCAAATAGAAGTACTATATGAAATTATATTAAATAGGTATATTAGCCTATTTTCTTTTTAAAAAAGTGTTTTTGTTTAAATAATTTAATAAAATATCATTCACCATCAGAACGGGTTAAAATTTGTCAACTATTAAATATTTTTATAGAAAATATAAACTTCTTAACATATTTTAAAATTTTATACTTAAAACTAAATATTTTATTTTATTTTTAATTCAAACTGTCCACATTATATTATCTACAAGTACTATATATAATATATAAAATATAATAGTACATAACTAATTTTTGGTTCATGTGTTATTTTAGAAACTAGATGATGTGCGGGTAGCCTTTCATTTTACAAATATATAATTTTTATATTATATTTATGTTTAAGCATTTTTAGATAATATATTGCTGTCGTTTTAAAAATAAATAAATAATATATAGTTCAACATACAAAATTTAACATATTTGAACAATTTTATTTTTTGTATAAAATTATTATATAATTTACAAATTTTAATCCTTTTAAAGGGTGAATGATATTTTAATCACTTTAAATGGTGAATGATCTTTTATTTATTTATTTAAATAAAACTATTTTTCAAAATATTAGTTTATCAATTTAATATCATTTTCATATGTAATTCATTTATTACTTCTATTTAAATATAATATAGACTAAAATTATAAAATTGATAAAGTTAGCATATAATTTTATTTTGTTTAAAATAAAATTTTAATTAAAATTAATTATAATATTATACTACTAATTAATAAATTAATCAGTAAATTAATTTAAAATATTTATTTAAAATAAAAAAAATATTTTGTTAAATTTTTCTCAATAGATTTTGTTATTACTAAAATGAAATTTACATTTACAGTTATTAATGGATTTGGTATTAATACTCTTATAATTATTTATAAATTTTTAGAAATGTTATATATTTGTTAAACTAATATTAAATAATCAAAAATGTAAATGACTTTATGTACTTAGTATGACTATTTTACAGTAGATAAAAATGGAACTTCTCTTTTAGTAGAGAAGATATGCTTTTTGAAATTTTTGAAATTTTAATAATTAATTGAAGCTAGTAATAAAAAAATTAGTTTTTACCAATAAATTTAAGTTTTATTTTTAATTATAATTTTTGATAAAAATATGAAAAACTTTCAAAAATCGTTGTTTAAATAATATAATTCATTAATTTAGTAACAAAACAATTCCTTTTGTGGAAAAATTTATTTTGACCAAAATATAATTTTCAAAATAAAATATTAAAAAATCCAAATATATTGGAATATATATTTCTGTTTACAAAAACCATTACATCAATTTTTGATTATTTTAAACTATTTAAATAAAATGTAGTTACTTATAAATCCCGAAAAATACTAAAAGGACAGATGGTAAAGTATATTTTTTAAACAAAACATAAAAATATTATTTATCCTAAATAAATTAATTTTCTAGAGTATAACTAATTAAATTTTAATAATTTGTTGTATATGAACTGTAGAAATTAAAAAAACATATTTTTGAAAAATGCTTAATTTGATTATTTCATATTATTAAGTTATTATACCAAACTTGAAAATTATATTAGCGTGAAATAATAATTAATAATAGAGTAAATTATATGAGAAAATAAATCATATATGAATATTGTCGAATACTAAATTTACACCGTAAAATTATAAAATTACACAGTAAACAACAATAAAATTTAAATCATATATTTAAAAGAATTACTATAATATTAAATTTCTTCATTTATAAAATGAAAAATACATGTGCGGTCAAAATTTAGTATTCTTTTTTTTTTGGTATTATGGGTATATTTTCGTATGGTGTCTCTATTTTTCTTTTGTTTGTATTCTCGTGTGTGTATTTTTTAGTCTTTAATTATATTGAGAAATTTGCCAAATATGACTCAAAACTTGATTTTAAATGCAAAAATATACTCAAACATCAATCAAATGCAAAACTAACCCAAAAGCCTTGTGAAATTACAATCAGCCCCTTATGACCAAATAAAAAACCATAATTTATTTTTATGAATATAACCCTGGGAAGTCTTCTAATTCTTCTGAGTTTGTTGAAGTCGTCTCGTGTAGTTGTTCTTAAAAAATAATTTATAAATTTTATAAAAAATATTTTTTAGGGGAAAAAATTGAAATCATGTAATTATAAACATTTTTACATGATATAAATTAAGATATAGTAAAATTTAATTATTTTCAACACAGATGAGTGAATGCAGTGAGTCATGGTATTCTTTGGTGTAGGGTTTGGTAATATATGTTGTAGTATTGTTTGTATTGTTAGGGTTTAGTTTTGTGATAGCTCAAATTTTTGTTTGAAAATTTAATTTTTTACCTATGTATGTTTATTTATGTGTATATTAAACAGTTTTTAAGTTAAATTTCATTTTAATGAAGTGTTTCTTTACTTAATTAAGTTTAGGGTTTATTTAGGGTGTAGACGACTTTCAGGAAGTCGTCTGACGAATAGTATTTGAAGGGTGGAAGACTTCCTGGAAGTATTCTCGTTGTTTTTGCCTCAGACGACTTCCAAGTAAGTCATCCATACCGGACCAAACCTTTAATTTTACAATTGTACATTAAACTTAACCAGATAATTTACCGAACATATAAATATTATTTTTCACTATATGTAGAAAAGCACGAAACCCTAGCGCTATTTCTCTCTGAGGCGATTTCGAAGGCGAATCTTCTTTTTCCATTGAATCTTCCTTTTCCATCGTTCTCACCGCCGCTAATCTCGCCTTTTACGACGAATCTCGTTTCTCCTTCACGACGAAACTTGTTTCTCCTTCATACATAACTAACCATCCGCTTCTTTTTTCCAGATCTAAAACTGCGTCGCGTTTCATTGAACTCTGCCACTGGTAAGTTCTTCCCTTTTGCTGTCGAGTTCAGTTTCATGACTTAATGCGTTTAGCGGCCATTAAATCCTAAAAATTGTAGTCTTGATTTTTGCAGATCTATAACCGCTGGTATTGTTGGCAACCATAACTTCCCCGACTTACAGTCATCCATTTTTTATTTAGGTTTTTCGGGGTTTGCGTCCTCTCATTCTAGTGAAAGACTATTCAGAAGACTTCTTGGAAGTAGAAGACTTTGTAGATGACTTCCAGGAAGTCTTCTAGAGTGTAAGACTTCGTAGAAGACTTGGAAGTCTTCTAGAGTGTAAGACTTCTCAAAAGACTTCTCTGAGAAGTCATCTCACTAAAACTTACATGCAAGTCTTCCAGTATATGAATTTAGAATAGTATGTTTGGTTTGTTTTGAGATTTAGGTTTTTGATTGTTTTGCAGACCGGAAAATGGATTTACTAGAACTACCGCAGAGGATGTATACATTAGGGGAAGAGCCCATTCCCGTCAAAAGCATTTCCTATCATACAGAGATTCGAAATTGCTTAATGTTGTAAGGCAAGCTCTACATGATGACGCATATGAGGAGATGAAGGACTCAAAGTTGGGAGTGTTCATCAAATTCAAGGAGCTGAATTTTGGATGGGCATCAAGGCTAGTACATTATATTCTCAGTTTCCAGCTTGACATAAGAAGAAGTATGAGCTTTGGAGTCTTGTTGGTCCAGAACCAGTGAGGTTTTCGCTGATATAGTTTGAAAACCTCACTGGTTTGAACTTCAATTACATCGTGGACCTAGAAAATCCGAGGTGTGAGGTGACGAAGGGTATGGCTCCTTTCTAGGAGATGATGAGAGTTGATGTTGATGCTGGTCCAACTTCTGAGCAGATCATAGCAGCATGTGAGAGATGCCAAGACTGGACTCGGGATGATCGCATGCGGCTCAGATACCTTTCCATATTCACTGGATTCATTAAGGGGAAAAAGTACTCAACAGCTACAAGGGCTAGTCTTGCAAGGCTAGTGATGGACTTGGAAGAATTTGAAATTATCCATGGGGGAGAGTGGCGTGCAAGGTGATGATGAAATCTTTGAGAGGAAAAGATTTGATAAAGACTTACACTGTTGATGGGTTTGTACAAGATATCCAAGTGTGGGTCTACTATGCTCTGCCTGAATTGGCTGTCAATTATGGGAATCCCATACCAAATAGACCGTCTCTACCGCTTCTGGCTTATAAGGGTGGAAAAGGACGAAGATGTTATAAAGAGGCCATCAACATACAATTATTTAAACGTCACTCCCTAAGACTTCGCAAAAGACTTATAGTCTTCCAGAACACTTAACGATAAGTCTTCTGAGTAGTATTTTCTGGAAGACTTCTCAGAAGACTTACAGTTAAGTGTTCTGAGAAGTCTTCCAGAAAAGACTCATAAAGACATCAGTTAAGTCTTTTGCATAGTCTTTTAGGGAAGACTTCGCAGAAGACTTACAGTTAAGTCTTTTTATATGTCTTCCAGATGACTTATCGTTAAGTCTTCTGGAAGATTTCTCAGAAGACTTAACTTTAAGTCATCTGGAAGACTTTTTAGAAGACTTAACTATTAGTCTTCTAAAATTATTTTATTTCCATCTTATTTAATCTGTAAAATATCTAAGTTGATATATTTTATTTACCGCAGACTAACGTGATCAAATTGTTGAGAAGGATTTCACTGAAATGTTTCCACAATGGGACTTTGATGTAGAGGATACGGCCGCGGAGAACATAATTAAACTCATGTTTAATGTGAAACCTAAATGGAAGAGGACCATGGATTCCTGGAAAGTTGTGTGGAGAAGAAGGTGAGAACCACCAAAAAAGGGACTGCATCTAATGATCTTCAACTCACTACTTCATGTCTGCCTAAGCGTGTGAACGAACCCGAGATTAGTACCTCTCCCAAAATCACAGAGAAGAGAGTTACTTGGAAAAGTGTTAGGAAACATAACTGAAACTTGGATGTGCTTTGCTTCTTGTGTATGCTTGATGTACCATTTGTATGTCATAATATGCGTGCTTTCTTTCTTGTGTGTGCTTGGATCTTTGCTTGTGTATGGATTTTCTTTCATGTGTTACTTGGATATTTGGTTTGATTTGACCATTTTTGCTTGGATGTACCATTTGTATGTCAGAACATGTGTGATTTTACTTCCTCTTGTACGTCGAAATTGCAGAGTGAAACTGTGAATGGGGCGAAAGTGGGAAAGAATGAAGACGCCCAAAAACCGAGTGGATTCGCAGAACTGATATCCTCGAAAGAGCTGAGTGTTCTGATAGCAAAAGTGACAAAAGAGAAAGCTCCTGAACCGAGTGTTGACCCCAACGTTGTTCTATTGGAAAAACGAGAACCTACATTTCAGATTTACAGCAGGGGAAACCAGAAGTCAGAGAAAGAAGGATGCTGCTAGGGAAGTTACCAGGGGAAAGAGTGATCGAGAAAGGAGACTTCCTGCCTCACATCAATCTCCTTTTTAGGGAAACAATACAGCCAAAGCGATCATTCCAAACACTAAGGTTGGCTGAGGCTATGATCCTTTTGCACCCGTTGACAATAAGAAGACAAAAGTGCTAGTTGACTGGCTGAAACTTGAACCGTATTAAAGAACACCTGCTCACAGAAAACCAGCTTGTTCAATTTGTGGTATCAAATCCTCCGAACCCCCTTATTATGGCTCATTGACTCGGTAAATTTCTATACACCAATTTACTTTGATTCTCAGAAGACTTACCAGTAAGTCTTCTGGTAATTCTTCTCCACAAGACTTCACATACGACTTTCATATAAGTCTTATGTTTAGTCTTCTAGTGAAGACTTCCCAAAAGACTCACTGGAAAGTTTCTGGTAAATCTTCTAGAACTATTAACTATGTCTGACTTGTATTGTTTTATATGCAGCATATGGATGCTTTTATAAATTTGTTGAGGCTTCAGTACCAGAAGAATCCACAACATTTTAGGAGCGAGAGAATGTGCTTTCTTGATCATTCTTTCGAGCGTATGTGGACAGAAAAGTACGGGGAGTTTAAGAGCTCCCAGCCCGATCACAACGGTTTAGGAAGAAGGCTCCCTGGCAGGGCGTGGGATCTTTATGCAGGCCTAGTACCAACATTTTTCCAATCTAAGAAGGTTTGGAGACTGGAGGTGGATGATATATATGCGTCAGTGAACTAAAAGAACAATCATTGGATTGCTATATGGATATTGATCCCTAAGAAGCACATAGTCATCTAGGACAGCATTATCAAACAAATTTCACCTGCATAACTCGCTCAGGTAATGGAGCCTTTTATCACAATGATCACTTATTTGCTTGTTGAATGTGCTTCCTCTGATGAAGAACGTGTCATATACACACTGGAGCCATTCATATATGAGAGAGTGACAGCTGAAGTACCTCAGTGTCGAGCTGGTGATTGTGGCTTTTACACTCTGAAGTACATTGAATGTCATGCTATTGGCATGTCATTTCCTCCTCTCTTTTGTGATAACAACATCAGCGCTATCAAGAAGAAGATGGCATGGGATATATTTCAAAAGACCCTTGTCTCCCATGAGAAAGAGAACAAAAACAATGATGAGAACTTGGCAACTTATGAGCAGTGATTATATATGATGTGTAATTTGTACTTGATGTTTTTGTATGTTTTGTAAGCTGTTTTAGGGTAACAGGGTCATTATAGGATGAATTTTTTGCAACTTATCCTCCTACCAAACTAGCCTTTCGTGGAAAACTAGTTTGGTAGTGCACTAACACTAGCTTGTCGGATAAACTAGTTTGTAACATTATCTTTTGTGTAGTGAAAATGTTTAAATTGCAATTTCCCTAGTTATAAAAACATCATATAAACCCTGCTTTGCTTCCGGGGTTTGCGTCCTCTCATAGAAACAGGGTTTATAAGTTCCAGATGCTATAGCATGAGAGCAAGGTATTTTCTCGATTGCATAGACACCACAATCACACTTTCCATGTTCCAATCAACAACACATTCCTTTTTGCCACCTTTTACAAAGAATCGTCATCCATCAATTGGTTGGACAGACATGGTATCCGCTATCTCCGAACGAACAACAAGTAAGTATTCGACTCCCCGACTATTATGAGTTGTGAGGCTCAAAGCACCTTCTCTCCTTTTCAAATACCACCTTCCTAGTTTTTCCCTTATGAACTCCAACAGGAACTGAATTGGAAATCTTCTTCCTCACTTCAGTGCAGAATTAATAGATTCAGCAATGTTGCTCGTTTTAAAGTTGTACATGTATCCTTGACAATGAACCCTTGATAGGGTTAGGTCAGCATCCTCCAAATACGTTGCAAGTTCCTGGTTTGCACTTTGTATCTCATCATAATCTGTATGAGCATAAGCAGCACCTTTTACCAAGTACAAGAGATGCTTGCCTTTATACTCAATGTTTTGTTGTAGATGATAATAACATATTCCTCGGGTTGCCCAAAGAAACACCTGATCACACGCATTTTTAATGCTCGTGTGCTGGTCCGAGACTATCACCAGAGAATACTGATCAAATATACAACTCCCTAATTTTGTGAAAAATCATTCCCAAGAATCGTCATTTTCAGCATCTATGATTCCAAAAGCCAATGGAAATATCTGGAAACTTCAATCTTGTGCGACTGCAACTAACATAACACTTCCATACTTCCCACTTAGGTGAGTCTCATCCACCACGATGACCCTTCTCTGATACTGAAAACCTTGAATGTAAGCTCCAAAAGAGAGAAATATATACTTTAATCTGTTCAGAGAATCAATTTCTATACTAGTGATACAACCCGAATTTGCTAACGAGATTTGCTCCAAATATGAAGACAGTCGCTCATACCCATCTTCTGATGATCCTCTCACAAATTCTTGTGCATATAACAATGCCCTATATGAAGTGATGTAATCAAGTGTCATGCCAAACATGTTCTTCATTGCATCTTTGATATGTTGCGGAATCAACCCATCAGTGAGTCCAACTCGATCTATGAAAAGCCTACCAACATATTTCGAAGTACAATGCTTCCGCAGAGCTAGTCGATCTGTCACAGAACATGTCCGAGTTTCCACATACTTGGTTACCCAAAACGTTTTTGTCCTATGTTTCACACTCGCTCTGATCTTTCATCCAAAACCATTAACACAACATTTTGCCACAAGTACAGTTTTCGTTGACTTGTATATTCTGAAATAGAACTTAAGCTTCATCGTTGTTAACCGCAACTCTGAAACCAGTGCATCCTTACTAACAAAACTCTGGTTGGCATAGATATTGTTAGAATTTCAGCTTTCTTCTTCACTACCATATTTCCCTTTGAAATCTTCAAAACACATATCATCTTCTTCTTCCTCATTCTCATCCTTAACTTTTCCATACTCATTGTAATCCTCACCATCATCAACCGCTTCAGGAACATCAAGGATATCAGCATCCTCCTCCCCATCATCATTTTCATCTTCAGTCAAATTATCATCATCTTCATCTTCTTCCCCTTTATCATCTTCTTCCCCTTCATCTGAAACCGTTCTCATCATTCTAAGGCTTGATACAAAAAGACTTACTTTATGCATTTTAATTATCTCGAGCAAGTTTTGAACTTGTCTATCACTTGTAACATGAATAGGAGGGGTCTCTGGAGCCATATGTTGCATCATTGCTTATGGTAATGAGTAGGTTAAATCCACAACCTCTGTTTTCATTTCTAGGTTATAATCTTCTTGAGTCATTTCAACAAGTTCAGCATGTGTCGAACCTTCACTAAAAAGAACATTCTCGCTCATTTGAAATTATCAACCACAAAATTGCAGGAATCATCTTTCGACAACCATTCTCCATACACTATAGGTAACTGACGCATCATCTGAAAATTTCAAATTAAACACATTAGCAAACATAGAACATCAACTTCAACCGAGAAGACTTCCCCAGAAGTCTTCTCTTATTAGCTAGAAACTTTAATAAAAATGAATGTTAGTAACCTCATAAATATCCCCAATTAAGTTACAAAATTTCTTCCAGTAGCACCAATAATGATTAATATACATGAATTAACAAAAAAAATGTTAAAAATTCTTTATAGTTTTAGAGAAAATGAAACTTTATTAAATATTGACGTAGATGACTTCCAAGGAAGTCGTCCAGAAGACTTCCAAGGAAGTCTTCCAAAAGACTTACATGGAAGTCGTCAAAAGGTCATTTTTGCAATTGAAAATTTACAAAGGAAGACTTCTAGAGAGGTCTACTCTACAACAGACTTCTTTGGAAGTCTTCCTTTGTAAATATTTCCTTACTTTTGTTTTCAAAAAAAATCTCAAAAATATCATAGAAGACCTCCCGGTTGGATGAAAAAAAACTTAAATATTTAATATTAACTAGACGACTTATATGTAAGTCTTCTCAGATTAATTTTGCAATTATAAAATAAAAAATAAATATTTAACTTTAATTAGATGACTTATGTGTAAGTCGTCCGGAAGACGACCTACGTGTAAGTCGTCCTGTAGACGACTTACATGAAAGTCTTCTGTGATATCGATTGTTTGACAAGAATATCAGAAACAATTTCTGGAAGACTTCCCCGTAAGTCGTCTACCAGAAGACATACATGTAGGTCGTCTGACTAAAATTAAATATTTAAGTTTTATTTTTTAAATGCAAAAGTAACCTGAGAGGACTTACATGTAAGTCGTCTAGTAAATATTAAATATTTAAGTTGTTTTTCAGCCAGACGACTTAGAAGTAAGTCGTGTGGAAAAAGTCAAATTTCTTACACAATTTGGTCAAATGCAAAACTAACTTGTTTATCCTAGATTACTTACCGGGAGGTCTTCTATGGTATTTTTGAGATTTTTTTGTCAACAAAGAAAACTGGAAGAATTCCAAATAAGTCGTCTCTAAAAATACATATAAAAGTCAATTGCAAAACTTACATCTGCATTGACCAGACGACTTTCGTGTAAGTTTTCTACGTCGAGAAGACTTACACGGAAGTCGTCTGGGCGAATAGATCTGGAAAAAAATGATTTCATACCTTAAATTAGTGAGATAACTTTCTTAGCACAGAGAACTCTTCTCAAAGCGCACAGAGAACTCAAAAGAAAACGACCCACCAAGAATCTTAAGGTTGAATCAAAATCTTGAATTTTTAAGATGAATATAGAGAGAAAGTGAAAAGGATTTAGTTTTTGAGCATAAGAATGAGATAAGAGGATTGAAAACCGATTTTTAGGTGCATTAAGAGCTTCAAATTGGTTGTTCATGGAGGTTGGTATATTGATGGAAATTGCATTATTGTAAATATTTGATGAAGATGAGGATGATAGAGTAAAATACTCATTTTCGAAAAGAAAAAAAATTAATGACATTTTCGTGAATAATCAAAACTTTTGGAGTGAATGGGTTAATTTTGTTTTTGACTTTAAGTTTTGAGTCATTTTTGCAAAAATTTAAATTATATTTTCGATATTTTGGGAGCATTTCGTGTGATACATATAAAAAGGTTTTGCTTTTTACAAGTATTAAAACGGACGGAGCTTGGGACCAATTCTACCAAGAGGCCTAAAGTGATTCATGTCTCTTATTAACCTCGATGGATATATGTTTGAAAAATTTGTGTATTTTTATATTAGAGTTTAAAAGTACCTCTTTGTTAGTTTCTAGAAATTATTATGAAGAAAAAACATATTGGTTGTAAGGGAGGAAAAGTGGAGTTTTACAAATTCAAATACATAATATAATAATAAAGGGTTTTTATAGTTTATAAAATAAATAAAAAATGAACAAAACTTTCCAATTGGATTTAGAGAATTGGATTATTGCATTCAGTTTGTATAGGCTTCTTTACATTTATAAAAAAGAATTGAATTTTTATAGGTTCTTTTGTACATAAGTTCTATGGCATTTCAAAGAAACCTAAAATAATTTGAACTTAAGAAGATATATGAATTTGTAAAAGACAGTCCATATTAAATTAAATGGTTCCCATAAGTAAAAGATAGTCATTGTAAATGAAAATTAAGGGTATAAAGGTTGATAAGTCGTTTTCATATAAAATGAACCATTTGATAACAATGATCTAGACCATGATTTTAAAAACTAAAACTTTGGGTTTGAGCCATGAGTAGGCTAGAAATGGAAAAACAATGTTAACTTGACAATTAACTAGATTCTTGATTCGTCGTGGTAATATACATATGTTATCTTGATCATGAGCTTAATCTGCATCTAAATTGTGAGTTCCAAACCGTAGTCTTCATTGACTGGATCCTCTTCATGATTCCCCGAACCTTCTTCCTCTTCACCCTGACTCTCGTCCTCCACAGGTTCAACGAAATCATTTGAAATCTCCTCTTCACTAACTGGATCCTCTTCTTGATTCTCTGAACCTTCTTCCTCTTCACCCTGACTCTCGTCTTCCAGAAGTTCAATGGAATCATCTAAAAGCTCCTCTTCAGTGACTGGATCCTCTTCTTGATTCTCCGAACCTTGTTCCTCTTCCCTCTCACTCTCGTCATTGACAGGTTCACCAGAATCATCTGAAGGCTCTCTACCATCAACGGCGACCCTATGGTACAAAGACATAATGGCCATACCTGTAACAGTGAGACAAGAATTGTTTGAACTTAGAAAATCATCATTTACATATCTACACTTGTTTCCTTAATACGCCCCCGCAAGATGGAGGGGCTTGTGTCACCCCAATCTTGGAACATGCATGTTGATACTTTGCGCTAGTCAAGGGCTTTGTGAGTGCATCAGCCAGTTGGTCGTGAGTGGAGACATGTGACACACAAATATCTCTTGTTTGAATGAGGTTCCGAATAAAATGATAGTCTAGTGTGATGTGCTTTATTATTGATTGGAAAACAGGGTTGGCGCAAAGATATGCAGCTCCTACATTGTTGCAGTAAATGACTGGCACTTGTTTGATTCGGATTCCAAGTTCCTTGAGCAGTGAGCATAATCACCTGATTTCGGAAGCTGTGTTGGCAACAGCTCTATACTCTGCCTCCTTAGACGATCTTTCAACACCTCGCTGTGTTTCTTCGAGGACCAAGAAACTAGTTTACTTCCCAAATATATGACAAAGGCATTTGTTGAGACATAATCGTCTGTGTCGCCTACCCAATTTGCATCCAAGAACCCGTGTAAAGTGAGAGGAGACTAGAACTTCATAAAGATCATATGTGTCTGAGTTCCTGAGAGGTATCGAATGACCCTATTTGCGGCCTGATAGTGGTCAGTTGTAGGTCGGTGCATGAACTATGAGAGACGAAAAACCACATAAGAGATGTTTGGACGAGTGAATGATAAGTATTGTAGGCTTCCAATGATTGATATGTACTCAGTTGTGTCTTAAAGGGGAGTTCCAGCATTGAGTGTAAGCTTTGGTGATTTCGGGAGTGGAGTTGAGACAGGTTTTGTGTGGTTCATATTTGTTCTGCTTAGAAGGTCAATGATATACTTGTGATGACAGAGATGTAATCCATGAGGTGTCCATATCACTTCTATTCCAAGAAATGAATGAAGATCTACTCGGTCTTTAATGGAGAATCGATCTGCAAGAGAGTGAAGGACATAATCTATACTTTGAACATGATTACCAGTAACAATGATGTTGTCGACGTACATAAGGATGTATGTGACAGTTTTGTTTGTGATTCTGGTGAATAAGGAATTATCCGCTTGAGAGTTAAGGAAACCTGATTCGGTGAGATATTGTTTTAGTGCCATGTACCAAGTTTGTGGTGCTTACTTGAGTACGTATATCGCCTTTCTGAGTTGACAAACATGTGTAGGTCTGTCTTTATCGATAAAACCCGGTGGCTGGACCATATAAACTTCCTCCTAAATATCACCTTGTAGGAAGGCGTTACTCACATCAAGCTGAATTATTTTCCAGTTGTGATGTACTGTAATATCAAGAACGAGGCGATTGTGGTCTTCTTGATCACCGGACTAAACGTTTCCGCATAATCGATGCCATATTGTTTGTTGTAACATTTACATATCTACACTTGTTTCCTTAATAGGCATATCTGTGGAAGGATCAACAAGAACATTAGATATCAATTAACTATCTATCACAAATTTCTTTATCAACTCGTCATTATATAAATAAATTCAAAGCTAGTTTGGAAGTTCCAAAAAACAATAATAGAAAGACAATTCCATAGAAAACAGCTTAAACAACAAATCCTCCTCTTATCTGCTAAGAATCAACACAATCACAGATTCTAGATAAAGATAACTCCTGACTCGTGCACTTCACTTGCAAGGAGAACATTAATTCAACAATTCTACATAAACAGCCTCAAATTAAAGATAATGGAAATAGATTTTCGATTAAACACCAAATCCTCCTCTTACCTGCAATCCAATCGAAGATTCTTCACTCTTCAGAAAAACGATCAAAAGGAACAATGAATGAAACAATGAATGAATCGTATCTCTCGCAGCTTTCTCTTATAAGATTCAAACATAATGATTTCGACCCTCTTGACCCTACACGTGTCAGATATATTGAAAATGCGCTCCTTTCATTTGTATTTTCCAAGTCCTTTGTTTTTATCTTAAACTAGGTATATTCCCCGTGGGGTGGATTATACGTAATTAAATTTTATTTTAGTAAATTGTTTTATTTTATATGTTTTTTATTTTATGAAATCAAGAAAAATTTTGGAAAAAAAATGTAGTATATAGACTTTGAAAAATAATGTTTATATATCACCATGAACTAATGTTTCTAAATTTTGATAAATATTTCTAGATTTTTAAGAAATCAGCTTATCAGCTAAACCCAACCTTAAAATATTGATTCTGGTATATGAAAAGATCTACGATCTTTGTGATGAAGTCAACCCATCACATTGTAAACTTGAGCACGTTCTTGCATTTTCCAGAGGCTAACTTGTAGTCTTCATGTGGAACATAGACAAATACGAGAGAAACACTGTTACATAATTACATGAAGTTGATGTTATCTAAGAAAGATATCTAAATGAACATATATTAAATCTAAAAAAATGTTAAATGTCTGTAAATTACCATAAAACCCATGTTTTCCCCACATTTCATTTTTCTGTTTTTCCCACATTGGTCTTGGCATTTTGCTTTGCATAAGGATACATGTAACAACCCATCCCGTGGGGACTACTTGCTCCGTGGATTCCATGCTGGTCTTATAGGGCACCGACCATAACCTCTCACATGTAAACCCTTGAAGGGTCAGCCTAGAACCCACGGGACGGATAGTTCCCACGGGACGGGTTGTTACAATACCCTTGACATTAATAATATTTAATAAAAACTTAAATTGGAATATAAATGGAAGCTAAAGTTACAGAATGAGCTTTGATAAGTAAATCATTACACGCTAAAAAATACAGTAAAAACTCTAAAAATTAATAATGTTGGGATTATGAGATTTTATTAATTTATAGAGTTATTAATTTATAAAAAGTATCTTTATTTATATTTTTTATATTTTTAGATACATTTTTTAAAAGAAAAATATTGGATTTTAAAGTATGTATATTAATTTAAAAAAAAATTGACATATACATTGGTTTATTATATCATTTGGTGTATATAAAACATGTTTTGTATAATTTAGGTGTGTTTTTAGATATAATTTTACTAAATCTTATCAAAATGTATTAAGTGTTAAGAAAATATAACGATAGTTCTATTGTGAATATAAATTAAAAAATTTCATGATAAATTCATACTTAATATAAAATATGTATACATATAAATTATTAATTTGTTTTTTTTAACGGGACCATATATTTACATAGGGTTTTCTAAAAAATTATTATCTTATTATTTTATCGATTTGTATCATATTTTGAATCAATCCAAATTGGGACCGCATAAAATTATTTATTTAACGTGTTTATTAATTTATAGAGTATTTATTTATAGAGTTTCTACTGAGAAGAGTGGGTATGTGATCAAAACAAAAGGACAAACAAGTAAGAGTTTGTACAATTGTAGGAACCTCTGCACAACATTGTGCTTTATGTCGCTTGAGGTCTTCAATTTTTTTTTTCTGGGATTTCAGCTCCATTCTCGGATCGACTCATTGCTACCTAATCTATTAGGCCTTATGGAGGTTGTTTTTCTCCCAAGGACAGTGGTCTAGGAGGTCTTTGATGACTGATCTTGCAACTCATTGATTTAGACTTGTTGTTCTGCTTGGGCATGAACGACATGATACAAATGTTACATGGCTTTTTTTCCCATGAAATCATGTTGACCTGCACGCTGAAGCAACAATGAGAAAATGTTATGCATATTATCGGGTACTTTGTTAGCAAGGCCTCCACTCTGACGGACTAGGCCGCTGGTGATGGAGGCCAATTGTCGGAGGCCGCTCATGGCCAAACTGTGGAATACCAACTGGTGGTGCGATCGGGATTCTTGTGGTGTCTATTTATGCGGCGATTGGGTCTGTGTTTTGGTTGGTGGGAGATATCGTAATTTGTGTTGCACGTCAATTTTTTTTGGAGTGTTAATGAATCATTCCCTTTCCTTCTAGTACCAAATGATGAATCCTAAAATTCAATTAAAAATATAATTTAAAAAAGTAGAAACTTGATTACCAAGTAAGCTTGAAGTGGAAAGATTAAGTTATGATCTAATGTAAAAAATGATATTTTATTGATAATATTAGAGATGAAACAAGGGATACTTGGTGACAATAGAAATTGTATATAATAAGAATATAGATTAACTATGGAGAATTCAGATTTCCTGTTTGTTTACTCCTCTTCATTTTTGACTAATTGTAATGATGGCGTAATCTCCAGCATGGATTAAATATTTTAATGGTTGTCTTTAATGTCTTCGACTTATTTATGTTTCATGATAACTTCTCTAAACTCTGCATATTTGACTTTACATACCCGGGGTGGACCTTAACCTCTATGGGCATAAGTCTCTGTTTTAGACCTTCCTGGTGATTGATTTTGAGCTTTATCACATTTAGCTTGAGATATTGAACCGGATCTAGAGCGGGTGAAGCCTCTAAGAGCACCTTCAACCTAGGATCCCTAATTGGGGTGCTTAAAATTTTTTTTTTTTTTTTTGATTTTTTTTTTTGATTTTTTTAAAAAAAAAAAAAAAAAAAAAAAAGAAAGAACCAATTGCGGGCCGCCACGTGTCAGTGGGGCCCGCAAATAGTGCAAGCAACTAAGCAAAGGGGGTGCTTAATTAAGAGAAATAAGAAGTGGATTTAGGGGGTGCTAGTGGGGCCCACCCGCTAAGCAACCCACTAAGCACCCCCATTGCACATGCCCTAACAAATTTAATGAACTCAAAATATATGGTAGTGTAAAAGAAAAATAATTTTGTGGCAACAAAAGGAGTAAGACTACATTAAAAGACAATTATTATAAAGAAGCTTTTGGTACTAACTAATTATTAACTCTTATAATTTCTTCAGAATATGAACCAACTAACTAACGAAACATCACCTAAGAGAGAAAAAAAATTGAGTTGTATTTTATGCAAAACAAACAAACAAACAAACAACAACTGGCATTTAAAGAAAAAAAAACAATTTAATCTGTTATTATAAGGCCATTCCCCAAAATAAGAAAAACAAAGCAGCAATAACTGTATATGACAAAACAAATAGAAAGTCTATTTGATAAGATGAGGCAACCTTCTATGTCTTTACGCGTCATCGTCATCCTTACCTGAAAATCTCTCTGCTTTTCCTAATCATTCTTCTTCCTTAATCTATTTTCTCCTCTCCAAATCTCAAAGTCAATTCTCCCCAGAGACTATCTTCTCAAAATTTGATCTCTATTGTTCATTCTTGGATCTGTTTCAGCAGCCTCAACAAGATTCATTCACGAGTCTCTGAGAGATCTTTGGTACCATTGGCTAATATGTGAAACATATTTACCACAAAATTTGATATTGTTTGTATGTAAAAAGTATATTTAGGGGATTGAAAAGAAGCGATCATGTCCTTTAGATCACATTCGACAGGGAGCAGTCAATTTGCAGAGAAGATAACCGATGATCCGGTAACGTATAAGACGGCACAAAGCACCGTGACATGCATATACCAAACGCATATATCTGGATGCTGGAGGAACGTGACGGTCCTATGGTCCAAGAATCTCATGAACCATTCACTTACGGTCATGGTCACAAGCGGGGAAGGCGATATGAATTATTGCTGCAAGGTTGATCTAAAGCCATGGCATTTCTGGAACAAGAAAGGGTACAAGTCTTTTGAGGTTGAAGGAAACCCTGTAGAGGTGTATTGGGATTTCAGGTCTGCGAAATTCACCAGTAGCCCCGAGCCGAGCTCGGACTTCTATGTGGCTCTGGTGGCGGAGGAAGAGGTGGTTTTGTTGGTGGGTGATTACAAGAAGAAGGCTTTCAAGAGAACAAAATCAAGACCCGCTTTGGTGGAGGCTGCCTTGTTTTACAAGAAAGAAAACGTGTTTGGGAAGAAGTGTTTTGCGACGAGGGCTAAGTTTTACGACAGGAAAAAAGAGCACGAGATAAACGTGGAGAGCTCTATCACCGGGACTAAAGAGCCAGAGATGTGGATAAGTATTGACGGGATCGTGTTGGTACAGGTAAAAAATCTGCAGTGGAAATTCAGAGGGAACCAGACCGTGTTGGTAGATAAACAGCCTGTTCAGGTGTTTTGGGATGTGTATGATTGGTTGTTCAGTGCGCCGGGGACAGGACATGGTCTGTTTATATTCAAACCAGGGACCGCTGAAGACAGCGACATGGAAGGAAGTGGTCACGGTGGTGGTGAGAGTGATACGAGCACAGGGAGCAGGTATCATTCGACCAAGAGTAGCTCTTGGCCGCCTGAGTTTTGCCTCTTTCTTTATGCTTGGAAACTTGAATAGTAGGCTATCAAAAAAAAAAGAGAAGCTTTTGTCAAGATAATGTATTTCTTATACGGGTTTGATTGAACTCGAATGGTGACATAGCGATTTAATATTATCACAGATCACTAGGGTACGATATATTTATCGTAGTCAAGCTTTTGTCTATTCATCTATTGTTGTTTCTTGTGGCTGTAAATCATTCTCACTCTTTCGTTTGTTATTGACAAGTTGACAACATCACAGTCATGACTTCTAGTGACAATATTATGCTGTAGGATTACTTGTAATGCTCCAGTTGCAGTGTTGCACCTTCATAACAATCGTTTCTGCCAAAGAGCTTTTTTGTCTTTTTCTATTATCACTCAGCTATGATTTCTTTATCTTCGTAATATCGAATAGACACTAGAAAATATTAATCCAAGAACAAACACTAGAAAATATTGGAGATCTTTTTCTGCCAACAATTTCTATACTAATTTAAAATAAAACCCGATTTAGCTTTCTAAATCGGAGGTATATAATCAATATAAAACATAGCTGAAGGCATGTAATGTTAGTTTGTTTGCAATTTTGTTTATTGCTTTTCAAATATGCTTATTACGAAATTCGGGGGAAAAATCTCACATCAGTGAAATTCATCAATGTGAGAGATAAAAGCCAACCATTTTGTGAGTGTAAAGATCATCACCATTCGAAAACAATATGTTGTGGACGCCAAGCATTGAAGAGCCATGTCATATCTCAAATCAATGCTTCAAATTATGAATGTAGCGGTGAGAGACTACTTCGAATATTCGTTGCCCCCATAGTGATGTCATGGGAACTGTCACTAGTACAAAACCATCCTTGACCCTTAAAAATGTTATAGTTTTTTCATTTTTCATACACATAGCAACATCTCCTATCTTCCATTTCTTGACTTGATTGGTTTATATAATTTATCTCAAGAAATTTGAAAATGTTCAAGATCATTCACGTGAAATCTTACGTACCATTAATCCACAAAAAGCTGAATTAAGTATTTGAAAGCATAATAAATTGTGATAGTTATTTGGTTCACACGGTTGTAAATAAATTTTAGTGTAGAAGTTGTAGGATATCCGTATTAAGAAGCATGTGGAATTATGTTTCATGTTTCACGTCTTACATGAAGTTATTAGAAAATATGTCACTGAGAAATGAAAGGTGATATATCATGGTTTTTTATAGATTTTAACCATGATTTAAGTCCTTGGCTAAAAGCTATTATATACATACTAGATTTTCAACTCCCGCTACGCGCGAGTTTGTATTAATAATTAATTTTTATTTTATATTTAAATAATAATAAAAAATATTTATATAATTTTTTTCTATAAATTATATTCAAATACGATTTATTATTATTTTATTTGAAATTTCATACAATTGTATGTCTTGAATAGCCAATATTAAAATGTCTTTTTGTTTGTATAGGTAAATGTATAAGTATATTTATAGGCATATTTATATTATTTATTAGTCATAATTTAATTTAAAATAATATAATTTTTTGATGCGTGTTAACTACTACTATACTGTTATTGTTGACATTTTTATCTTAAATTTTTTACTTAGCTTTCTAGTTCAATGGCATAAAAGATTATTTCATATGTACACTGTCTAACTTTGTTTTATATTTACCAAATTTTTATAATGAAAGTATAATTATTAAATAGTTATTTTGTGCTTATATATATTGAAAATGCTTCAATTTAATTCTCTTAAATGCATATGTGTATAATGTTTAGATTTAAGTTTTAATCATAATAAATATTTTGATAAATTTAAACAATATTAAACATTTTTTTAGATATAAGAAAAGGGAGAATAAATATATAAATTTTTAAGCAGCGTTCAGTAATATTTTTTATTAAGTAAAAATATAGGAGATCTATAATATTGTATATATTTGTGTGTGTGTGTATATATTTTTTAACTGATATAATTGCAGTATAAATTAATGTGAGGAGTATGATGATTTATTAGTTCACCTGTATCTTTTTCTAATTTTTAGAAGTTTGTCAAAATTGCATTGTTTATATTTTACTGATTAACACTCTTAAATAATATATTCTTCAGATGATTAAAGTATAATGAATATTTATTATCGCTGAAATTATAGTCTAATATTACTATTATTTTTAAATATTATTAAACATTTAAGTAATTTATTTGGTGAACTTTTTAGATTTTTTTAAGTTTTCATATATTTTATTAAAAAAAAATTTCAAATATATTTCTTTGATAAAACTCGTATGAGTTCATTTTAAATTTTCTATGCTATATTGATTGCTGTAATTAATTTTCATAAACATCGATCATATCATTTTTATTGGTGGCTTACATTAAAATGTATAAAGAGTCACCTTATACTTTATTTTATTCTTAATGACCTTTTTTGTAGATTACAAAATTTTTAGATTCTTTTCAAAAAAACTATCTAATTGGTTTAATGAAGAAGTGGATTATAATTTTCTAAAAAAAATTGTGTCAACACATAATATAGTATTTTTATTAAAATTTAATTATTGATGTATGTCAATGCATTTGAATGATAAAAGGTAGTTGAAAACGCATAAATAAACAACATAATTAACAACGTGTCTTACATAAATGAATTATTTTTACTATCATTTTTAATAAAAGTTATTGTAAACCAGGAATGATTTGATAAAAAGAACTAAAATCAAACACCATTTTTCAAGAAAATTGTGCAAACTAATATAAATTTGATGATTTTTTATAGTCGACATAACAATATAAATAAAAAAAATTTAAATACTGAATTTCAGTTTACTTTTTTAATTTATTTGATTACTTTAAATATTTTGAAGTTAAATACTTTTTATTTTGATGTATATGCTATTGTATGCCTTGGCATACTGTATGATATAAGTTTTTTAATATTTTAGACATTAATTTTGAAAGAGTTAACATATATACCAATTTAGTTCCTTTTTACTATTTTCTTGTTTATATTATAGATATTTTAAATTTTATTCGGATAGATGATTTTTGGAAATTTAAGATTTTTTAAAATATGAGAAAATATATAAACATGTTTTTGGAAATAAACAACAATAATTTGTTGTCGCTGAAAATGGGGAAATATGTTTGAGAAAATATACAAATCTGCTTCTTTTTTAAAAAATACACACCAATTGATTGTTCTCTCTGAAGAATGAGGAAATGTGCTTGTTCTCTTTGATTACAAATACAATGAAAGTGGTACGCAATGGTAACGGCATAAATAAAAATACAATTAGAAACTAGCATTTGACCCGCGCGCCCGTGCAGGTGTTATTTTTATAAATCTCAAATATTTTAAACAATTTGTTTGATATAACTGTATATATGAATGAAACTTAATATTCGATATCCGTTATCCGATTTGGGATTCCATCCGCTTCAAAAAACGAATATTCAGAGATCATAGTGATTTTACGGATTCGACTCATCCAAGTACGAATTCAGCTGATAGTAAAATTTAGGTCTCAATATCTGGATCTCGATATTAAATATTTAAAATTTAATTATAGTTATCTATGTATATTATATATACTTTTATATAAAATAACTAAAATTTTAATTTTAAATTGCTTTTAAAGTTTTTTAAAATAATAATTTTAAATAGACTAATAGATGATTAATATTTAGGTTTTTAATTACAAAAACAGGTCCAAATATCCGCGTGTATTCGGATTTTAGTCTGAATATACTAACCCCGAATATCCAGATCCAGATAACAATTTTACGAATCCGACGAATGCATATCCGAATCCATATATCCTAAAATATCTCGAAAATTCGATATGTCCTAGACATAACTGTTTATATGTATTATATGGTGATTAAAAAAATTAAATTTAGAAATTACATAAATTATTCTTATTAGATATATCGTACAAATGAATAATAGATTGTATTTGTTTGTATATATAACCATTTATAATAAATATTAGTATGTATTTTAGTTACTAAATTTTCACGGAAAATTACATGATTTTGTTATTTTAAATGAATAAGTTTAAATTATATCGAAAATTATTGACATTATTAGATTTTTTATAGTTCAAATATAGTTGGTTAGCTTATATGAATATGAATAAAAAATAAAACTAATTTAATTATGTATATATATATATATATATATATATAAACACATATATTTTTTTATAAAATCTCAAATTTTAATAATAAATGTTGTTAATGGGCTTAACCCAAATTTATTTTTTTCTTGTTAATAATCAATGTTTAGACGTTTGGATGCAAGGATAGTATCAATGACATTTTTTGTAAATATTAAGTAAAATCAAGAGTTATTTCTTATTTGTACTTCAGTTTTAATAGATTAGATTAAATTAGTTTACTAATTTTATAATATTTTTCTCTATTTTTTATAATATTAAATATTAAATTTTGTAATAAAAATATATATTCTTTATTTTTATAATTTTAACTTCTAAAATTGATTTTAAATATAGAAAAGTAAAAAAATTTCATTGCAATTGAGTTAGTTTGATTTTTTTTTGGTTCAGATAATAAAATTAGAATTTTTTTATAAAGTAGCGAAGTTTCATTCAAGATCATTCTTAGAATTAAGTGTGTGTACTAAACTATGTATATCACATACAATATTTCGTGCAAACCATGCATGTTGGCTGTTGACTTTTGAATTATTGGTTTTTGTTACATGATAATTTAAATTGTGATGATATAATATAAGTGGTGCGGAAGTAAACTGTGGTGTGGAATTAAAGCATGGTGCGGTTCAACTGCGATTTGAAGGATAAGTGCATTTTAATAGAATAAGCATTGCGGCATTATGTTTGATTGGTAAAAAAAATATTTTTACATTTTTGATAGATAAATATTTGAATATGTGAATTTAGAATATTTTTTTAGTTTAGCATACTTAAAATTTTTAATTCAAATTTTTAAAAAGAAACAAGTTTTGGTTTTGACCGAATCACCAATTTTAACGAGTTCGGCCATTTTTCTGGTTTATCATATACAATTTTTAACATAATTTATGACCACATAAAAGAGTGTGACTTTCGCCAATTTGACCGGTTAGTCTGGTTCACCTTTTGAAAGATTGGTAACCGTTTTATATTCCCAAAAGCTTGTTTTCATTATGATTCAATTTACCTTTTCTGATTATTTTAGGTGATGATTGTTTGCACTAATTTTTAGTTTTAGTTTTTAGATTTTAGATTTTAGATTTTAGATTTTGGTTTTAGATTTTAGTTTTTAGTTTCTGATTTTTAGCTTTTTATTTTAGATTTTGGTTTTTAGTTTTAGTTTTTAGTTTTTAGATTTTGATATTAGTGGTTGGTTTTGCTGTGGTTTTTAAGTTTTTCAAGAAATAAGTAATACATTATTTTAAAATAATACAACAAAAATAGAAATAAAATATTTTAGCTACTATTAAATTTTATTAAAATATAATTATTATTATTTAAAAATATAAAATTTATTACATTTTTTATTTATTATATTTTTAAGAAACTTACATTCTACTAAATTATAAATCATAGAATATCTACAGATTATACAATATTAAAATAGAGAAATTATTTATAAAATTTCTTGTATAAATAATTTTAAATTATAAAATTTGATGGCATTTTTTTTATTTTCAAGTTAATATCATATATTTTATTAATGAAATTTTATGTTTTATAGTTTAAGTTATTTTTAATGTGTTTAATAATTATTTAAATTATTAAATAATTTTATTTAAAAATGAATAACCAATTGTAATTAATTAATATTATATATAAGTATAGAAAACTATTTTGAAATGAAACAAAAATAAATTATTACACATTATTGATTAAATGATATATTTTGATCCAAAATTTTTATTAGACTTTTATTTTTATACAGTATTGTTATTTAATTATTAGTTAATTAAAATGTACCCCTTTCTAATAAAAAAAAGAAGAAAATTCGTTTTTATTACTAAAACCCACAAAAATGGGTTTTTGGTTTTTATTCATAAATTGAATAAAATTTGAAAAAACTAGTTTCTCTAAATTTTAAGAAATCTATTTACTAAAAAACTTGATTGGCAAAAAAATGGTTTTTACAAAAACCAAAATCTTGATTGGATAAAAGCTAGTTTTTAGAAAATTAAAAACCAAAAACTATTTCTGAAACTACAAAAATATTCAGTTAATAAATTATATTTTATATATCTAATTTTGCAGTCAAATCTTCTATTACTATAAAGAACAGTTTCTTTCATCATGAGAATGCCACGTCATCAAATGGATTTTTCTCGATGTGCCACGTGTCTCAGTCGATTCGCTGTGGTTTAGACCTTCCTTATATGTGGGCTTTTTTGTGTTGACGTAAGGCGTCTATGTAATTCGTTTGGGCTTAGTATCATGTCCGGCCTTTTGTCGTCTCCGCCTTGATGAAACATCGCGTTTCGATTAGGGTTAGAGCCGTGTTCTTCTTCGTCGCCTCTCCAGAACTCATTTCGATTAGATATTCGCAATAGCTCTTTCATCTTCTTCCTCAGAGACAGAAACAATACCAGTTACGAAACAATTCTCTTAAAATCCTCTAATAATCTCTCACACACGATCTATATTCAATGTTGTTTCTGATTATGCAAGGCAGTGGAGGTTCATATATAAAATGGTAAGATTTCCTACATCGAGAATCATCCTTTCATTCTTCTAAGCTAACCAGTAAACTAATTATGTGAGATATGGCTAACGTCTCAGTATTCCACTCCGATTTGTAGACGGGCCGCTCCTCCTCCACTGTTCAAGTCCGGTTGCTCTGTTTCTGGGAAGCCAAGAATGTATGCCGTGGTGGAGAGCTCATGGGAATGGATATGCTGCTAATGGATTCTCAGGTAGCTTAATTAACTCCGTTTGTTCATGGATAGAGTTCTTTCACCAATATAATTCTTTTGCCATTTCCACCGTCCTGAATCCATACTAGAAAGTTGATTTTTATTCTTTACGTTTTGTTCATGAGTGTAGTGATTTTACCGATTAAATTCTTTAGAAACTTTTTTTAACAGTTAAATTCTTTAGAATAGATGTTTTCTTAAATTTTCACCGTTATAGTACTGTTCATGATTATCATCTTCTAAGAGATTTAAGTTTTTTCTGTGTTTCGTAGGTACGTGAGAAACAATGGTCTCATGTCTTTGTAATTGAAACAACTATTGTTTCTCTTTGTTGATACGTGTTGTTTCGTTGTTTTAGGACTAATTTGCGTGGTCTTGCATTTGTTCGATTTAAATATAAAAACAAAGCTCACAAAGCAGTGGAAAGGCTTGAAGGTAAGATCTTATATGCACTTGGTGACTGGATTTGACATGAAAGCTTTGGTCATTGTTTCAGGAAAGTTGTTTTAAGCTTTTAGTTTGAAGTTTCAGTTTTCGATTCTTATACTTACACCAATTTTTGTTATAAGAGATTTTGTTATCAACTCATGTCGCTTTGATATTTGTTTGATCCAGAGTGCGATTTAGTGTTATTTTTAATTATTTGTCTTACTTTCAGTTACTGCCACCCATTCACACGGTTAATGTTTTCAATGGGATAAGTGTAGATCTTGGAAAATGATTTATGGGGATGATGAGTGAAAGTTTTGGGTTCTTGGTTTTTCAAAATCATAGAATGAAGCAGTCGAGTTTGTGTGGGGGATGAACGCGAAAGAAAAAGTTGTAACAGATCATCTCAAGCTGGAGATTATTGGGGTTGGGAAGAAGAAGCTTCTTGAAGCAAAAGTGTGGGTGAAACCAAAGTTGATGGAATATGTGTGTTTTTCTCAGATTTTCATACTCTTTGGAGCTTTGGTAGTCACATCGGCAGAGTCTGAGAACAAAGAGATGATGACCGGGACAACAACAAAGACAAGTCTTTGAAGAGAAACAGAGAAGGGAGAGGAAGTCACTTCCGTATTTTTCACCATCTTATGGAGGGTCAAACCAGAAATTAGCAAGATAGGGAACAAGTGGAAAACCCGATGAAATCATAGCAGAACATTTGTCTTTAAGAGCTGAAACAATGAATCTTCAAAGTCAACAATTCCATTTTTCGCATTTGTCAAAAGAACCACAAGTTATTAATCAATATCTGTTAACTTATACATTATCTACTAAATATTCACCATTATATCAAATGACTTTTCATAGGAGTACTTCATACTCGAACCATAAACAAATCAATCATAGGTCCACACACTTGAATAAGATTTGTTCAACCACACCTCAACCGTAAATTTACAATATTTACAACAAATAACTAATGATAAATATTAAAATTAATGTTATCCAAGCAATATGATCTTTACATATGTTAAAAATAAAACTCAGTTATTAGAATAAGTAAAGTAAAGAAATACAAGTTACTATTATATCACTACAATGTAACTAATATAACAATTTCCAATTGATTAATTCAGCTATTTTTTTTTAAATTATTTATTTTAATTAGTGAACAGTTTTCAAAATATCAGATCATCAAATAATTGCTGTTTATTTTTGTATCAATTGTTCAAAAATCCAGTGGTACACAAAATTCTAAATTAATTTAGATTTTTCGTTAAATAATAATTATAAAAATAAAAATATCGATAAATTCAATGGAACACAAGATTAAAAAATATTATAAATGTTTCGTTTTTAATGCTTGCAGTTTCAAAAATAATATTCTACTTAATCTCATAATTAAGTAGAATATTTTATAAATTATGTTTTTCATGATTTAAAAAATGTAAAGTATATTTACGATATGTAAAAATAATTAAAACAATAAAAATAATGTTACAAGAGTACACGCATTTTATAAATACTCATTAACATTTAAAATATTTATATATTTTATTTTCATCTGCTTACCCGCCCGTAGGGCGGGTTTACCCTAGTAAATCTATATTGCTGTGTTCTCGTTATATATTTTTCATATTTTGTTCACATTTGTGAGAAACACCATACTAACAAACTATAATATTACTTACTTAGAAGTCAAATTCAATTTGGTTTAAGTAGTAATATTAGAAAACATTTGTTATCCAGAATTTTGATTCGTTTTTAGTTTAATTACCTTTTTGATAATTTTTAATATTTGAGACGATTTAGTAAAAGTATCATCTAACTCATATAAGTCTATAGATTTAAAAAAAAATATAAAATAGTTTTGACTAACTTTATTTTTGAATCAAAATACTTAATTTATACATGGTATCTAACAGTAAATACAGAAATATTAAACATAAATATATAATAATAAAAAAAACACCATATCATAAAGTACTCACTGTTTTCAAGCCCAAACTTTCAAATACGCGATATTGCTAAAAAGAGAACAAAAAAAAATCTCATTTTATTTTTACTAGTGTTAAGAAAATAATGGGGGAACTTGTCTGTATTTCATTAAAATCGAAGGTGCCTTTTATATATAGAGAGTTACAATAGACCGTCATTAGATAAATGGAAAGATAACATTCCTAGATAAACATGGTAAAAATAAACTTTATCAAACTAGGAAAAGAAAAAGTCTTGGTCGATCCTTATCCATCCATTCGATGGTATATTCCTTTTGGTCGAGTGAGATTCCTTTCTGTTCGGACCAATCTTATCCATGGTCGAATCCGGTCTGGTCTAATCCTCATGGTTATTGCATCCACATCAATTGGTTCATAACACTCCCCGTTGGATGTTATAACCATATAGAGCTCATACTACGTTTGGTATGTTGCCTCATTAAAACCTAACCAGTAAAACCCTTTTGGGATAAAACCATAGTTAGGAAAAAGAGTACAACCGTATTACTCTCCCTGATAAATGCACCACTATAGATCTTTCAATCTCCTCATTTCTATCTTGTGTACCATCTTCTGAACGTAGAGGTTGATAGAAATTTGATGAATAAATCGACTGAGCTTATCACTTGACCGTAGTTGTACTTCTTTGACCTTCTTTGTTGTCGTGTACACCACAATGTGGTCGGATATGTTGTCCTTGAATAATCACCTTCACGACTTCTATCACTCATGGTAGATCACGGATTGTGCTATCAACTGTGTTTTAATCTGATCAATCCACTATCAACCATAATTGAATGCATTATCGACCAGCTCCATGGAATACCAATATTGGTCGATGGTCTGCTTCATTGATCTTCATAGATGTTGGTTGGATCTTCTTTGCCTTCTGATAAGTCACTTATGTAATGCCATTATTTCTGAGTGGTTGAATAATATTGCAGCGTTGTTTCTTTCATTGATTTCCACGTAATGGTTGTTCTTCCATCAATGAATATATAATATGTTTGTAATCTTGCCTTATATGGGTCAAATAGAAAAACCTGAAAACCTATATTAGCAAAACCAATTACCCCTCTTTGGGTTAGTTAGTTTGGTTAGTATAAAACAAACTTAAATCTGTCGTTTCTTGTAAATAACAAAGTATATAATGGTTGTCATTAGTTCCTTAGAACCTTTCTTTACCTTTCTTTATCATCAGCTATATTTTAAATTAAGCATATTGATATGCATGCTGATGGATCATGGTTATGATCAGTATATCTATTTGATATAGATATGGTCGGACATTTCAAATCAATGGTTGTCTATATGGCAATGACTTTTAGCATTCGTGATCGGGCCTTGTGGTTTAGTTAAGAATCCACGGCCTTTACATCGACCACGGTTGTATATGTCTTTTATCTCGATCATTATGGTCTTGGTCGTATGATCGGCCGTACCTCGACCGTAACTTTCTCAGTTGTATGAGCTTTGCCCATATTAGGTTACTGCGGCCGTATGATCGGCCACTCACATGCCTATGTCCTCGACCACAGCCATTATGGCTGTTATGGTCGGGCATTGTGGAATTCACATTCTCACTTCGACCATCTTACATTTCTTTCCAATATGTACTGAAATATAGACCGACCATATAGTACGTAATCTTATGACTCAAATATTATGATCATAACCAATCGATAATTATATCGTTTTGAAACCAATCAACTTTTCTTTAGGTTGGTTTCATTATCAACACAAGGAATTTCTTTTATATGAATATATGGACTGTTTTGGACTGTTCTTATAGAACTCCTTTACTTGGTATTATTCAGTCGACCATATTATATGCAGTTGCTTTGCATCAGTCCATAAACAACTAAGGAACAAAGCCGTTCTTTGAGAATTTCTTTTCTCATCTTTATGGTACCTTTATTATCTTTATCCAGTGATTAATATATTGCTTACTACATCATCATTTCTTTCCAGACATTATCAATTTCGAATTGTAGTAGCATCCACCACAGATCTTATATCATTTTATAATATGTTCCTTGGTATCTGTGAGTAACCTTGTGTAATCAAGTCATTCTTTAAATTCTTTTAAGTATGAATATGAATACCTTAGATCATATGGTCATATCCTATATCTCACGATTTCTTTTATCTCACAAGACCCATTTATCCACTGGTTTATCCGATGACGTTATATGGCCAATACGTCCATCTCTTATATAGATTCTTTTTCTTTAAACCCCACGTTTTCTTTTAATCTTATATGTATGAGTACTCACACGTGGGTTTATGATCCTCGCTTTATATTTTATATTCAAGTGCTACCTTGTTTGCGTTTTCTTATATATCATTGGTATCGATACCCTTTTTGCGTTCCATTGTATTCCAGACATGACATAATTGATTGCAATCTTATGATCTTTAATATAATGGTGTTTGGGTACCAAATCACCTTAATTACCATGGAGTTTGGCGTCCCAAATTCCATTTTATGGTTACTTATATTTTGGTCGACCATTTTCTATGTCTAGGATGGTTTCCTTTATGACCTCGGGAATTTATCATTTTATGCACCTTTATCTTTCCTTCTGAGGTTCCTTTATCTTATGGAACATATTGGCCTATCTTTATATAGACTCTGTAGCAACTTGATTGTGTCTCTTCTAGGACAACAAATTCGTTTGGTGCAAGCTGGTATGACTTTTAGGGTCAATGTGTCTGGCATCTAATTCTGCTAGCTTTTATATCATTTGGACGTCTTATATTTACTAGTCCGAGGATCTTGCCAAGACAATGATGGTTAATACCATTCTCTTTTCTCTTTACCAGCTTATAACTTTCTCCCTTTTAATGTTGGATGATCAGATTACTGAGGTCAATGTAATATGTGTTCTTGGCTACTAATTAGATCACCCATGTTTGGCTCAAGACATTTAAAAAAAAACTCGTGGGAGAAAGAAATTTTTCATCCAACATATATTCTCATTCTCAATCCTCTTCTGAGGTTCCATCTTAAGTGGCACATATGTTTGTGGTGGTATATTCAGATTCTCTTAAGATGGTTTATGTATATGTCTGGTTTATGACCCTTAATATGAGATGAGAATATCTATGCTCACTTATATGGTCTGATGCATATTAATCTTAAACATGTAAATTCATGTGTCCTCAAGCATTAGGTAGTGACCTTTGTATTTGAAAGAATTCGGCCAAGTCTTACCATGGTCATGGAACTTGTCACACGTGATTGTTGTATGTTCATGGATCACGGTTTTTCCTCACTCCCCCTCATGGACATACTATAACACATGGTGCTTGGGATAATAGAGCCTAATGAGTTTTCCTTGTGCACATGTTACACAACATGAGATTTTATGGGATAACTCTTTGTGCCTTTTGTAATATTTTCTTTGCATCAAGTTTGGACTTGGATGGCTAATCCAATCATGCCATAAAGTGTATAATTTCGTGGGTATTCATGATACCATGGATTTTGCCTTTATCATACTGATCTTTAGCATAGTCTAGATCAGAGTATATAGGTATAGTCTTTGACCACTTTTGTTATAAGGCTTTAGGCGATTTTCTTATAATCTGAAAGGAACTTTTGTTTCCTTTTCCCATTGGTTCAATGTGAAAACCATCTATGCTTAAGTTTTATAACTCAATGGGTCTTTTATTGGGTGAATAAATTTGTGCCTCTTTAGGTAATGCCTTTAGCCGTGGTCTATATTAGATTGACTATCCTTTTATTGTTATTTATCAATCAATAACACATAAATGACAATCATGGAAATGACATTATAGAAATGAATCACAGAAATATCAAACACCAAAACATGTTTTAATAAAAACAATCAAGGATTACAGATGTCGAATTTATTTATCATCTTTGAGATAATCAGAAGTCTCATATTCTATTAAATCATCCTTATCATGATTAAAATCGTTTTCATCATCTTGGACTATCATGTGGGCTTCAGGATTCTTTCCCTTTAAACTTTCTTGATATAGATCACATAAATTTTTGGGAGTCCTGTAAGTCTTTTCCCAATGACTGCTCATTCCACACCTATGGCACACTGATTTGGTCGGTTGTGAGGGTTTGAAATGATTCCCTTGTGACATTATAGAAATGAATCATAGAAATATCAAACACCAAAACATGTTTTAATAAAAACAATCAAGGATTACAGATGTCGAATTTATTTATCATCTTTGAGACAATCAGAAGTCTCATATTCTATTAAATCATCCTTATCATGATTAAAATCGTTTTCATCATCTTGGACTATCATGTGGGCTTCAGGATTCTTTCCCTTCAAACTTTCTTGATATAGATCACATAAATGTTTGGGAGTCCTGCAAGTCTTTGCCCAATGACTGCTCATTCCACACCTATGGCACACTGATTTGGTCGGCTGTGAGGGTTTGAAATGATTCCCTCAGCCTCATCCATTTTCTCGACCATACGAGTTACTCTGGACTCTCTCTCGGCCATTGTCTTGGCCGTATAGGCTTCCTCGACCGCGGCCATAAGAACCTTGACTGCGGTCACGTCCTTGCCATTTTCCACGGCCTCGATCGTGTTGGCTATTAGTATGGACGTGGTTTGCCTCTTTATCAGCATTAGTGGCTGCGTGTGCCTCAGGTAATGGTATGGATCCTGGAGGTCTCATTTCACTGTTTCTCATTAGCAATTCATTGTTCTGCTCAGCAAGGAGCAAACAAGAAATAAGATCAGCATAAGTGGTGAAGCCATTTTCTCGATATTGTTGTTAGAGAAACACATTGCTTGTGTGGAACGTAGAAAAAGTTTTCTCAAGCATATCCTTATCCGTAATTGTTTCCCCACACAGTTTCAATTTTGAAACGATCTTGAACAGTGCGGAATTGTACTCATCCACAGACTTAAAGTCTTGGATTATGAGGTGTGTCCAATCATAACGAGCTCTGGGTAAGATCACCGATCTTTGGTGATCATATCTGCTTTTCAGCTCTGTCCAGAGTTCGAGAGGATTTTCGACTATCAAATATTGATCCTTGAGACTCTCGGCCAAGTGATGTTTTATTATAAGGATGACTCGGTATCTATCATTCTCATTGACATTATTGTCATTTATTATACTTTCACCGAGTCCTTTGGACTTTAAGATGATCTTGGTATCAAACGCCCATTGGAGGTAATTATCTCCAGATAGATTAAGGGCCGCATATTTCAAGTTATTGATTTTCGACATCTGAAACCATATAATAATGTGTTTTAGATTTCAGATTTTATAAACCTATCATTAAGGTTTCTAAGTTCAATTGCAATCAAGACAATGGTGATTCAATGAACAATGGCCGGTTTATGATTATGATGCATTGCCATACGGCCAGTATGATAATTATGCAATGCAATCTATCAACCTATATGATCGATTCAATCTAGCAACCTAGTTGGTTTATATTTTAAGACCATCTGGTCGATTTTAATTTAAACAATCAAGCAATTTTGTTTTAACAATCCTAACAATCAGTTTCTAAGTTCTCAATCAATCAAACAAACAATCAAGCAATCAATCCAATTGAATTTTAAAATTAGGGTTTAGGAAAACCGAATTAGGTTTAGGGTTTAAGACAATCCTATCAATCTTAATTCAATTTAAAATTAGAGTTTCATTGATTAACAACCTAACACCAGGTTTTTATGTGATTTGCAATCAGACTACTCTATCAATCAATGAATCTCAAGCAATGGATTTGTACCCTAGATGATCAGGATGAGGTTCCCTAAACTATCCAGCAACCTAGCAGAGTTCTATGCTCAATTTATAAATTAGGGTTTGATCAAGTTACCTTAACCTCCAATCGGGTTGGAATGGACCACCGGGTGAGTTGAGTTGGTCGAGGGTCGTGTACGAACTGGTCATGTGTCCCTGAGCCTTATCGGGTGGTCAATTGGTGAGTATCGGGTGCTGGATCGTGCTGGTTGTGTATCGGCTGGTGGATTGGTGCTTATCGAGTGTTAATTCTGGTTCGGGTGCTTGTTTGTTGTTGTTCGGCTGTGGATCAGTCGGATAACCTCTATCGGGTGTGTACCGGCTGGGTGTGTGTCGCAGAACATATCTGGAACGTACGCGGTTGCGGATTACTTCTATCGCAGGTGTGTACGTCGGCTGGTTTGCGGGTGCGTTGCGGTTGCGGGTAAGTTCTTATCGCGGATGGTTCGTACGCGGGTGTATCGAAGGTTAGGGTTCCTCCGATTTAGAGAGAGTGAGAGAGAAAGAGAGATCGAACCACTTTTGATGCAGAAAGCTTTAAGTGATGAGATTGAATCAATGGTGTTTTTAGGATTAGGGTTTTTAGGCGGCTGAGTATTAGCTTAGGGTTTATGAGAGATGTATTGTGCTGATAATGTGTTAAGAAAAGAATGGGGGAACTTGTTTGTATTTCATTCATATCGAAGGTGCCCTTTATATATATGGAGTTACAATAGACCGTCATTAGATAAATGGAAAGATAACATTCTTAGATAAACATGGAAAAAGTAAACCTTATCAAACTAGGAAAAGAAAAAGTCTTGGTTGATCCTTAACATCTAGTCGATGGTATATTCCTTTTGGTCGAGTGAGATTCCTTTCTGGTCGGACCAATCTTATCCATGGTCAAATTCGGTCTGGTCTAATCCTCATGGTTATTGCTAGGGATGTTAATATGGACTTACTCTAACAGGGTTAGCCCTAACCCTATAAAACCATTTCTAACCCTAACCCTTAGTTTTGTTACAGGGTTTAAAAAGGGTTAGCCCTATAATGAATAGGGTTTATATTTTAATCCATTTAATTTGATTGACACAATTAATATATACTATTTAAATATCTATTAAAATTTTTAATTGGTTTATTTATTCAAAACAAAGCTTTTTCGGCAAAAACGTAATAAACGGAAAAAATGAGTTTTCTCACCAAAATCACGAAATCGAGTTTTTTCGCCAAAACCAAATTTTTTTTTACGGTGTTATGGTTTTAGCGGGTAAACTTGATTTGTGAATAGACAGTTTTGGCGGGAAAACGTGATTTTGCGGTTTTGGCGGGAAAATGCGATTTTGCGGTTTTGGCAGGAAAACGCAATTTTGGGGTTTTGGAGGGAAAACACGATTTTGTAGTTTTGGCGGGAAAACACGATTTTGCGGTTTTGGAGAGAAAACACGATTTTGCGGTTTTGGCGGGAAAACGCAATTTTTCGGTTTTGGCGTGAAAACACGATTTTGCGGGTTTGGCGGGAAAACGCGATTTTGCGATTTTGGAGGGAAAACGCGTTTTTGCGGTTTTGAAGGGAAAACACGATTTTGCGGTTTCGAAGGGAAAACGCGATTTTATGGTTTTGGTGGGAAAACGCGATTTTGCGGTTTTGGCGGGAAAACGCGATTTTGCGGTTTTGGCGGGAAAACGCGATTTTGCGGTTTTGGCGGGAAAACGCGATTTTACGGTTTTGGCGGGAAAACGCGATTTTGCGGTTTTGGCGGGAAAACGCGATTTTGCGGTTTTGGCGGGAAAACACGATTTTGCGGTTTTGGTGGGAAAACGTGATTTTGCGGTTTTGGCGAAAAAACACGTGTTTGCGGTTTTGGCGAGAAAACACGTGTTTGCGGTTTTGGCGGGAAAACTCGATTTTGTGGTTATGGCGAGAAAACACAATTTTGTGGTTTTGGTGAGGAAACACGATTTTTTGGTTTTGGTGGGAAAACATGATTTTCCGGTTTTGGCGGGAAAACTCAATTTTACGGTTTTGGGGGGGGGAAAACGAAGTTTTGGTGAGAAAACGTCATTTTTTGGTTTTGGCGGGAAAACGTGATTTTACAATTTTAGCGGAAAAAACTCGATTTTACGATTTGGCGGAAAAACTCGATTTTACGGTTTTAGCGGGAAAACTCAATTTTATGATTTTTTCCATTTATATGATCATATTTTAAGTTGTTAGAAATGTATTTTTTTGGTTAAAACTAATATACAAACATTTGTCAACATAAATGAAAATTAAATGGGCTAACCCTGGTACCAGCCCTAACCCTTAATTAAAATAAGGTTAAAATATGGTTGGGTTAAAATAGGGCTGAGTTTATTTTAAACAAAAAAGGGTTAATCTCTGGTCCTGAATTTAACATCCCTAGTTATTGCATTATCATCAATAGGTTCATAACAACTATTGCATTCTTCTATAAAAATCTACCCCGTTATTAGATTTTTGTATGAAACTTCCAATATTTTTCACTCGTACTTGTCAAATATGCACTGCTCATAGGTTACCATTCATAACCTTTAATTCACCAATCATGTATTTTAAAAGCGTGGATTTCAAGTGTGTTTTTAAATTAAGTTTTAGTTCACCATTTTTTTTTTACGTTGTTATCGGCGTTTTTCAAAATCAGAACTAAAAAATTGTTTGCATTTTTTCAAGTCAAATATTGGTTCTAAAGTTTAAAACGTAACATGGACGGAATGCTATAGTAACTATAAATGCATCCACTGAATAAAAAGAGCAAAAGTGTAGAACAATCTAATCATCAAAACCACATTCCAAAGCACATGAGCGGATGTCTATATAATTGTGTGGTTAGAGAGTGTTTTTGATATTGATTAGATATATATATATATATATATATATATATGAAATATGTATATATATATATATTAGTCTTAGAAAATATTGAAACTATAGATGTATTAATATTATTTAAAATACTATTTATAAATCACCTAAAATTTAGAAATAAAATATATTTGACACAAATAAAAAATAATATTAAAATATTCTATGCAAACATTTATATTTCATAATACTTATGTGTTATATTGTGCATGTTTTTTAGTTCTATATCCTAAATTATAAATTAAAATTTTAACTTGAATTTTTGAGGTTTATATAGATCATGTATTTTTTGTATTAGCTAATTTAATAATTTTCTTTGTTAGCTATTATAAAATATTTTAGTATTCTTTTAAGCACTTTTTGAATCACAATATTTTAATTTATATAATTTATAATTTATAAAATATTAATATATTATATTCTAATTAGAAAATAAAGAAAATGATAAAAAGATATTTCATCGAAAATACTCTTATACCCCTATTGCTTTATAAATATATAAATAGAAATAAATAACTAAAAAAATAAAACTTAAAAATATTTTGGGTGAATTTCATTTATACCTTAAGTTTGATACCACTTTGTAAATTTATCTTTAATTAATAACTATTTGCAAAAATACCTTAATTTTCTGATGAATATACTTAGTTATTTTTTAAATATTTATAAAAAATTTAGAAATTCAACCACACCCCTGTAACATTAAACCCTAAACAATAATCACTAAAATGTAAATCCAAATGTTAATATATTTTTGATAGTATGTATTTTTGCAAAGTAGTACATAACTTATGCTATTTTTGGGATTTCTCAAATATTTTTGTATAGTTTTGAATTAAATGTTTTCAAATTTGAAAATTTTTATACTTTTTTCGAAATTTATTTTCAATATTTTATTTTTGAAATTTGAAATGAAAATTTTCATGTTTACCACATTATTGATATTATTATTCATCTTCATTAAATATATATTTTCACAAATACCTTCTTCATTAAGAGGCAAAAGACTCTTAGATTAATTAGAATCATGTACTAGTACTTCACATTCTAAAACCCTACCCCACCGCTCGACACTAAATCCTAAGTTTCAGATTAATTAACCTTAGGATTATAAGTGATTGATTACAAGTGATTTCCCCTCTTAAAAATTAAGGATAAAGTGGTTAAGGTAAAAGTGAAAAATGAGAATAAGAATATGGTATTTAAAAAAAAAATCTAATACGAAAATATTTTTTAAGATTAATTTAAAATTTTATTTAAAACTTTTTTCAAATTTATTTCTTATTTAAGAAAAATAGTCTCACCGCTTAAATCTAAATCTTAAATTTAAATTAATTAATATTAAGAGTATAAGTTTATATTTAGCTTTTTTTTTTAAAAAAATGTCATTTTTTAGGCTCTTTATTTCTCTTATATTTTCCATTATAAAACCCTAGAATTCGAAAACTCCTCAAAAAGTGAGGCAATGATTTTAACTTAAAAAATGTATGCATTTCCCGCACACTATAATTTCCATTAATTTAAAAAATTAAAACCCTAGAATTCGAAAATTCCCCCAAATCCTCTCTACCCACATGGCGTCGGAAAAGCCCGAAGATGCGATGAACAACTCGGCCGGAACAGACGACGAGACTATAGCTCAGCGGAGAAAGCGGCTCCGGCGAGTGAGCTTCGCCGACCGGGAGATTACTTCCGTCCACATTTTCAAGCGTGACGAAGATTACGAGACGCCGCCGAATCCCCAAAACGGTGAACAAGCTGTCACATCAGAGTCTGAGGACAAAGTAATTAGGTTTTTCGGTGAATTAGCTGATAGCGAAGACACCGGCGACGGTGAAGACGATCCTGTGGAGAAACTATTCTTGAGACCCACTAGTTCGCCTTCTTCAGGTGGTAGCACTTTTGGTTCTGCTACATGCGATGACGGTAAGCTTCCATTGATTTTGAATTTTATTTTTAAAATCTGAATCTTGAAACTGAAATCGATTTTTGTTTTCTGAATCAGAGGACAATTTCTTCGGACCTGTGTCTTCCCATTTTATCAACCCTGGGAGATTATCAGACGCTACTATCTCTGAAGAACACCATGATATCACGATGGACTCCACGGCGTTTTCAATGCATTTCCGGAGCCTTGCGATGTCTGAGTCTGGAGACTTAAGGACACCCACGAGCAGTCATGTTCCAGTGGAAGATAAAACACCAACTCAGGTTACGTCAAGATCTGATACAGGGAGTGAAATGGTGTTAACATACCCTAAGAAGCTGTTTCCGAAATCCCCTGTACCGGTTAACAAAGGAAGTGGTGGTGGAGATTCGAATGAGATGAGTCTTGTAGGTGAAGATTCTCGGAGATATGATTATGGGCATATAACTCCTGCGTTAGCAGCTCTGTTGGGAGATGAAAGCAAGGAATCGGTTCCTGTATCCCAAGACAATAGTGTTGAAGCAAGATCTCCACTGCATGAATTTTCCTTTTCCCCTCAAAATGGAAGCATTCCTGTGGGTATAGATAGTACTGATGCTTGTCAAATGCTGTCACCTTGTGGTTCTGGCATTCACCCTCAAATGGGGCTGCAGGAATCAGGAACGCAAAGTGCGTTTTTTGTTGGTAGAATGCAGCAGTGTGTTACTCCTTCTCCTCAACAAGGTGGAAGCTTTATGAGCAGGGAAACTCTCGCACTAGTTGAGAGCTTGTCAACCATCCAGAAAAGCAAATCCAGACTTGGATTGATTCCACCGTCCCCTGCTTCTGCTCTTTCTCAAAGAATTGAGAAATCGAAACTTCTATTGTCCGGACGCCATTCTGTTACTACCCCATCAACTATTGGCAGGGAAGAAACAGGCGTCCGCCCGGAAACACGTAAAGATATCCCCATTACTAACTTGGACGATTTGTTATCTACACATGATAACCGAACACCAGTGTCTGAAAATCAAGGCGCACCTCATCAACGTAGCTGTGGTGCATTGAGTCCCGTTGTTGACAATAGCGATGTGTTTACATGCATAACTCCAGAAGGAAACAATAATTCTAAGATTGAGGGTTCACTCTTAAAAGAACAGGAAAGAAATCAGACAGCCAGCACCCCTGATAAGTTTTTGTCATCTGTAGCAATTTCTTCAGATGCGACTACCTCATCATTGAACAATTGTGTTACTCTTCAAGATCAAGAGGAGCAAAGTAAAGCCAACGGCAATTCTGAGACTGAGGATGGACACGTGACCAAGGATTCTGTTAGTAATCCTTCTCTGAATACGTTATCTGACCAAATGGATTACCTGCTTGTAGAATCTTCTTCTGTTATACTCAGCGAGACAGGCTTCTTGAACGGCTCTGCTCAACAAAAGGAAGAAGACAGCGTGCTGAACAAAAATAAAAAAGGAACCAACAACATCAGGACTGCCCACTGTGAAACTGAAGTTCTCTCAACTGAAGACCGTCCTGTTGTAGTGACACAAGACCGTCATGGTACAGCTGGCTCTTCACCTTTGGACAAAAGTAGGAATGAGGCTTCGCATGCCAAGGTATAATCCTAGACCCATTAACATGTTTCCAAGAACTATCTGTCCATGGGGCAAATGAATTACATAACCGTTTCTGAAAGGAATAGATCTTGTGATCTCTGAGACTCTCGTAAATCTTCACATTGGTCTTTATACACCAACAGCTGAAGGAGACAATTCAGATTGAATATTTTGACTCAGATCCCATCAGACATTGAGCTGTGCATTTAAGAAATTATTCAGATTGCTGAAGAAGAATATCATCTTTTAACGCTATCTCAAATGATCTGATGATACAATTAATGTTGAGCGAGATTTTTGAAAATTTGCAGGGGCCATCCAGATTGAAAAGGAAAGCCAGAGATGTTGATCCTGCTGCCAAAATTTGTAGCCCCAAAGTCAGGCAAAGCAGACAGGATATTTCAAATCCAGTGATGGACCACCATGATGGAAACGATGTTAACAACTGCCGCTTAGTTCATGAACAAGTAAACTGGGTAGAAGTAAGTACTGTTGATAACCTGGTATATCATTGAATGCTAGTCCCACTTTTTCATACTGTTTCCGCTACCTCGCAGATTCCAGGAAAGGTATCAGTAGAAATTAATCAAATGTTTGCACCATTGGCCAATAAGTTGAACTCAGGACAGGTATTATTTCTCTCTGTGAGATCCCAGTATGGTTACTGAGATTGTTCTCCTTTCAGCTTTTGTAGTTTCAGAACTAATGTTCCAAAATTGTAGGTATGCAAGATGGAAGATATATTAACATACTTGAAGAAGGTTCATTTGTGTGAGATGCTTTGTCTTCAAATTAAATCTCAGGTCCGCCTAAAAAAAACTCTCTGCTATCATGTTTCCTACATCGAGTCATATATGTAATTGATGATCTTGTTCTAATCGCAGAAAGTATGTGACGACTTGACGGATGCTAAGACAAAGAGGTTCTCCCAGTACTGCCTTTATACATTATTCAGAATAAAATACTGTCAAGTGTGTAAAATTCATTGTGTGTACTATTTCAGACGTGCTGAGAGTAGATCATTACTCTGTAAGTTAGCATATGAAAAAGCCAAACTTGAGTTGTTGCACCTCAAGCAAGAGATAATGAGGGTAATTACTTTGTTCCTTGTTTTAAAATCTCTGTTGATTCTGCTTGCTTGATCAGATGTCACTTTTGCATGCAGAAAAAGCTTCAAGTACTTACCACTGGTGTACAAACATCTGAAACACTGAGGTTGAATTGTGTCAAGCTTTTACGTCAACATGGTTTCAATTCTACTGACTTGTTAACTCCTGTGCAACCACATGAGGTAACTATGCCACTTTGGAATACCCATTACGGGGATATGTTGGTTCGTATGGTCCTCACAGTATTTATAAGTAAGAAGCCTTAACTCATTCACAGGCTCAGAATGGTTTTTGGTAGACATGGAAATTTATTTTAAGAATGATGAGTTTTCATGCTACTTGTAGAAAAGCTGTATTTGTTTACATCTCAGATGTAATGTATCTCCTCGGGGTTTCATGATACTTTTGTAGATAAGAGATGTATCGCCCCCGGGGTTTCATGATACTTTTGTAGATGAGAGATGGATGCTATTACTTCTATTATTTGTACTTACATTTATCTATTAACATTTTTCTAGGCTACTACTAGCAAAGGTGCAGAGAAAACACAGGAGATCGAAAAATTGGACTCAAAAATCAAGACCTTGATCAAATGTTTTCCTACGTGCGACAAGATAACAGAAGAGCCTGCATATACAGACGCTGTTATGATTGCTGAAGATAAATTGAAAAAGAAAATGGGTTGCAGGCTTATACGTCAGGATATTCTGGTATCTACTGTCTTATTTCTGTAGACATGGAGATCTTGAACAAAAGTATTCTATTTTGTACGTGAATAACTCTTTTGCTGTTGGCAGGTCTGGAAAGTTGACAGTTTAGGAGAAAAGAATGATTGTCAGAGCATTGTTCTAAATTATGGTGGCTTGATTAACCAAAGGTTGGTCCTATTGGTTTTATCTTTCAATAATATTTATAAGGGATATGTTTCCTACGCTTGGCTACATATAAATAAGCGATTTTGGAAAAATCCTGGGATATACAGGCTCACATTAAAGCCTGGCCATTCTTCATGTGTAATAATTTCAAACGATTTGAGGGATGCATTCATCAAGGTAAGAGTAACCGACTTATTTTCCTTTCATTAAACATCATCTTTCTTTTGTTTCTAATCAAGGTATTGTTCTTCAGCAATTACCAGACATGAATGTTTCAACTGCATTGAGCTCCTTGTTTAATGCTGAATACTCCCGGGAGTATGTTGGTACCAGTACGTTGTTGGAGATTACACAGGTGAGTTTGTGTACTAGTTTTGCTGTTATTGCTCCCTTAATACTATGACAGCATATTAGGTAATTTTCTAATGTTGAGGAACTATTTGTGTCAAGTCATGTTTGCTTTCTCCTTGGTGTTTGTAAGTTTCTCAAGAAGAATCACTGTTCGGAAGTTATTATTTTGTATGCTTTTTTTTTGGGTCTCATTTTGCTCTGAACATGCAGAGAACTAGTCTGGTTGTACATAATCTGCTAAATATGGCTGAGGAACTACAGTTAGCTAGAATGGAGATACCGAATTTGGTCCAAGGACAATTTGAATCTCCATCAGGTGATCAGTTTTTCCTCTTCTCACTTTCCCTTTTAGTGGTACTAGCTAGTTTGACAATAGTGGCAATTTCAGAAGTGACTAGTTCGAGTGTCTCTTGTTGATTGCAGCGGAGCAGCTCTATTTGCAAATTAGCTTTGTTGATTGCGAAAGTTTGAGAAAAGTAAGCATGACTCTCAATATGGCATGCTTGACCCAGTAAGTAGATTACGGTCATGCTCAGTAACTATCATCTTCGGGCATAAAGATTTTGTATAGTGAAACTATTTGTGTTTTTCTCTATTGTAACAGTGGTATGTATCCGGCCGACGTAATTCCTGGCGAAGTTACAGACACAAAAGGAGATGGTGTTGCGTCGAAACAATTGATGAAAGAGATAGAATCTGCAGTGGATGGTGTTGGAGTTGGCTATCCTCGGATACTGAGACTCTGTCGTTGCGTTTCCAAGTTGTTGCAATCACAACGCAGGTGATAGATGATCTCATTTCGTAACGCTTCAAATATTGCTGGTTTGTTTTGTATATATACGGCACAACGTTTGAAACCGAGTGGTGAGACAATGACATTGCTAGAAGATATGCCTTAGTCCAGCCTAATTTATTAACATTAATTTCTTGCTACTTAACAACAACATTAACCCTTAAATCAACTGGTACGCCACTATTATCCCATCTCACATTGAATCTATTCTAAATTCTGGAATGATGGGTTTACTTCATAAGCTACGGTGCTACCATATTTGATATTATTTAAGTAATGATCTTATCTTTCCCAATTTTTAAGACAAGCGTTTAAATAGTTATTGGTCAAATATCATATCATCTAAGTTACATCAAACTGTCGATTGCAGGTAACACCTACAATCTCTAAGTATACACATTCTTGCTGCTCTATAAATTTTTTTTGTAAGCCCTGAGCTCTTAATACTTGTTAATCCATCACATACAGATTCATCAAGACTATGTTCAAACAAGAGCTTCCATTACACATGGGTATACATATACAACTCACAGAATATGTACATCAAAATGCCCACCCCCCATCTCCGGTCTGAATCTGATAAAGAATCAACCGTGACGCAGCCTAATTTCATAGTAAAAAGTAGTAGTAGCTGTACACAACAACAAACACATCCAAACCCAGAAAAAAAACATCTATACAAAGAAAAGTAGTCACCAAACAGTAGAAGGAACCTGCTGATCTTCTGCTGCCACAACAACAAGAGGAGTCCTACACAGTGGGCAAGTGATGTTCCAATAGTCTATCCATTTCTCCAAGCATGTTTTGTGAAACAAGTGGCCACATTTTAGCTTGTTGATCTCTGAATCCTCTTCGAATTTGGACAGGCATACAGAACACTCGTTGTCCGCCTGTTTCTTGCACTTGCACAAGCTCTCGTACTTCATTGTGGGGGTCCTGTTCCTGAATTCCTCAAGGAAACTCTCAGGGTGGCTGACCCGGAAATCAAAAGGCTCTGATGCTTGATTCTCTGAAGATGCAGTTGCTGCTGAAGATGGAGAGAGACGGATTCCTATAATGTGAAGCACTGAGCGGACAATGCCTTTGAAGATGGAGATTGATAAGGCTGTGTTCACCAATATCACGCATAGCATTCCTTCTGATGGACCAGGAAGACTTGATAGACCCATCTTTCAAATCCTTTTGGATGTTTAAGACACTATGTTCTTCTCGTAAGCTGCAGGTGATCAAATCTTTGTTCTTCTCAAAGGGATGTGATCTGAAAAGGACAACATGGTTGAAAGGCTTATTAGTACATAACAAAGAAGGCTCAATGAAAATAAAGAGAGAATTTATGAAAGATATAAGACATTTCAGACAAACCACATAGATCACAGTCATATCTCGGTAGGTAGATATAATAGTAGTTAGAATAGTAAGTATAAGAGAAACTAAAAAACCAAGAATCTGCTCAGAGAACACAAAGAAAATACACTGAGAGGTTCCATATGAACCAACCCTATAAAGCTAATCTTTATCATCTATTTTATAGCAATACATTGAGAGGTTCCATATGAACCAACCCTTTCTGACTGATGAAGAAAGTACTAATCAGTATCAAACCTATGCTCAATTAGTTCAACCGACTATTCTTGTTTTATCAAAGTTCATGTCACAATATGTGGATGAGAATATCCGCAAGGAATCGAGATTTCAAGTCTTTTCACTCTGATTAAAGCACTTAGATAAATAAAGTTACATATCAAAAATCATCAAGACATGAGAGAGAAAACAAAAATGCAAAGACTTTAACCCTTCAATTATATTCCTACCAAGAAACAAAACCAATGATCATAAAGAATCAACCTTTGAGCAAGTTACAGGACAACATATACAGGAAGAATCAAGATTAAAAGGTTGGGGGGAAATAAAAAAAAACTACAAACCTGGAGACAAGTATGGGAGGCTATGATCACCGATTCAGAAGAAAGATTGAATATTTTATTATAAAGTTTTGTGTTTCTGGTGAAAGTAGTGATGGGAATCTGAGAAGTGAGAGATGGATGAAAGAGGGGCTTCTTCCAATTGTTGTTTATAAATAGCAAAGCACATGAGAAAGCTTCCAACAGCTTTAAACCAGAGAAAGCCTTAACTATGGTTTCTTTTGTCTCAGCCTTTCAGGTTCTAGGCTTTAACCATGGTTACTTTATATCATCAACTGTACTTCCTTTCCAATATTTTATTTATTCTCTTTTTGTTTAATGTATGATTGGATTATACACATACACTCTCCACAAAAATAGTAATCCATGTTTCTTAAAGGAAGATGTTAATTTGAAGTGTAGTTGATTGCTTTAGTGATTTGTATTATATCAAATGACATTGTAATTTGCGTTTTGAATTTTTAAAATAAAGCATGTATAAATGCATAGTGATCAAAAGATCTTTCTATGAAAATAGAAGAATAATTTGATTTTCGTTCTTTTTATGTTTTTCAATGTGGATGGTGGTTTCAACTAGGTATCGGGCGGATCGGGTATCCAGATCCGGATCTTTATCCAGCGAATTGATGTTTTTACTATTTTTATCTGGATATACGGATGTCAGGTACTCTTCTAAAAATTGTAATATTCGACGGATGATTGTGATCTTTAAAATAAATAAAATTAATATTAAAATATTAACACTAATTTTTTAAAAAGTATATGTAATGTTTTTAATTATTTCTATGTATACTTTTACAAATTTATATAATAGATCCGGTTTTGACGGATCCAACATTTTACTTTCCAAATCCAGATTAGACCTTTCTGGATTTTCGGAGTGGATCTGGATCGGATCTCAAATCGAATTCGGATCGAATCTTGGATAATGAGTCTCAGGCTTAATTTCAACAAAGAAATGAACCATAAGTCATTCGTTTAGCAGTAGTTACCATCATATTCATCCAGCTAGTGAAGACAATTGTTTAGATAATCATAACAGTGGTGTGCATGTTATTTACTCTTATTTTCCTATACTGCAACTTATTTTTGTAAGTATGAGGTCTAAAAGTTAAAAAAATGATTTTTTTTTGTCTCATGACCGCTACTGAATATAATGGGGATTACAAATATATGTTTATCATGCTATTCGAAAAGTAGAGTTGGTGGTTGTCCAAAAAAGTAGAGTGGAGTCGTCTAATGTATTTGGATGTGATGCGTTAAAAATTGTGTCATTTGCATTTTTCTTCTTAAAAGAGCAACACTTTGACTCTACATGCTTAATTGGATGAGTTAAAAACTCTTAAGATTAGGTTTATAAAGTACTAAATTACAGGAGTTACCGATTAAGAGTAACTAACTGAAGACCAGAATTGTTAGATGGAGAAAAAACATACATTAAATAACTAAAACATCTAACAACACCATAATGTTTTTTTTTTTTACAACACCATAATGTAATATGAAACTAATGACCTAAACTAAAAGTATAAACACATAACCAAACTAGACCAATGTTTAAATCATCAAAATTCAGTCTAATATATTTTTCAACAATCGAATATATCGTTTACATCACGAGCTCTACCAATTGAATCTATCGTTTTTTTTCCAGTTTATAAATACATACCCAATTAGGCACGTTTACATTGTTCAATCTTGAATTCAACTCTCCTGTGCTATACTAATGTGTTACGCATTCGAAACGTTTAAAACTCCTTTTTAAAATTTCTATGAGTTTGGTGGCCGCTGGTTTTATTAATTTGTTTATAACTACTAAATTTAAGGATAGTAGGTATCGTGGAGAGCTTTTGCTAATGGCAATTTATGAGAAAATCACAGAAGATACGAACCAAATTTTATTTAATTATTATTTTAGGTTAAACTAACATTAGGTTCTACTAAACTGTCATACAATAAACCGACATAAGGGCTATGGAATTGATTCGAAAATAAAGTGGTATGAAATTGATTTTGTCGTTTTCCTAATCTGCAAGAAGAAACATGGCACGACACATTAGTTACATTGTATTGAGTAAACCTCACGTTGGCCATGTGTCCTCTCTTGGCCCCCCATAGGTCCTGCGGCCATGATTTGTTTTTTTCATTTACCTGTATGTCTTCTTCTTCCTCCTTTTCAATTATTTTGATGTGAACACCAAATTGTAATTTGGCATTTTCTCCATGTATAATGTATTGTCAGGATACTACAACGCTCCACATGGGTCCCGTCTTTATCAAAAACAAATAAGGTGTGCTAACCATTAAGCTAACCGCTTTACAAAACTTTCGAGCGAGAGCTAATGATAATGTTCGGAACTAAATATTTTTTTAGCTAGGTTTGGATGGTCCAAACAAAACGTAGAGGGAACAAAAACCAAACGTTGAGGAAACACACCAACAAACTGTTAATAGATTCCACACTAAGTTGTACAATAAACTAAATGTGCTAAAGTATGATGTATGCTCATTAATACCCTTGTTCGGAAACTCGCTAGGCGTTATACGTATGCTCGGCTAATGTCTAGGGAGTTGTAAAAAAAACCAGAGACTAATCGAAAATTAAAAATTAGTTTTATTATATACATAATTATATGTCTAGAGTTAAATATAAATTGTTTGTATTTTAGTGGCTTAGGAGCAAATTTAATACATAGGAGACGCGGGTTCGAACAAAAATAGTAGTTGTTTTGTTAAATTTTTACATTTTCTTTAATGAATGCAGCTTTATTAAAATGCTCATGTCTTCTTCCTTTCACCTGTCGTAGAAGAACCCTAATTTTGTTTACTTTTTTTTCATGATTCTTTCACGTTTTCACTGTTTTTTCCCTATGTTGATGCTCATTTATGATAGATATAGAGAAAAATTATGAATTTGAGATTCCAATTTAGAAAACAAAACTAAAATTTTGTGAAGAATCCGAAATTTTGGTCAGCTGAGGTAAAATGTCACGGTGGTTCACCGATTTACGTCTATTTGTCGATTAATCTGTCCCAGCCATCACGTTTTAGAACAAGGATTGATACTAATAGCAATACTGATGAATCTTAAAATTCACTCAAAAATAGGGGTTTGAATCGATTAAATCTGAAGCTTAAAATAGAAAGGATATGTATTCAATATCAAAAGAGAATGGATGTTTATTGATAATATCGAATGTGAATAAAAAAGTATTAAGGATCAAATGAAATTAGAGTATAATTTAGCTATGGAGAACTTGGATCCCTTTCTTGTCTTCTCCTCCTCTTTTATAGGCCTCTCCGGTGAATCGTAACGGTGGTGTCCTTCACGTCATGATTCCTTCTTCCTTTATGGTGGCCTTTAAAGATTTTGACTCCCATGTTTTTGTTTTGACTTTCCCGACCTCAAAAAAATCGAGGTGGGCTGGAACCTTGACATACCTTTGTTCTTCTAATGGGCCTTCAATTTTGTTTTTTGTTGCGCATTTTCTTTGCCTGGTTTAGGATTTCGAACCGGGCCTGGAACGATTGAAATTCAGCTCCAAAAATAGCCCTCTCTCTGAGTCTGATGTGTCTCGAGTCGTTGTATAGGTCGGGTGTTGAGTCAAGACCATATGACATTTCGTAGACACATTGGTCTTTTCGTGTTGAGATCCAGTTCGAGATTCCGGTTTGGTGTATTTATTACAGGCCTAATTTGATGGATTTTGATTGAAGTAAATAAAGAAATTCAACTTTCACTCTTTGGAAACCGAATCGTCTGAAGAGGCACAATTATTTCTTTTAAAGTTCTTGATTTCTAGATTATAAATTGTTGCTTTCTTCGTTCTTTTATCGTCATCATTTCCGGAGAAAACGAAAGATCTGGTTCTCCTTTATATCCTTTATTTTTGTCGAAGCTCCGTGGTGTGATTGTTCTTTTCTTGCTTTGATTTGACTAGGGTTTCAGAATTTGGGAGATTGTTCCAAATTTTATAGTTTTCGTGGATTGACACTGATTATACTAGTGTTTGTGCAAGTGTATTAAGTAGGTAAATCTTTGTGTTTTCCATTTTCTACTTTGGGTGTTTAGTTTTGATCGCTCTGGTTCGTCTTATACCTGACATAGAACATAGGGACATCGAGTCTGCCCGGAAAGGGAAGCTAGAGAGGTTAGGAGGAAGGCTGTTGCTGAAGAGGCAGAACGGAGGTTAATGTTAACTCTGTCGTGGCTTCGATTGCCAGTGGTGGTTCTGGCAATGTTGCTTTTCTTGGCAATAATTTCGATGCTAGTGGCACTGGAGCCACAATCGCAACACTTGGGCCCTCTGGATCGGTCGGGGTTTCCAGCCCTGATGATGTGGTTGAGGCTCCAAAGGCGCCTTCTTCTTTGATGCCTCCCCACCGTTCTCGAAAAGGGTTTCTCTTCCGGAATCTATCCACAGAGAGGCTGATTTGTAGGCTTCCTGCCTTCCCATCGATGGTCGAGATTGGAGGATTGATTCTTCTGACATGCCATCTCAAGATTCATTGAGGCTGTCGAGTTCTCTTTATATCCAGGTAGCAGCCAATGGCGAGGCCTTAAAATTGATATTAGGAAGTGTCCTTCCTTATGACCGGGAGACCGTGATCATAAACTATCTCGGGTTGATGGTAGGTCGGTTCCTGGGCTGGACCGTTATCTTCTTCTCGAAGAGGTACGTATAAATTTTCTTTTGAGTTTACGAGGGATATGCCCCATGCTGATGATGGGAAGTCTTTACATTATTCCGTGATATACGTCTCGACGAGGATCTCAGCTTCCCAAAAGAGTTTTTTTTTTTTATTAACAATGTATTCTATGAGGGAATCTACCATTCTTTTTGTGTGGGCAAGTTATCTTTGACTCCTTTGGAATCCTGCCTTTGTTTTGTTTCTATTGGTATGGTTGTGGTTTGTTGTAGCATATGGGCTGGGTGAATTGCTATCATATTAAATATGAAGGAAAGATGCGGGATGCTCGCCAAGCTACAGCTGAGGTGGAAAAAGAGGCTCTCTGTTGTAAGGAGGCACTTGCAGCGGAGCATTCCAAGAATCAAGAGGTGTCAGCCAGGAATACCGCCTTGGAAGCGAAGCTTGGTAAACTAGAAGTGAGCTCGAAGGCGAAGGATGAAAATATTGGGGAGCTTGAGGTATCTAATACCAGGCTATGTTCTTGTATTGAGGGCGTGAAAGGTCAGACTGAGCTTGTCAAGGCGGCAGCTGAAACTCGTGAGGCTAATCTTGTGAAGGACATGGACGATATTTGAGGAAAAAGTGAAAGAATTGGGAGTCAACTTGAGCTGGCACGGATGACTTATGCGGATGAACTCCAAAGGTTGAGCGTTGTGAAGGTGAAAGAGTATTGTAAAGCTGTTAGGAGTTCTCTATGGGATCTAGTCGATGCCAAGATCATTCAAGAACACGCCTTGGTAATGTTTGTTGCCTCTGGTCGCCCTAGTCTTCTTCACGATCTCGAGAAGCGAGGATACACAGGTTTGGAAAATGAGAGGGCTGACCTGGAGCAAGGACTTAAGTATTTTCAAGAAGAATTTGATGAGATTAACATTGTTCGGATTGATCCTAAGAAGGATTTCACCGGTCTCCGGTGGTTCCAGTTGCAGTACTTCCAATTGGCGCCGATTCCCGAGGTAAGTGCTGCCAATGTTGAAGATGCCGGTGCTGAGCGTGATCAAGAGATTTTTGACGTGACTGCTCCAGTTTTGATTGCTGATCAGTTTGGATCTAGTATTGCGTCGATATCGGTTTCAGATTCCCATTAAGTTCGAGAATGATATCTTTGGATGCTATTTTTTCTATTGTTTTCCCTTTCTCTATCTCTTTATATTTTTGGACATGAAGAGTCCGCGAGGGTTTTAATCTGAACAAGTGCATGGGAGGCTTTTACCTAATCATATGACTATGGGGGTTCTTTTTTTTTAATGTCTCTCTCTTTTTCATTTTGTGTCAAGCTTTTTATTTATGTTTGTAAAGGATGCCTGATGCAGGGAATGACTTATTTCTGGGAATTTTAGGTGTTAATTTGATTTGGCTTATCCAGTATCAGAATCGGTATTAGGTGCAAATGTTTTTGGCTGAACCTCTACCCACTTAGATGTTTTGGGATACTTAGTAATTTTCGTATATCTTATGTGTTTCCGGGGGTATCGCGGCTTTTTGTTAAATGGTGGTGTGCTTAAGCGAACGCGGGGCATGGTGAATGGTACTATTAGACTCTTTTCACGGGCGTGTGTTGTTTCACCAAGGCATATATGGGAGACACACAAATAGATCGTTCTTTCCTGGAAAGGACACCGATGTGAAGAGCAAAAGCTTTAAGACAAGGGGCATTTATATTTTATGCTAAACGAAAATCTGAAAAGGTTTTAATAATAGCTCAAAAACTTGTTTGTTTTTAAACATTTTTAGAAGATAATATAAAAAAATATTACATTAAAAGCTGCACCCGAAATGGGTTGCCTACGTACCCGAAGTAGGCTCAATCCTTACCGTTGTTCATAAAAAGTAAAAAAGTTTTGTAAAACCTTTCATTTTTTAAAAACTTATGTTTCCTTTTCTCTTTCATTGTTCTTGTTATATCCAAGGTTAGTTAGGCCGTCTAAACAAGCTTTCATGTATGTGACACATCCTTGCTGCCTTCTGACTTCCGTGTATGGTTGTAATTCCTTCAGCTGTTAGAAATTTGAGGCACTAATGGTAAGTGGATGGAACAGCTTTCATGGCATATATCCACGGCATCCTTAGTATGATGTTATACATATCTGGTGACTCAATGATAGTGAATTTGGTATCTAGCATGATTCCTCCGACGTAAGTTGGTAGCCGTATAGTTCTGAGGGAGTTTTTTCGACGGTCCATTAAAACCTGTTAGAGCTTGTCTTGATGGTTTTACGTATGGGTCAGTAAGTTCCATCTTGTCCAAGGTATCTTTGTAGATTACGTTTACCGATATCCTTGTGTCCACAAGCGACCTAGTTATCTCGAAGTCTGCTAATTTTATTTCTATTACCAGTGCGCCGTTATGTGGCCAATCTATAGCTGCCATTTATGCTCGCCAAACTCAATAAATGCATCATCTACCGGCTTTGTTTTGACGGAGTTCACATGTCTTCCATATCCTTTAAGGGACCTGAGAGTGTCATCGCAATAAGGGTTCCCCCCTATTATGACGTTAACCTTCTTTCTCGAGTTTGATGGCATTTCGGATTCCGAACTCTTGGTGTCCCGATCTCTTTTGACTGGATCATATTTTGCCTCCTTAACTTCTTTAGCTTCTTTTGCCTTCTTCATATCTTTTTTGATATGCGTCATCCTTCTTTCTGATACTTGTTAAAGAGATAATTCTTGAACCCAAAATATTCTTGTGTGGTATGTCCTTCTTGCTGATGATAGCTGCACCACTTATTCTTTTTTTTCTACATCCTTGTCTTTTCTATTCCAGGTATTCGTCCTGTGTTTGACCGAGCGCGGTGGTATTGAGTCACCCCTTTATTCATCGTCGGAATCTATGTTTTTGCTTACCTTAAAAGATCAGTCCTTGTTGTTTCTTGAACCTCTGCCTTTTATTCTATCTCCGCCGTCTTCGTAAACTCTCTCTTTTAATCTCGACATCGAAACGTGTTTTTCGGCAAATGCTTTCTTTTCTTCTTCCATCTCCATAAATCTCGACGCTAAGTGGAGAGCGTCTTCTAGGGTCTCCGGTTTGTTTAGCAGCAGGTCCTCTCTAAGACGTGACTCATGCCAAAGCGCATTGCATAGTGCTGAAATCCCAGCACTATCGCTTACGATGATGTTTGAGAGCAACATTTTAAAGCGTCCAATAAAGGAGCGGAGGGTCTCATGTTTCTTCTAAGACATGGTTTACAGGTCGGTGTCTGATACTCATTTATTTATGAATATGGAATAATGTTTCATAAACATGGTGGATAGTTGATTGAAGTTGTCGACGATATTGGCCTCTAAATTAGAAAACCAATTGAGGGCGTCTCCTGCTAGGTTCACCATGAATAGTTGGCAATATTGTGCATCCCGTTCTCCTTTGTTGAAATTAGTTTCGGCCAATCGCAATGCAGAATGCCATCATGTGAGCTCAATGAACCGTTTTTCCTTCATGGAGAAGGATCTTGAGTTTAATGTTCGGAACTATGATGCTGGTGACATTCCTTGTGAACAGTGTTTTTTGGTTCTCCTCAATTACTTGATCAAATTCGGGAGCCAAAATTGTAGCTCGGTGATCTGAGATCGCACCATTTGGAGCTCGACTTTGTACGTCACTAAATCACACCAGATGTCTCCAATTTCTTCTTATGGGGCTGCTGCCTCCTCGATCTGGATTGCCTCACCATTCTAATTGTCTCGTTATGCCTTATAAATGTCGCAGTTCTTCCTAAAGCTGCATCACACGGGGTCCGTGGTGACCGAGATAGTAACTCATTGATTTGAGCTTGTTGTTTTTCTTAGATCCGGGCCAGTTCCTCCATTTATTGCAAGGCTTATTGTCCCACCGTGTATTGCTTACCTATTCTTTGAAGCATAATAGCGTAAACATCGCGTACATTCTCAGGAACTCCTTCAAGTAAAGCTTGCAAGTTGATAGGTTGGGTCGCCGGTGATGGTGGAGTATCTTCTGGGCAATTTTAAGGTATGAAAATGGATTTCCATGGGTCAGTTTGCTGTGTGTGTTGCTAGAGCCTGGCTGGTTTGATCCGTTAAGGGCATTATGACTTTTGATATGTGATTTCACGTCGGCTTCATAGAGATGTGTAAAATAGAATTTTTTCATTCTTCTAGCATCAGATGATGAATCCTAAAAGTCACTCAGAAATAGTGTTTTGAATCCTTTGAATCTTGACTCACAAGCAATCTTAAAATAGAAATGATATGTATGCAATATCAAAGAAAAATGGATGTTTATTAATAATATCCAATATGAATACAAAAAGTATTGAAGACCGAATGAATTAGAGTATAATTTAGCTATGGTGAACTTGGATCCCTATCTTGTCTTCTCCTCTTATTTTATAGGCCTCTCAGGTGAATCGCAACAGGGATGTCCTTCACAGCATGAATCCTTCTTTCTTTATGGTGGTTTTTAAGAATACTGACTCCCTCGTTTTTTTTTTCTTTTCTGACTTCAGGGAATCCGAGGCAGGCTGTAACCTTAACAAGTCTTTGTTCTTCTAATGGACCTTCAAATTTGATTGTTGTTGGGTTTCTCTTCTTGGTTTAGGATCTCGTACCGGGTTTGGAACGAACGAAATTCGGCTCCAACTTAAGCGCCTCTACGACCGCCTCCTTCATATTTTTTTTTATGAAGGCTTCTACAACCACACAACTTAAGCGCGCTTACGGAGTGACCAACATCAAGTCCCATATTCTGTTTCTCCTAGACATTGATGATGTTAATTACGATGCATGGAGGGAACTCTTTCTCACGCATTGCCAAAACTTTGACGTTTTCGGCCATCTCGACGGTACATTGTTATCAGAAAACGCCGATGATTACACCTGGAAGAAACGAGACGGACTAGTCAAGCTCTGGCTCTATGGAACGTTATCAAAGGACCTTTTCAATAGTACGTTCAAAACATGAGGGACTTTGAGGGAGATCTGGATTTGTCTGGAAATGTTTTTCCGAGATCAGAAGGGGGCAAAGGCCATACAACTGGATCACAAGCTTCGCTCAAAAGAGATTGGTGATATTACGATTCATTCATACTGCCAGGAAAAAAAATCAATAGTCGTTCTCCTAGCAAATGTGGATGTACCTGTGAGTGAGAGAACACTGGTGACTTATCTTCTCAATGGTCTCAATGGAAAATATGATAACATCATGAATATAATGATGCATCGCCGGCCATTTCCTACCTTTGAAGAAGCGAGATCGATGCTCATCTTAGTGGAGGACCGCCTCATCGAAGGCAAGAAAACCATCCCTTCTCACACCGACTCTGCCTCGTCTACAAAGGTTCTATTTGCAACAGACACATCAGCAGAACAAAAATCTCTACATCAACAACGATTCAACCAAAACAGAGGACACATGGGTAGAGGTGGCGATTGTGGCAGAGGCAAGAACTAGTTCAATCAGCGTAGGCCTTCATTCAACCAGTGGAGTGCTCCTTAGTGTCAAGCCGGTTGTCCAATGTGGAATGCACAACAATTCAGTTCATGGACTCCACTCCCATACTCATCGTTTCCACAAGCCGGTTTACTTGGTCCCAAAAAACAACAAGGACAAGCGTCCAACAATGGAAACCAAAAGTTTGAGCCAATAAAGGTTTTTGCCCAGGCTTTCAACACGATGGCTCTCCTGGATCCGTCCGAAAACCAGTGGTATATGGACTCCGGTGTGGTAGTACATTTTTCAAACACCATAGGTAATCTTAAATCTGTTTTTAGAAATAGCAACGGAAAAATGGTTACAGTTTCCAATGAATGTAAGATTCCAATTACCACATCTAGCTCTCTAATATTTCCTACAAAATCTCGTCCTCTATCGTTAAACACCGTTCTTGTAACTCCTTTTATTATTAAATACTTGATTTCAGTCCGTCATTTCACAAAATATAATTCATGTTTTGTTGAAGTTGATCCATTCGGTTTTTTAAGGATCTTCATACAAAGAGGACGATTCTATGCAGTGAAAACACAAGAGGGCTCTACCATATTCTTCATGCTTCTAATAATGTGTCTCCTATTTTAGTTTCACTGCAACAATAACCGACTGGCATCGACGTCTAGCACATCCGAATGACCAAACGTTGAAGTTTTTTATTTCTTCTAATGTTTTTACGTAATAAACGAGATACATCTCACCTTTGTTTTGCTTGCCAGTTTGGAAAACAAATAAAGCTCTCATTTTCTCAATCAAACACAAATGTCAATCATCAGTTCGAAATTATCTATTCAAAATTATGGACTTCATTGGTTCAAAGTGTTAGTGGTATCAATTTCTATATTCTTTTTCTTGACCATCACTCACATTTTCTGTGGGTATATCCGATGCGATATAAGCATGAATCATTTTCTAAGTTCCTCCACTTCGCCAACTATGTTAAAACTTAGTTTGTAAAAGATATTAAATCGCTACTATGATGCAATAATGGAGGTGAGTTTAACAACTCTAAGTTTCATGATTTTTTTCTTCAGAAAAAGGTATTACCTTTCATTTCTAGTGTCCTTAAGCATCACAACAAAATTGAAAATCAGAAAGGACGATCCGTACAATAAACAATGCGATGCAATATCTTCTTTTCCAGGCGCATCTCCCATCTTCCTTATGGGTATAAGCCTTACACATGGTAGTCCACACTATTAATATCCTTTCTTCAAAAGCTATACAAAACAAAGTTCCTTTCTCAGTACTATTCAGTACGCCAATCTCTTACTTTCCTTTAAAAGCTTTTGGATGCTTATGCTATCCAAATATAAACCATTCTCACACAAAAATATTTTCTACAAGGTCCACAAAATGTTCTTAGGTTAACCAAGAAATCACAAAGAGTCCCGATGCATGGATCTTCTTATCCAAAAAATCATAATCTTGCGTCATGTCGCCTTCGATGAAAGGCAATTCCCATATAAAGACTTTAAACCCAAAACAAAGTCAGCTTACGAATTACTTTACACAAACACTAAGCTTCTCTTATGTTTCAAAACATCTCGGAATCATCGTCAGCTTCTCCACCACCAGTTGTTCCTCCGGTTCATCAAGATGTGCCAACTCTTCCTGCTCCAGTAACGGTTGAGGCTCCAAGGCATGCCATGTCTACAAAATCAAAAACTGGTATTTCTAAACCAAAAAAAAAAAATTTCTTCTCTAGCTCATCCTATCTCTCCACTACCAAAAAGCCACTTCAAGCCTTAGCTGATCCTAATTGGAACCCGACAATGATCGTAGGGTACAATTATATTCTTAAAAACGATACCTTTTATCTTGTGCCAAGACCACCTCACAATAATATTGTGCGTTCCATGTGGTTGTAAAAACATAAGTATGATGCAAATGTCGCATTTAAGAAGCACAAATCACTATTGGTGGCCAATGGCAAGTCTCAGGAGCACGGCATCTACTATGACGAAACCTTTAGTCCGGTTGTTAAACCGACTACCATTCGAACGGTTCCACACATTGCTCTCTCGAATGAATGGCAAGGACACCAACTGGACGTTCAAAATGCTTTCTTGAATGGAACATTGGATTGGGATGTTTATTTGTTTCAGCCACCATGCTTCGTAGATCCTTCAAAATCGAATTATGTATGCAAGCTGAAATGTTCGATTTATGGTTTGAAACAAGCTCCACGGGCATGGAATGCGAGATTTTTATCTTTCATTACTAACAATGGCTTTATCGGATACACGTTTATATGTTTACATGAAAGGGATTCTAATGGTGTATCTTATTCTTTATGTTGATGACATTATTCTTACACCATCAATTACAGCTCTCCGAGATACAATAATCAAGGTTCTCAAGAAGGAGTTTTCTACGACAGATTTAGGCCACATCCATTTATTCCTTGGGGTTTCTGCAAAGTTCAATGACAAAGGTTGTTCTTGTCGCAAGCTCGCTATGCAGAAGAAATAATCTAGAGTGCCGACATGACTGAATGCAAACCATGCTCTACGCCTGTGGACATGGAATCTAAGCTTGCAGAAGATGGAGGAAACTCAGTTAAGAATGCTACAGAATACCATAGTTTAGCTGGAGCACTCAAATATCTGAAATTTACTCGGCCCGACATCTCATATGATGTCCGACGAGTATGCTTGTTCATGCACGATCCACACGAGCTCCATCTTCTAGCTTTAAAGCGTGTAATACGCTACCTTCAAGGCACAAAGACATTGGGTTTACAGTTATTGAAGAAACAAAACTTAGCTCTCACTACCTACACAGACGCAGATTGGGCAGGTTGTTCTACGATAAGATGATCAACCTCCGAATTCTGCATATATATGGGTGATAATCTCATGTTCGGCCAAGCGACAACCAGCATTCTCGCGTTCTAGCGCCAAAGCATAATATAAAAGAGTAGCAAACGTCGTTTATGAAGCATGTTGGTTACAGAATTTGCTATTCGATATGGGAAGGTCACTAACAGAAGCCACTATCGTCTATTGTGATAATGTGAGCACTGTCTACCTCTCTACAAACCATGTTCAACATCAACAGACTAAACATATCAAAATAGATATTCACTTAGTGCTAGAGAAAGTTCGTATGGGAGAAGTCAGAGTGTTCCACATTCCGTCTACACTACAATATACCGACATCTTCACAAAAGGCCTTCCATCTTCCATGTTCACAAGCTTCAGGTCCAATCTTGGCGTGCGAGAACTGACACTCCAATTGCGGGAGGGAATTAGATGAGATAATTATATGCGTATAGTTTAGATATTATTCTCCTATATTCTTGTTAGATACGAGAATATATTCTCAACTTCTTTGTACTATATATTGTGAAGATTATACAGTATATTTCAACGGAAATATATCCACTTTCATTAGCTACATACAACTTTGGAAAGTGTAACACATATTATTTTTTATATTTTCTAGTCTGAAGCTAATGCTTCATCTGCCTGTATAAAGTATTCATCTAAGTGCGGAAAACTACGTATGCAAATTGCAACTGCACTCAATAATAAAAGTGTGTTCTTTACAAAGTATAAGAAAGCTATATATAACTAAAAGATCCAAGAAAGATAGCCAAAACTAATGAGGATTTTATAGTTATCCTTTGACAAGTTAAAAAAGGAACACAAAAAAGAAATTAATACGTTGTGGACGAAGGCCCGATGTATAAGCCCACGATGCGCTGCATAGCCTACCATAGCTCTAAAATACATGTAATACACTGATAGTTGAAAGGATTTTTTTTCCACTGATCACCAATATTGAACATTCGCGAATCTTTGGTCATCAACAGATCCGTTGTGATTAGAATGGGCCTGAAGGATTAGAAAACAACAAATCTCATTATTGGTAGTTGGGCCTGGAGAAGTGCACACGTGTGAAAGGATATCCATCGCACGTACCAGTACAAGGCGCCAAAGCCACCAAAGAGGAGAGAGACCATATCCTCCTCCCGTTATCGTCATCTCCCGGAGTCCATTTTCTTAGCTCAACGCCATGGACGTTGCTGAAGTTCCCTGGCGTCGTCTTCCTCAATTTTCAGTTTCTTCACGCTTCTCGTGGCTCGTTTCTTCTGGGTTTCCTGTTTCTTCGTAAGTTCTTTCACCGAGGCATTTCAGCATACACTTTGTATGTGCGCTTCTTCTATTGGTTGCTCTCATTAAAAAATGAAGCATTTTTGCATATCGTCGAGATGGGTTTTCTTAGATGCAAGCGTACTGGTCTTTAAAAGCTTGAAATGAGAGTTTTAGTTTTAGGGAAGATGTGAGATTGTGCCTTGTCTATGAATTTGCACCTTAGAATGGTTTATCATCGACATTGACAGCTATGCGTGTTATGAAATTTGTTTCTACTTAGTTTCTTATCTCAAGGAGCTTGACAGCTTCTCCATGAATTCACTTTATGATGACTATTTGAGTCACATCTGATTTGATTTGAGGAAATGCTACTTTTGCTAACTTAGAATCTCTGTCGTTTAGCAGATATATGTTCTCTCATATCGAACGTGGAGAGAGGTTTAGGCTCACCTTGTGCTTTGGGGTCCCTCGTATCCGTGCAAGGTCTGCTATTATAAGTGCTTTACAACAAGGTAACTGGGAGAGCAAACCTTCTTTTTATGTAATAGTATAAATTTCCTGCGGTGTTTTCATTTTATGGAAATTCAGTTGAGTCATAACTTTTGAAACTTCTCTCAGCTAATGACATTTTTGTTTTCTGAATTCTCAGAACAGCCAGCTAGGCTTATTAAAGGATTATGCGAGGTTGTTTGGATCGTGGAAGCTGACCTGGCACCCAGTGAACATCTATACGTTACTGGAGATCCTTCCGCTTTAGGTAGCTGGGAGCCAGACTCTGCAATTTCGATGTATCCTACTGGGAATGATAATGAATGGGAAGCTAAAGTCAAGGTAATCCATTCATTTTAAGCCACAGGGAACATAAGTACAGATGTATCATAAGGACCTAAACTCTTTTCTTGAAAGCGAGTTCATAAGTCTTGTATGCTTATAACTTAATGTGTTTGGCAGATTGCTTCTGGTGTCAATTTCAGGTACAACTATTTTTTAAAAGCTGAACATGAGTCTTCCTTTGACGTCATCTGGAGACCAGGGCCCCAATTTTCTTTATCTGTGCCTTCTGCTGTCAATGGAGACAGAAAAGTAATCATAAGAGATTCATGGATGAGTGTTTCCGCTCAATCACGAGAGTCCTACTTATGGGGGTCTTGGATTAATGATGCTTGCCTTTTACCAAACTCTGTTACTTCAGGTCAAAGCGCAGGTAACATCTTTGTGGCTCCTCCTCGTTCAGTGTCTTTTCATCATTTGCAAAAATATTTTTAAACTCAAATGCTTCCAGTGGTTTGGCAGATGAATTCACTTTCTCCAATATTGCTGTAGAAGTCCCAGGACCACTTTTGAATGATAAACAATTAGAAGATGAGTCTTTCTTTTGTGATGAGCTTGCAACCTTTTCATCAGAGAACTCAGACTTTAGTGCGTTATTTTCTGACAATTATCAGCCTATTGAGGAACCATGGTTTCTTCAGGAACCTGATACCTTGCAACATGCAAAGAATATGCAAACTGATAGCGAACAAGTTGTTGAAAGCAGGGAAGAAATTGAAAACAACTTAGATACTGATGAGGAAAATCACCAGCTGACTGAGACTCTCTTACCTGATGATGAATTTTTCAAACCAGAACCCATTTCTACTACGATACTGATCAACTCGTCTATATGTACCGTGCAAAGGATTGCTGTATTGGATGGTGAGAAGCTGGTGGAGCTGTTGTTGGAACCAGTTAAGACCAACGTGCAGTGTGATAGTGTTTACCTGGGCGTAGTCACTAAGTTTGTACCACATATGGGTGGTGCATTTGTGAACATCGGAAGTTCTAGACATTCTTTCATGGACATTAAGCCAAACAGAGAGCCTTTCATATTCCCTCCATTCTGTGATGGATCAAAGAAGCAAGCAGCTGATGGTTCTCGGTTCAACTCCATTACCAACATTCCAGCTCCGCATGAAACTGAACATGCCTCCTATGACTTTGAAGCAAGTAGTTTATTAGACATTGATTCAAATGACCCTGGGGAATCTTTTCATGATGATGACGATGATCATGAAAATGATGAAGAACATGTCCCCGATGCTCTAGTTAATGGAACTGTCGTTAACCATGGCGGAGTGGAAGGTGGTTCTGACAAATGCAATCAAATAGATGAGCTACATCTTGAAGTTGGATCTGAGAATGGCTTTGTTCCTCTGGAGAGAGAACATTCTGCAGATTGTCTTGTGTCTAATGCATTAGTTGCAAAGTCTCCTAAGAATATGTCGTCTAGGGATAACAAGTGGATTCAGGTTCGAAAAGGCACCAAGATAATTGTGCAAGTTGTTAAAGAGGGCCTTGGTACAAAAGGTCCAACTCTCACTGCTTACCCAAAACTGAGAAGCAGATTCTGGGTATGGCATGTGTTTTATCTTGTAACTCTTGTCCTTTCTTTCTTATTATTCTATTTTCTGAGTGAAGTATGCCTTTACAGGTGTTAATGACTCGTTGCAAACGCATTGGAGTCTCAAAAAAGATTTCAGGAATTGAGAGAACCCGGTTAAAAGTTATAGCAAAAACATTGCAGCCTCAAGATTTTGGCCTGACGGTAAGGACTGTAGCTGCTGGCCATTCTCTAGAAGAATTGCAAAAAGACTTAGAAGGTCTGCTTTTAACCTGGAAGACCATTACGGAAGAAGCAAAATCTGCATCCCTTGCTGCAGATGAAGGTGTGGAAGGAGCCATTCCAGCACTGCTACATAGAGCAATGGGTCAAACACTTTCAGTTGTACAGGACTATTTCAATGACAAGGTAGTTAGGCTATTATCCTTATTTTCTCCTCCTGTGGTTCCTTTAGGTGCTAAATGGTTGACATGTCAATTGATAGTAAGATTTGGATTTAATCTAGGTTGAGAAGATGGTGGTTGACTCTCCTAGGACATACCATGAGGTACAATTTCCCCATTCTGCGCAAGTGAATTTAATAACAAATGAATAGTAAACATTTCCTTGTTGTAAACAATGGTCATATAACCCTCATACATTTTTTGATTTACAGCATATCTTTAATGTAATTTACAATGCTCAAGTAAACATTTCTAGCTGCACGTGTCATTTCTTTTCTTTCTGTACCAACTGCTCCACTTGCAAGTAATTAAACGTATGTCATATTCTAGAACGGCTTACCCAAGAGAATGGATACTGTATGCAAACCATTTCACTTACTGGTATTAGTTTCCAGGTCACAAACTACCTTCAGGATATGGCACCTGATCTTTGTGATCGAGTGGAATTGCATGATAAGGGTATCCCTCTTTTTGATTTATACAACATTGAGGAGGAGATTGAAGGTATTCTCAGTAAAAGGTATGGCCCATGTCACCCACCTTTTCCTTCCCAGATATCTTCATGTAAATGATCTTTTCCGTCTTGCAGAGTTCCACTTCCCAATGGAGGTTCTTTAGTGATTGAACAAACTGAGGCGTTGGTCTCTATTGATGTGAACGGAGGACATGGAATGTTTGGTCAGGGTAATTCACAGGAGAAAGCTATTTTGGAAGTTAATCTTACTGCTGCCAGACAAGTATGTCATACATTTTTTTGCTGGTAGATTACATTTAATTTGCCAAGCCTTTGCGGCTGAACATCTGCTTCTAGAATTGCCTTAGTAATTATTCTACACATCCACTTGATGTGTATAATCTGATGCTTCGTGAATGCCTTGGCAAATGAGTAATGGTGCGAGGTCTACTTGTCTCGTATAGTTCTCCTTGGAATCTACTCAGTTTGCAAAATATGCTAATCTTGCAAAGCATATATTAATGATGCAGATCGCAAGGGAGATTCGGCTGAGAGATATAGGGGGTATCATTGTGGTAGATTTCATTGACATGGCAGATGAATGTGAGTTAGAATGTCATAACAAATGTTAATAGTGCAATCATATTCTTTTAAGTTGTAGATGGGAAAATCACTTCTCTTGCATATTCTTGTGCTTTGTGTGTTTCAGCAAATAAGAGACTCGTTTATGAAGAGGTTAAGAAAGCAGTGGAGAAAGATAGGTCACTGGTAAAAGTCTCAGAGTTGTCTAGACACGGACTCATGGAGATAACAAGAAAAAGGGTATAGCCCCCAACTTGTGGATATATTACTCGTCCTGTAAAGCATCTAAACAAGTCTCTTGGTGTTGCGTTCACTGTAAACGAATACAAATGTTAGCCCTTGATTTATACTTATTGCAGTGAATCTATTTTTTTTTCTTCACAGGTTCGGCCGAGTGTAACATTCATGATCAGTGAACCGTGTTCTTGCTGTCACGCAACTGGTAGAGTGGAGGCACTGGAGACTTCCTTTTCAAAAATTGAACAAGAGATTTGTCGGCAGCTCGTAAGTGTATTAACAACACAATCTCAGATTCTTTTTACCCTTTTCTGTTAAAAATTGTTATACCACTCTTCGGTGATGTTTTGTTCCATGTCATGATGAGCTAAATGTTTCAGGCAAAGATGGAGAAAAGAGGAGACCTGGAAAACCCCAAGTCTTGGCCAAGATTCATATTGCGTGTGGACAGTCATATGTCCAGCTTCTTGACTACGGGGAAGAGGACGCGGCTTGCAATCCTAAGTAGTGCCCTGAAAGTATGGATTCTCTTAAAGGTATGTTTCAAATCCTTCAACCACAAGTTATGCATCGATGAGGTTGTTTCTGATTATTAACCGAGGCACAAATGTCTTTTGTAGGTTGCTAGACATTTCACAAGAGGAACCTTTGAGGTTAAACTGTTCATGGATGAGAAGACTGCAAACGAAAGACCGCATCAAGTTGCCATATCATTGCTCAAGAAAGCTGATGCCATAGCCGACTCCTCAGGCAAGAAGAAGCTCACTCTTATTCCGATGAAGAAGGATAAGACCAGCGGTAAACAAAGACGATGAAACATCTTTTAAATTTCACATCACTTTTGCTAGAGTCTCAAAAATGATTCTGCTGATCGTTGTACCGAACCGATTTTGTGTATTAGTATCATCTTCTTCCTTCAGGTTTTGCATAATAAAGATATAGAACCAAACTGGAAGCAACAGGTTGTCAAATACTGGTCTAAAAGTAACAAGACGAACAACAGTTATGGAAAAGACAAAGCTATTCTACAAGGACAAGACTAGAAACAAGTGGAACAAGATGGTTCAAACAACAAACAACAAACAACAAACAAAATGAGGAATCTAAAGATTAGATCAAGTAGCTGCAACGTTGCATGTCCCAACTCCATCTTTGCAGTCGTTTGTAAGATCATTGAATGTTTCAATCTGCTTCTTCCCTCTCAAGAACACTTCTGTGTCAACAGATGCTCTCATATAACCGTCAAACTCAACCGGGTTGCCTCCATTAAGCTTTGTGGTCTCCGAATACCACTCGCTGCTTTCGTCCCACAGATCTTTGTACTCGTCAAGAAAATGAGTAGCGTACTTGTCTTTCAAAGGGTTGAAGAAAGATAACTCCGCTTCATTTGTTGCGATGTAGAGGTTCCTTCCTTCTTCTACTTTGTCCTGCAAGGTCGACAGGAGAGCACTCGGAGAAGTATCTTTATCAAGATTAGGCCAAAGCTCCGTGTTTCTTGCTTTCTCCCCTCTCTCGATGTGTACTGCATCGTAATCCCAGTTTAACCTTGACGCAATGGCAGAGACGATCTCCATTAGCCTTCTTGACTTCCACAGCAGATGCCATGGTCTTTTTACAACAGATTCTGCATCTCCTTCGCAGACTCTGTACCAGTAGTTATCAGGCTCTACTGACCCGAACTTCCTCATGATCAACGTATCCTTGACATCAGCAAGCTTCATGGGCGTGACCCTAAAGTCCTCCACGAGATGAAGGCCCAACTTATTCTTCTTATTATGCAACTTCCCCCACTCTGCCCAAAACTGAGCTTCATCCAAGACAGAAGCAGCTTCTTTCAAATGCTCGAAATCAAAGTAAAACCTAAAGTCCTTCCCTTCCTCGTTCTGTCCAGACGAAGTGTAGACAGAAGAGAGACAGAGCGTCAGATCCATCACCAAAGTCCGGTTCAAATACTGAGCTTCACCAAGCGCACACAAGAAACTCCAAAGGAAATGGTTCATGCTCTTACACCTATCACCTCCACCAACATAAACCAAGTACTTGCCGCTTGTAAACGCCTTGTCAGACTCAACCATAGGAAGAGAATCATTGACAGATTCACCAACCACAGGCAAGGAGAAATCATCTCTCTTCCCATCACTCTTCTCAAAACCAGCTTTCTGGTTCCTCTTCCTCTTCCGAGCATTCAAACCAGAATGATACTCTCCAATACTCACCACACTAAGAGTACAATTCTCAGACTTTTCAACCACAAACCTTCTATAATCCTTGTAAAACGCAGCACTCTTCCCATCCTTAGGCCTATAACGCCACGCCATATCACAAGAACCCACACCTTCACCAACCGCAGGCTTACCAAACTTGTAAAAGTGAATGTCTTTAAACTTCTCAATGGTAGCTTTCATCATCAGATGGAAAACCTCAGAGTCTTTGCAATCAATGGGGACGCTCGCATCACAATCGAGTTGGTTACCTTCAGCGCTCTCCTCGTTGGTGGTGGCTTCGACGTCGGTGATGTTGATGAACGCTTCGAAGGCGGTCTGGTTAACGGGCATGAAATCTTCGCCGGTTTTGACGACGGAGTCGTCGGATCTCAAGGTGGCGTTAGATGTGGATGTGAGGAAGGTTGTGATCTTGTCGGAAGGGTGGAAAAGAGGGTCTTCGGGTTCGTAAGTAGCGGCGATGATGGTGAAGACGAGTACGCCGAAGACGAAGAGGGAGAAGCCTATGTTTCCGATTAGGTTAAGTGCGTTTTGACCTAAGTTCTCGGGACGGAAACCGCCGGCTCTGTGAAACGCAGATCGGCCAAACATTGCTACTTCCGAGAATGAGGAGAAGAGTGGAGGAAGCGACGCTCTTCTCTTGGTTACGGCGGACGATTTGAAGTGTGAGTGGAACTGTGTTTGCTCGATGAATCGTCGTGATTAGAGCCAAACAGCCACCGACAATGGCAGCTTTGTAATTTATAGACAAACAGATAAATCAGTATACATTTCTTAATGGGCATATTTCTTTATCACAAAATAGGTTTTAAGAAAATAAAATAACTAAAATGGATTTTTTATTTTAAAATTTTTAATATTTTTAATTTTTAAGTTTAAATTTTACCTCTAAAATTATATACCGTAACTCTAAATCATAAGTCTAAATTAATTAACCCAAGATGAATAAATATATATATTTACATCTTTTAATAAGTTTTATTTTGATTATTTTTCTCTTAAAAACTATTTTGATGAAATTTTTTTTTTAGGTTTATCATATGATATTTCTATTTATTAATGATTAATTCTCTCATATAGTTATTTTTAATTTTTTATCACAAATATAGCTCTAAAACCGAAATATTCTTTTTTATTTTGAAAATTTTAATAGGTAATTTGTCAAATATGACTCAAAACTTGATTTTAAATGTAAAGTATACCCATACATCAATCAAATGCAAAACTAACCCAAAAAACTTGTGAGATTTTCTAGAAGACTTCCTCGAAATCGTCTACAAGATTTCTTGGAAGTCTTTAGGCGAAAATTTTTCCCATATCTCATTTTTCATTACAGATTTGAGTATTTAGATAAATCTTCGTGCTAGAGGTTTTGTAGGTCTCTGGTTGCTTAAAGCTCTTACTTTTTTCTCAAACTAAAATTTTCTAATAACTTATATTTTTTGTCTCATATCTTTCTCACTAATTCATCTTGTTTTGCAGGTTTTTATTACATGATTATCATCTTATACTACTTTAAACGTATATCTATTATTTGAATATGTACTTTTGTGTGTTCTTTAAAGGTAGATATATCTCATCTTCCATTCATTTTCTATGTTTTGAACTATTTGATCGTTTTTGGATTTGTTGGTTTTTCAGATCTGAGTCAAACTTTAGAAGACTTCTGCAAGCTTCTGGAAAGTCTTCCAGAAGTCTTCTCGGAATTCTTCTAACATATAATGTGCTAGAAGACTTCCAGGAAGTCTTCTCTCAAGTCAAGTGGATTCCAAGTTTGTTTTTGTGGAGGATGATCTATAATAACTTTATTTATGGTCATTTTGTGATTTGTAGGTGTACACTTTTAATTGTGTTTTTTTTTTGTAAATTTAAAGAGATATTTATGAAAAATTTTGGTAAATATATTCATATCTATAATGTTATCTTTCAAAAACTACATAACTTTACTGAAGTTATTGATACAACTTTAATAGCAAAACACATGCTACAACTAAAAGAGAAAATTTCCCAAGAAAACTTAGCCAAATGCACAACATATCAAATATTACATATAACAGTTTCACTGAAGACTTAAATTTAAAGCGGGAAGTTAAGCAGAAAATTAAAATTTAAGCGGGAAACTCAAATTTTAAGTGAATTGAAATTTTAAATTCCATGAAAGTTAAAAAGTATACCTTATAATCTAAGAAGACACATTAAACCATATTACTTGATATTTTTGAAGTTACTTAACACTTTTGAAATTTAAATTTTTTTATCTTACAGTTGCTTAACATGTTTACAAAAAACTAACGTAGAAAATTTCCACGGAAGTCTTCTAAGATTAGCTAGAAACGTTAATAAACATGAATATTGACAAACTCATAATTAAAACTAATTGATTTATGAATTTCATTCAGGAACTCAAATATCAACTAATATACATGAATTAACAAGAAAATGTTAAAAAATCTTTATAGTTTTAGAGAAAATGAAATTTTATTAAACATTGACGTAGACGACTTCCAAAGAAATATTCCGGGAGACTTACACGAAAGTCGTCAATAATGTCATTTTTGCAATTAAAATTTTACAAAAGAAAACTTCCATAGAGGTCTACTCTACATAAGACTTCTTTGGAAGTCTTCCTTTGTAAATATTGTCTTACTTTTATTTTCAAAAAATCTCAAAAATACTAGAGAATACCTCCGAGTAAGAAGTCTAAGATAAACATATTAGTTTTGAATGACCAAATTGTATCAGAAAATTGAATTTTTCCAGACGACTTACAAATTGAATTAAGTCGTCTAGCTGAAAAAAAAACTTAAATATTTAATATTGACTAGACGACTTATATGTAAGCCGTATCAGGTTACTCTTCCAATTAGTAAATAAAACGTAAATAGTTAATTTTAACTAGACGACCTACGTGTAAGTCTTCCGGCAGACGACTTACATGGAAGTCTTCTGTGATATCCAAGGTTTGACCAGAATATCGGAAAACCATTTCTGGAAGACTTCCATTTAAGTCTTCTACCAGAAGACATACATGTAGGTCGTCTGACTAAAATTAAATATTTAATTTTTATTTTTCAAATGCAAAAGTAACCTGAGAGGACTTACATATAAGTCGTCTAGTAAATATTAAATATTTAAGTTTTATTTTTCAGCCAGACGACTTATTTGTAAGTCATCTGGAAAAAGTCAAATTTCTGACTCAATTTGGTCAACTGCAAAACTAACATGTTTATCCTAGACGACTTAATGGGAGGTCTTATATGGTATTTTTGAGATTTTTTTGTTAACAAAGAAAACAAGAAGACTTCGAGATAAGTCGTCTCTAAAAATACATATAAAAGTAAATTGGAAAACTAATCTCTATATTGACCAGACGACTTCTGTGTAAGTCTTTTACATCCAGAAGACTTACACGGAAGTCTTCTAGGCGAACAAACATGAAAAAAAATCGACTTCATACCTTTAATTAGTGAGATAACTTCCTTAGCACACAAAACTCTTCTCCAAGCACAAAGAAGCTCAAAAGAAAGCAACCCACCAAGAATCGTAAGCTTGACTCAAAATCTTGAATTTTTTAGATGGATATATAGAGAAAGTGAAAGAGATTTAGTTTTTGAGCATAAGAAATGAGATAAGAGGATTGAAAACCAATTTTTAGGTGCATTAAGCTTCAAATTGGTTGTTCATAGTGTTTGGTGTATTATGAAAATGACATTATTGTAAATACTTGATGAAGATGAGAATGATAGAGTAAAATACTATTTTTCGAAAAAAGTAATGGCATTTTCGTGAATAATCAGAAATTTTGGGGTGAATAGGGAAAATAAAAATTCCAAAAAAAAATCATGAATTAGTTTTGTGTTTGACTTTAAGTTTTGAGTCATTTTTACAAAAAACCCAATTTTAATATCTATTTTTACTTTTTAAAATTTTAAATCTCACCTCTTAACTCTAAATCCAAAGTCTAGATTAGTTAAGTCTAGATTAGTTAACCATAAGGTTATAAATGTATATTTACACCATTTAATAAAACCTATTTAAGTCATTTTTTTTTGAAAACTATTTTTGTGTCAAAAAAAAATTATTACTATCCTAGAATATTTCTTTCTATATATTGAGTTAGTGAAATTAATAAACCCATTAAAAATGACGAAGATATCATTTACATATTTCTTTTCATATCAGAAATTTCATGAGTGATTTTGATCAATATTTATAAGAGAGGAAAGAATTAAGAATATACCGATCCTATAATTGCAAGCGACAGATGGGACAATTTGCAAACGTTTGTGACCAAATCTCCCTATCAGCACGTGTGTGTGATGCTGACACTCGAAATCTAAAGCTGTCATGCTATACTACATACCCTATAATATAGTTACAAAATGATTTAACTAGTTACGAGGTTGGATTTCACCTATTAGGTGACTATAGTATATATGGTTACAACATAGTATAGGCGAAAACAAAGAAGATCAGGTTAACCCGGCTGAACCGACTATTTCTAAAGGAGCAACTGCTATGGGTAACTAGCTAAATGAACTATGGAGCAAACTCAAGGCTCCGAAGATCGATCTCAAATCGTTATCCACATGGCTTATGTATGCGTTTCTTGGTCCAAATTTCACGTACTCTGTCATTATTAACTATGAGCTAAATAAAATGGAGACTGCCTTGCTTTTTGTGAACTTAGGAAGTATTGTAAGGCTTTAGGATATTCACTTGATGACATTTATGACATATCTCCTAATATATGCATGCACATCTAGAAGATGAATCAATGATTTATGTAGAACATCAGAGGAGGTTAAACTCAAATCTAAAAGATGTTTTTAAAAAGCGATAATGAAATTTCTAGAGGCTGGTGTAATCTATGCGGTTTTTATAGTAAATGGGTAAGTCATGTTCATGTAGTTCCTAAAAAGGTGGAATCACTGTGATAACAAATGATATGAATGAACTGATACCTATTAGGACTGTCACTGGCCATCACATGTACATTTATTTTCTGAAGTTGAATGCTGCAACTCGCAAACATCACTTTCCACTTCCATTTATTGATCAAATGCTTGAGAGATTGGCTAGCCACTTATACGACTGCTTTTTAGATGGTTATTCATGTTTCTTTCAGATCCCTATCCACCCAGATGATCAGGAGAAGACGACATTCACATGTCCCTATTCACATCCTCTTATCGCAAGATGCCTTTTGGTTTGTGTAACGCCCCAGTGACATTTCAACGCTGTTTATGTCTATTTTGCTGATTTGATTGAGGACATAATGGAAGTCTTTATAAATGATTTCAGAGTCTATGAAAGCTGAAACTGAAACAAGCTAGTAAACTGAGAGCGGTTCACATTGTGGCCCGTGCTAAGAGTGACGGGCAATGTAGGCTTGCGGCAACTCATCAATCTCCTTTTGCTGGAAACAGCACATCAAAGGTTATCATACCTAACAAGCCGAAGCGAGACCAGGGATATAACCCATTTGTTGTTGTTGAGGGCCAAAAGCTCACTGTTCTTATTGATTGGCTGAAACTTGACTCGTAAGTCATACAACCTTTATATAACTTTTCTTTATATAAAAGACTTGGTAGTGTTTTATTTATTTGATTTGATTATTGACAGCAAATGGCGACATAAGGTGCGTGGCTCTTCAAGTTTTTGGTTCTACACACTACTAAATCCTAAGGAATGGTTGAGTGACACGGTATGTAGACTTCTCTCACATGCAGACTTCCCTTTGATGTAGTAAACCTCTCTGATGCATAAGTCTCTAATTTTGTAAATGTAGCACATGGATGCTGGAATTAATCTCTTAAGACTCCGATACACAAAGCACCCGAAATGGTTTAGGTTGGACAAAATTTGCTTCTTGGATGTTTTGTTTACTCAAGTCTGGACATCAAAGTACTCAGAGTTTCTGGAATCTCCTGCCAATCCTGACGGCTCAGGTAAACTACTGCCTCATGGGGCCTTGAATTACTATTAATTTTTAATTTAGAAGAAACAGAGACAAGACTTATTAATCACTTTTTTATTAGTTGGATTTCATGTAATTACAAAATCAATTTTCTTGACACCTCAGGTAAACTACTGCCTCCTGGGGCCTTGAATTACTACACAGGCAAGGAACCAACATATTGCATATCAGATAAGACATGGGCAGTGGAGATTGATGATATATATGCGCCATTATTTTTCAAGAATAATCACTGGGTAGCTTGTTGGATGTCAATTCCAAGAAGATACATAGTGATTTGGGATAATGATGTTGCTTACACTAAGGATCAAGAAATGGCTAAGACCGTGAAGCCTCTTGCACACATGGTGCCGTACATGCTACATATTTATCTCGCGGTGAGGAGAGGGAGTTGTACACAGTTGATTTCACACATGAGCGGGTCTCGGCATTTGGGGTACCACAAAACAAACAAAGTGGTGATTTTGGAGTGTATTGCTTGAAGTATATAGAATGTCATGCACTTGGCATGACATTCCCACCTTATGATATGTGTGATAAGAACATCCAGAGAATCATGACTCAGATGGCGACTCACATATTTGATGAGACAAGCATAAATGGCACAGAGAAATTCGACTACAAGCATCTGGGTGTATATGACTAAGGTTTGCAATCCGTTTTTTTTGGTAGAATTGAAGGAAAGTGTGAAGTTTTTTGGTGACTTTCCTCATCAGATATATGTAGGTTGACATAGTAGTATTTTGTACTTGACTATTGTATTGTGCTGTGAGTAACAGACTATTGTAGCAGACTTTTGTATCAGACTTATGGTTGTAACAAACTTGTGTAATTTGCTTGCAGCAGACTTAAGTATTAATCTTCTTTTACAGAAGACTTTTACAGAAGTCTGCTACTCGACTATCTATCAAAATATCATCCTTTATATCAGTATAATACTCTTCTTTCAGAGATTTTAACTCATATTCGACCAAAAGTACAACTTCAATACAATCCAGAGACTTAACTTTTACAGAAGTCTGCTACTCGACTATCTATCAAAATATCATCCCTTATATCAGTATAATACTCTTCTTTCAGAGATTTTAACTCATATTCGACCAAAAGTACAACTTCAATACAATCCAGAGACTTACATATTAGTCTTCCCTTATAAGAGACTTAAAAGGAAGTCTACTTTTTGTTAAAGAAGACTAACACGTTGGTCTGCACGACAGAAAGTAACATTATTAGCTAAGAAATTGAGTCATTTCCTGCAACAGGTATTTGAGCCATTTCCTGCAAAAAACAAATACAGGTTTACATAATTAGCTAAGAAGAATTTCATATTTCATAAAACAATTAACGTAGACTTACTAATACGTCTACAATTGTTACCTAACAATATAGCAAAATTAAAAGTATTATACTTTCATAATTACAACAGTTTTTCTATTCAAAATCACTTAAACCCATTAGGATTAACTATTACACACTTTTAAACGAAAAAATCTTGAAAAAAATTAATGCATGATACACAAATTAACTTTTAATGTATATTTCGAAATAAACTCCATGTTCAGTCTACAAGGTGGTAAATTTTCTTCTCATTTTACATCAGTAGACGGTCAGATAGGTCTACTCTTTGGGTTAGTTTTTGCAGTTGACCATTTTACGGATTATTTTTTATAGTTGAAAAAAGTTGTGATTTTATATAAGCAGATTTCCTTTTCAGTCTACAACTTTAAAAAGGTTAGTTTTCGCTATTGACCAGAATTTTCTAGGATTTGACTTTCAGAAGTAGGCTTAGTATACAGTCTACACGTTTTATTTTTTTTGAATGAGGTTAGTTTTGCAATTGACTATGTTTGACTTTTTAGGGGTAGATTGAAATGAACGTCTACACATTTGCAGATTTCGCAAGAAGTTTACTCTAAAATCCGACAAATCAGTTTTGCATTTGACCAAAATAAAAAAATAGACTTCACGCGTAGTCTACATTTTTTTTCCTAGAAGAGAAGACTGCATATGAAGTCTACATATTAAAAAAATAATTAATTTTAAAAAGTTTTAGTCAAACACAAAACTAACATTTTCAACGCAGTCAAAATTTTGGTCAAATGCAAAAATGACCTTAAGTAAACTTATCTGGTAGTCTACGCTTCGTAGACTTACGTTGAAGTCTGTTTATGAAAAGTCAAAAGTTCATTTTAATGCAAAACTAACCTCTTTTGCGTAGTCTTTTTTGTAGGTCTACGTAGTTTTTTGTTTTTGTTGTCAAATGTTAAGATGTAGATTGTTGGGGAAGACTACGTTACAAAAAAAAATTCGTTTAGTCAATTGCAAAACTAACTTGTGCGTTGACAAATAGACTGCATTGTACGTCTACACAAGAGCGTAGACATATAAAACAGTCTATTATCGCGACACATATCTGAGAAACGACTTAAACCATGTAAATAGTAACCTTTTGCGGTGTGAAGCTCGTTTCCAGCCTTTTCAACCGCCCAAACTCCAATAATGACCAAAAGGAAGCATTTTTGACGAGTCACAAGTGAAAAAACACGAAATTATGAAGTTTGTGATTATGAAAATGAAGGTTAAGAGAAAATTTTAGATGGAAAATGAGAGAAAATGAAGATTTGCTTGTTTATAATGTGAAAAAAAAATAGTTGAAAATTCAATTCTAGAGCTTTAAGAGATCAAAAATGATGGTTCATGGTGGTTGAAAATATTGATGATAATAACATAGTTGTAATTAAGAAGAAATGTTTAGAGTGTATTTGTTTTTTTGTATATTTCGAAATTAATAAATAAATAAATAATAATGGCAAATTTGTAAATAATTCAAAAACTTAGGGATATTATGGAAAATTCAATGATGAATAGTAATTAAAAAAAGGTTGGTTTTAGGTTTGTCTTGAATATTTAGGTTTGTTTTGAAAAACTCTCTATATATTATTATATAAGGAATTATATTCGTATGTAAGGAATTATTAATACCTTTATGTTTCTTAAAGCCCACACATGATTTATAAATTATTTATTAAAAATTTGAGTTTATTTATAAAAATTTTAAATATTTTTTATTTTTTCTTATAAAATTATTTTATTAGAGTTTCTAAATCATTTAGAATATTGTTATCAAATTATTATAGAAGTTTATAAATGTTTTTATATGACTTATAAATTGTTTGTTGATACTTATAAATTTATTTATTATTATATAAATGTATATTGATAATGATTTTATAAATCATATATAATTATTTCATACTTCTTATCATATACTAAAACAAAAGTCATGTAAGTGACTTTGAGTTACTACACTTATATGTGAAATCTTAAAAATTGTTAATTTTGATGAGATTTTACATTTAATTTATTTTTATAAAATCTAAAATAAAAATAATTACAAAATAATTTATATTAAAGTACTTTTATAATTGTATAAATGTACATTTATAAGAATTTATAAATCCTATAAAATTATATCACAGTTCAGTTACATATTAAAAGAGAAGTCATTTAAGTAATTTTTGGTTACCTATATGTTCATAGGTGAAATCTCAAAATTATTACAATATGTGTTCATATGTAAAACAAATTAGGAAATACGATGTTGGAGCTACATAAATTTTTGTTCATTGTTTTGGTGCTATACAAATTTCTGTTAAAGGTTAGAATGTTTATGTTTTCCGTATTTTAAAATAAAATAAAAATTAATTGCACAACCATTTAACCCAATTATAATATTAGTTAATTGTAATAGAAAAAAATTTAGTGTGTTAAATTTATGTCGATGAATTATCTTAAATCTCTGAGCTCTTCTAAACGTATATACTGAAATTTTTGTTTATAAAACTATTTGAAATTAAAATTTTAATTTTTAATATTTCTAACTTTTGTTCAAGAATTATATTATTATAAACATAATACATATTTCTTTGTATAATATTAACAGGCAAACACGTAGTAAGAATTAAAAGAATAGTAGCTGTACATTGTGGTCTTACTCAGGATCTAAACAGCAGAACAGTATGAACTAAAAAAGTTTTTTTACGAATTACAAGTAGACAAGAAGATGATGAGAAGACAGTATCTGTTTTGCAAATGGAGAAGAAACTTGAAAGAAACGCAGATAAAAGATTTCAACAAGTCATTTGAAGTCGTTATGGTTTTAGAGCCTAAGGTAGCCTCTTCTTTCTTGGACTATGTTTGGTCTTTTCTGGAAAGATCTTCTGTTAAGAGACCAACTTCTATTCATAGCTCTCATTCTCCACCAAGAAGCTATCCGACCATATAACGCTGGAAAACCAAAGCAGGACAACACTACAACTAGCATTATAAGACAGATGTACATCACGTTTCTAAATCCATCAGCTAGCTCAGGTTTGTTTTGTCCCGTCCAAGGAACTCCTCCAACGTTCATCCCAAAAACTGGCACAGTAACAACAAAAGCTTAGTTAGTCTTTTGTGACAAATAAAACAGGGTATTGAGTACTTTGGTGAGTATTATATAACCTCCGGTGATGATTGATAGAGGAAGGAATATAATGGAAAGAAAGGAGAGGTAATAGAGCTTTCGGTTAATTTGCTCTGCTTGCCAACTATCCAAACCAGCTTGGATTGCAGTCACACGGTTCGCAATGAAGCCTACATTCTCTTTCAAACGTCTTAACCTCCCAATCAACTCCTCCAAAGAGTTAATATCTTCTGCAAGAAACCAAGGCTTCGTTGAACATTTTTCCTTCACTCTTGGAAACACTTGTTCTCCATGTGCAATCACCTGTGAGATTCATGAAATCTTCTAACTCAAGAGTAGGTTCCATGAAACGACAAAGTAACTGCAGAGAGATTGAGATCATGCAAAAGAGTGTTACATAAGCTTTACCTGCAAAAGGCGCTGCAAGTTGAGATGCAATTTGGGAAACCTTCTATCATCCAGCATCTGTTTCTTCATAGCAAATCCACCTATCCGTCCAAATAAGAAAATGATTATTCATATGAAGCCACCAAACAACTACACAAAAACCTTCTGAAAGAAGCTGCAAATGTGCAAGATGTTGAAGAAGATAAACCTCTATCCATTTCGAGTTCCACCGCATCCAATTCAATCTCAAGTTTAGTGACAACATCTTGAAGCTGATCAACATGCGTATCAATGATATGCACGACAAGATTCGATACAGAGCTTGGCACAGGGTTATCAGCTTCCTCAGAGTGATTCATGGTCAGCAAGAACTCAAGCACATGCTCCTCAATCACAATCCCACTTCTTTCCTTCTGCTCACCACGATAGTAGGATGGAGAGTCCACACTAGGGACTTCGGAGAGAAGCGACTGACCCATAGGAGAGAATCCTAGCCTAGGAACACGTCCTAAGGACACAGTAATGACAGAGTTCTCAGTGATCCTAGCAGCAATCTTGAAGGTAAAGCTGCTTGAGGCAGGACCAGGTGAGTTAACTCTAAACACAAGCGCTCCATCAACATGTCCGCAAAAGGGTCCATTACTAACAAGAGAAAGAATGTCTTGCAGCTTCAACGGAGGACAAAGAGCGTCTATAAGATGCTGTGCGGATTGAGAGAGCTTCTGGTTTCCCTTTGGTAATTCAATATGATACCAACAAAACTCTTTACCAGTTCCTTCTTTGAGATCCCATTCTTTGTTGTAGTATTTACCATCACCGTCGAATATATAAGCTCTTTGCCTGACCATACCTGAAAACTGAGCCCTGAACCTATGAGCGTCTCTAAGAGAAGCGCTTGTTAAAGACTCTACATCTGACTCATCTCCTCCAATTCGATCTCCCTGCTGCATCGTTGCTTGTCTTTTTTTTCTCTCGGAAAGTTTTGATTTTTTTTTTTAAGAGAAAGTCTCGCAATTTATGCTTGGAACTGAATCATTCCAAAGCGAAATACAACTTTTGTAATCAAACTCCTGAAACGAATCGGTGAATGCAGAATCCTATGATTAAGAGCAATAACATTGTGAATCTGGTAGAGACGGAACAAGATCGGGGATGATTGACTTACATGCAGGGATCGAAGTGAGGCTAGATCACCGGAGACTAATCAGAAGAAGCTTTGAATCTGAGGAAGACCCAGTTGTGGAGTCGTTCACACGACGCGTGAAGAGGCGAGCGATCTCGTGGAAGAAAGATGATGAAACAGTGGAAGATAGAGATAGAGGTTTGTTGAGAAAGGTCGGAGCTAAAGAGAGCTGGCGTTGACCGATAGACACGTCGAATCTGGCAGACCAATTTAATTGCCCAGATTAGAGATGTTATTATATAGTTAATTTTTATAGGTAAATAACCTTTTCTTTCTTGCTAGAGCTAGAAGAACCTCTCTTTTTTTTTGTAACAAGAGCTAGAAGAACCAAAAAGTGAAATTGTATGTAGATAAATATAGGGATATATAAATTCAGGTACAATTATTATTTATGAATGCATTAAGGGTGAAATAGATAGTTATTAATGTGATCCAAATTCACCCTTGTATTTAAAGCTTGCTCTTTAATATCAGTTATTACTACAGTGATATTTGCAATAAATAGTTTTGGATAAAAGGTACTCCATCTATTTCAAATTAATGTATGTTTTAAAATTTTCATATTAATTAAAAAAATATATAATATTTTATTTTTCAATGCATTATTTTTTGTAGTTAACTATTCCGATAATTTTTAATCAATAAGATTTTAATAAACACTTTAAAATTTTCAATTAACCATTAATTAGTGCATTGAAAAATGTAAAAAATATATCTTTTTGAAAAAAAAAATTTCTAAAACATAGATCTTTTTGAAATGGAGAGAGTATTTACGAAGGAAGTTTTTGACTAATAGTTTATAGTCCAATCAATTCACCAAATGAGTATTTTTGTTTTTGTATAATTGACATATGTGGAAGACATTTTCAAAGTCGTATCTAGTACTTTTTTCTTGTAAACAGAGTTGTAGGAGGGACAATGATATATTTTATATGTTTTATTGGTTGATCCGGTTAGTTCCGAAAGGAAAGCATTTAGTGTTATAGAGTAGGATGAAAACTATAATGTCTGACCTGAGTTTTCAATACTTGCCAAATAATGCTAAGAGATAGCCAGATCATCTGTTATTAGGCAATTATGTAAACTGCATGGACCAAAACTCAAACCCGGACTCACAAATTAGCAGTAATTTTGTTCCCAACATGAACGAACCCATGACATATGAATTTATTCCACGCTCCAAATCACTAACCACTAAGATACTACTACTTGGTTACAGTTGAATGATGTTCTTCAAAACTTTCAACCTTTTTGAGTGCTTATTTTCAGAGAATTTGATGTGGATAGTTAGAAATGCTTCAGAGTTCTTTATATTCTAAGGTTCAACAGGTTGGTGTGTTAATTTTATTAGTCTAATCATGTAAACCATCACCTCTGCTTTTACAGAGATTTTTAGATTTTTATATTAGCAAAAACTGTGGTTCCAATCGTATTTGTAGACAGAGTCAGAGTTAATCCCAAGTGAGGTTTCCTCTTTTTAGAAATACCGGCATCGAGTGTTTAAGACCACTCCTCATCTTTGCTATATTTAAGTTTTGTATTTGTTTTATACCCATAAGTTTTATTATAAGTGTCACTTAAACATATTTTACACATATTAAAAATGAAAAAATATACTAGTATACTCTTATTTAATGTAGAACTATTTAAACAAAAATATTTTTAAAAGTATCTATTGACTAGTTGAAAGGGTAAGAAAGAGATTATTTGTGAAAAAAAATGCATTGGAAATATAAAGTGACATTTTTTTAAAACAAGAAAAGATGGTAGAATAACATTTATTTAAAAACATAGGGAGTATATGTTATCTATTTTTTTTTTCATTTGCGGGAGTGTTTTAGTTGGTTTGGCTTTGTTGTATATTTTTGTGAACATTTTCTCTTTTATTAAAGTGTACATATCTATAAAATGTAGTTGACCAATAAAATCTAATAAAACTATAATTTTTTCAAGTGATTAAGGGTTAATAATGCTAAAATTCCTCAACTAAGTTTGGCTCATGCAAAAATCGCTAAATAAATATTCAATGAGAACACTCAAATAAGTTTATTTGATGGATTAGATCCCTAGTCTACCACTATTAACGGTGAATTTTTGTTTAATGGATTTTTCTAAACCAAACTTAATTAGGGTTTATCATTAAGAATCCATATTATAAACGGATATTCAAACCCAAACTTAACTTACAAAGATCTAAACCAAACATGATCTCTTATGCATAGATATTCGACTATGGCTTAAACATGTGGTTCTATAAACCCAAGACAGTGAGCCCCTAAAGTGAAATGTGCAAGACAAAAGCTGGTCAATACGCATAATGTACCCAAGCCACCTTCCACATTTCCTTCATTTCATGCCAATGTTGTAATTGTAATAGTAATAATTTATGTGTTCTTCATTCGTCTTATATTGTTTGGCATGATGCAGTGTGTTTTGTATTTTTAGTCATGTAGCAAATGTCGGCAAATAGAAAACAAGAAACAAAAGTAAAGCTATGATTGATACTTAAACCACACAATATGCCACGAGGAATATCATCAAAGAAACACAAGACAACGATATAACACTGTCAACTTAGCTGATTTGATGATGTTTCTTAGCTTATTTGGATGTTTTAAATTGGTTTAAGATCTACTCAAACCTTCTTAACTATGTTTTGGTTGTTCAAAATTTGTGAACCATGGATTTTATTTAAGATTTCTTAAGAATCAAGTTTCTAAACAACACTTGAAAACAAATTTTAAACATAAGTAATCCATATCATAAAGATAATTCAAATTTGCAAGATTTGTGAGGGAATATGACATTCCCTTGCAATTTTGAGGCAATTTTGATTTACGAGGGAACTGTGAGGATTGGTTGGAAACTTTCAATTTCATGTACCTGATTGGTGAAGGTAATTATTCTGAAATTAACCCTAAAGCAACTTTACTATTTCAAATAAGAGGTCCAGTTGTAATACTTAGGGATCGAATCCATAGGATGCGTGGGCACACAATAAACTCAATACAGTCGCGATTAAGCTGGACGAATAGATTTAAAGCAGTAAATAAAGCAAAGCAGTTGATTGATTAATTAGTTTGTAAGCAGTAATTATAAATAGCTAGATCTAGGGTTTCAGACAATCATGATTATAATGGATAGAAGCTACAGGATTTTCAATCTTACAACTCGAATTAATAAGTAAAGATATCAAGTATTTTATCTATCATATGACTTAAGTCTTTGTTCCAACTCTCGTTGTGAACTCAGAATTGAACGTCGATCGATGCTATTGAGTTAGCGTGGACCGATGCTCACATGAGTCAAGCATTATTACTTAATTCGATTAGTTCACTAGAATTCCTAGACCAACTCTCGTATATATCTAGAAACCTAGCTCAACAGGATTAATTCATGTAATGATCCTACTCTCGCAGTTGTCAAATATCCTAAGTTGAGGGTTCTAATAGCTACTCAAGAACATAAGAAATAAGCACAATTATATTGATATATCTAATAATCCATCAGTACCACTAACAAAACATAAATCTAACAAGAGATCTACTCAGACGTGATAAAAAAAATCATAAATGAATATAATAAATAAAAATCAATAATAAAGAACCAAAAAAGTTCCCAAGAGGACTATGAAGGAGTTCCTCCCATCTCTCATGGCCCTAGAACTATGAATAAAAGAAATCTTAGATAGCGTATAGCCTAAACAATGGCTTAGCAACATTTAAACAGGGTTTAAAGTTGGCTAGGGGCATTCTAGTAATTTTTGATGGCTCATGGCTTAAGTCGGTCATAAAATAGACTCGTCTCGTGTTTTGGCATCACCGTCGATTGAAAACAAGTATGATCCGTCGATCAACGCCAAAAGGCTCGACTTCGATTCGTACTTGCTGAATGTGAACAGCTACGTGATCTTCTCTCCTTTTGCTCCAAAAAGTCTCACATTCATCACAATGCTCGAAAACGTACATGGATCTGAAAAGACTCTGAAACATATCCTAGACACACATAACAGACTCCAAATAGGTCCTATAATATGGTCCAAAATAGGTAAATATTAGGACTTATCAACTCCCCCAGACTTAACTTTTTGCTTGTTCTTAAACGAAACAAGGGTAAACATGTGGAAGAGGTTTGAAAAACAAGGACTCACAATATCTCTAACTTATTATTATCATCTCTACTATGTTGCTTAGTGGTGATTAGTGTTTAGGGTTTAATATTTAGAGGTTGAAGTGTTGTAATTAATATTTAGAGGTTGCGGAGGTGTGGACGGAGTTTATAAATGGAATATCGGCTTAGCGATGTTCAATTTAACATACCCTTATCCCCTATATATTAATCTTGGAGCATTACAACTTTTAAGTGTAACCACATATCATCACCAGGATGATTCTCAGAATCCTTAGAAAAAAGTTGGTCTATCTAATTATGAATTATACTTTTATTAAATTAACATTCATAGTGATTAGTAGTGCGTAAAAGGATATTTTACATTTTTTCCTTAAATAAAAGCTACAGAATTACCTAATATGATTAACATATATGTGACAATTAATGTTTTGAATAATGAATATTTGATAATATATTGTGTATTCTCCATCATTTTTTTAATTTATATTATTAGAAAATTAAACAATCACATTAACCATATAATAAAAAATCTAATTTTTTCTTACATGTTATATTATGAATTTTTTAAAAACAACTATAAATTACTAAAACAGTAAAAACATTACAATCAAAATTTTGTAAACAATGTTTTTTTTGTTATAAAAAGATACAAATGATCATAATATCATATGAATATTAAGTATCATTTAATATATATTCAGATTAAATATATATACTTTAATATTGTTTAAATTAAACTATATATCATATAAAATACATATATGTTAATTATATACTTAGATGGATCATTACAACATATTTTAGTACACACATGTCATTTTAACATATTAATATTAAAATCCTTACAAAATAAGTTATCAATCCTAGGTAAGTTATTGGATTCTCAATTATTTAATATATATATATTATTTTATTATTTTATAATATGTACGAGCTATATATATTAATCATGGAGCTATATATACGAGCTTTTTTGGTAGTCACATGTCATCACTACAATAGTTTTTAAAATCTTTAAAAAAATAAGTTAGTCCATATAAATATATATTATACTTTTTATTAAACTAATTATCAGATTAGTTATTCGTATATAAAATAATATTTTCTATTCTTTCTTTAAATAAAAGCTACAAAATTTTCTAATATGATTAACAAATATGTGACAATTAATGATTTTGAATAATAAATATTTGATAACAATATATGTATATTCCATCATTTTTGTTCAATTTTATATTCTTGAAAGACATTTAAAAATCACATAAGTATATAATAAAAAAAATCTAGATTTTTTTTTTTAATTTTCTATATTTTGAATTTTTTTAATATAAATTACTAAGGCTGTTAAAAATCTACGATGAGATTGTTTTGATCAACTGTTTAACTTTTTTATTATAACAAGATATAAATAATCATAAAATCATGTAAATATGAAGTCTCATTTAATATATATAAATTTATTTCAATATTGTTTAAATTAATATATATATATATATATATCATATATAAAATTCATAAACATGTTAATAAAAATAATATTAATATTAATAAAAACAATATTTTTGTCCCAACAAATATAAAAATGTTAATAAAATCATATAAGTATCAAGCCTCAATAAATAAACATTTATATTAAATATATTATATATCTATATTAATTATATACTATATAAAATAAATAACTGGTTTATTTTGTTTTTTATTAACAAAAAGTTTTGTAAATAAAAATAAAGATTGTTTTTATTTACGTTCTTACTCGAATTTAATTATATACATAATAGTTATTCACTCCTCAATTATTCAATATATTTATTATTGCATAATATGTAAAATAATACAAAATAAATAATATTATCTACAAATAATTTGTATACATAATTAATCTTTATTTTGTGCAAGCATGGATCTCATATGTTACTTGATCATATCATTTCAAAAATATGATTCTTCATATCGAATTGAGATGATGAATTATAATATTCTAAATGATATCATTGAAGCCCAATGTAAATTAAATAAATTTAAAAATATATATTAAAAAACATCACCCTATTCATCAACATTTATATTGACGATCCATAACTATACGTTTGAGACTTATGACATCATTGTTGAACAATCAAGATTAATATTTAACGATAATTAATATATTAATTTCACTCCGCGCATGCGCGCGGGTAATCATCTACTTTGTATATACAAATGCAATATTAGTAGTGTTCTAAATTTATCAAATAAAATAGAATATTTTTTATATTATCAAACAACATTATAATGAATTTGTTTATGCAAATAAATAGAAAGTGGTTGTTCTCTCAGTGGATAGATCCAATCACATTTAAGTGATTGTTCTAACATTATTTAATTTTACGTATATAGAAAATTCATACACATATATTGACGTATATCATACTATTTAAACGTTTTATAAAGTATATTGACGTGGGTTTTATTCATTCACATGAATGTATTTACGTGTCTATAATTTTTGTCCATACAACTATAATCAAGAACGTCATTCATTCTCACCATTTTAACCGGCTACTTACAAAAATGAAGGGTTTAACCGACTAAATAAAAGAGAGTAAATGTTAAAAACTTAATTATGTTAAAATCATTGTTATATACTTAATTTTTATTCTAATGTGGCTATTCAAATTTTCCCTAAAATTAATTTAAGAATTTATGCGTGAAACTGCGACTCCAAAATAAAAATTAAACAACTTTGTTTTCTAATTGAGAAGGAAAACAACCGAACCGAAATCCGATATCCGGATAGAACACCTCTAATCCAAATGAAACAGAACTATTGTTTCATTTTTCAAAATATAATAAAATAATAACTTCATTCCGCGCAAGGTGCGGGTCCTAGTGCTTATATTATTAGTCTAAATAGGTCAAACCATCATGCGTAAAGTTTCTAAGAAAACAAATACGAAACCATTATTTGAAAAAAACGACAGCATGATAACAAAATAAGGCTCCCATATTCGTCTAATCGGTGTGGGCCTTCTTAGCAGCAGACTCACTACCTTAAGCTTAGGATTCTCGGTTATGCAGTCATCCACTTGTGGGAGTTCACCCAATGCTGGGACTGGAAGAGGGGCGATGTCTCCTTCGCATTGTTGTTGCCTACTTCAGCTGAGGTTGAGTTGTCTCTTTGTAATTTGGTGATGGGCCCATCATCTCCTCGCTGTTTTAATAGAATTGAATACCATAAATTAGTGCGTGAATTAGTTAACATTCTAAGTAATAGAAACTTACTTCACCATCAAAAACAAGAATGGGGGCTGTTGACGATCAGTGAAATTATTGATATTGTGAATGTCTGATGCTTCGGGGTGAAATTAAATTTATTCAACTTCAATTGAAAAGTAAGTACTCCCCACTAACTGTGTGATGATAATGATAGGTGGAACCTAGCCAGCGTGCTGGTCATCAAAATCTCCACCCTGAACACGGACTATGTACGTTACTCTTAAATTTCGGACAAGAGTTTGAAGTTGTTTGACAGGAATAATTGTAACCATACCATGAGGACCCCAACCTTAAAAGCTTTGATTTTTGTTAACTTGCTCATCTGCCAATAATCCCTCACAGTGTTTCTGATATTGGAAAACTCATGGAACAGAGTGAAGCTTCACTGAGCTGGTCTGTGTATTTTTCCAGACGGTGTCTGGGATAAGTGTATACTAAAGTTGGAAGAGGAAGTCCATCAGAAGTTGTCGAAATGTTTCAAAAATCTTATATAATTGAACAATAGCGGAGAAACTTAACAGGCATAACCGTCTCGTCAAGAAAGAGCAAATCGATCCCCATTAGCTCTCCTCATTTCTTCACATTACGGGCTTCCCAGAATCGCAGCAAACGCATCTCCACTTTGTTAGAGCACCAGTCGGCTTTCAAATCACTGAGAAGGATACATGAGGTGGCCATAGGAGGAAGCTGCTTTAAATCGAAAATTTGAAAGGATTTGTTGTGAGTGATGATTACCATATCTTGCATCATGCCGTATATATAACTTAGGTTTAATACGTTACCAGAGAAAGATGAATAATGAAATAAATGTGCAAGAGTGAAGAGAGTCTTTTAATGGTGGAAATTGCAATCACAACAAGGTTTAAATGATAAAAGAAGCATTCTTGTTGGCAGCGGAGAAAAAGAATTCTGAATCAACGACAATTTGAGTTGTTAGCATGTAAACAGAAAGCTAGGGAAGAAGAAGGCCACATAACCAATCTGGGTTTTGAAGAACATAAAAGAAAAAAAAACAATAGCCCAATATCCATCGATTTATTTTAGTCTTTAGATATAACAAAGTGGATATGTGTAAGCAAACTCTCATTCCATATAATATACTCACTCTGTTTCATTGTAAGTGTCATTTTAACTTTTTTTTCACATAGAGTAAGAGAATAATTAATTTTACATATTTTCTATATAAAAATACAATTACCTATACATCTAACCATATTTTAACTAATAGAAAAATAAATTACAATATAAAGGTAGTAAATTTTGCATCAAAAATTGAAAACGACACTTATTTTGTAACAAAAAAATTCTATAAAACGATACTTAATATAAAACAAAGAGAGTAAGAATAGATTTTCCAATAACAATGGAAAATCTACGTTTATGCTATGCCTTTTTTTTGGTCAACCGATTTCATTAAACAAGCCCAATGGGCAAATTATAAGGTATTAACTTTACATAATTGAGGCCCATCACATAAAGACTAAAGAAGAAGCCCAAACACAAAGGTCCATATTGGTGTTCGGTTCACGCTTGTTGTTATTAAACGTGTTGCTCGATGAAAAAAACAGGAGACCACGCAAAGGTATACATGTCCCTTATGCAAGACGGAAATCAGCCGCCGTGATTCTTCACCGCCGGGAGAACTTTGACTCGATCCTCCATCTTCTGCTTCTCAACATCATAGAATCAAGGATACCTCGTTGTAATAGTAATACCTTTCCCTCCATCTTCGGCTTCAACCTTTGTTTGTGATCGGAAATCCTGTCTTCGACGGATGTTAGCTCAGGGAAAGACCGATTTGACCAAACCAGAGACTTTTTACCAGACCGTCTTCAACATATAGAGGACGCTAGCTCTGCTAAATCTCCTTTCAAGCCAATCGATAACAGTTCCAACACCACCGCTTCCTTTTTGCAAAGAAACTTTACTAAAGCCATTCTATCGGCTTCAAAGACAAAAAGTAAAGATTGACTCTTGCTAAAAGGATTAAGTGAATATCCTTGAAGAAAGAGAAAGCCAAATACAAACAAAAGGGATTTAACAATTTGGTTGCGAAAGAAGAGAAACTTTACATAGTCCGATTGCAAAATCGGAACTTTATTATCAAACTCAAGTTTAGAGATAAAAGATAAGAATGACTCGAAAGGCTCAAACTTGAGTCGATCACACAGTAAAATCGGCTATTCCAAAGAGGAATCCGCTAATCGAAAGTATAGATCAGCTAAACCAAAAACTAAATCTGATCAAAGATCAGAAACAAAAAAACAAAAGTTGGTTCTCTCTTCTCAACTTCATCCCTGCAAAAGATGGAGATGAGTGAACATAGAGAAGGAGAGAGAGAACCTTTTACTTTTATGCTATGTGGAAGAAGAATTTGACGACACATTAAATATTTTTTTTTCCTTTTTTGCGCAACATTAAACATAATTAAGGGAAATTGCATCTAGTAGCGCAAAAGAAACTTTATAATTCACTCGCTAACCATTTTCCCTAATTCACATAGATATGTGTTGTATTATATGTAATAATAAAATTGTGCCCTTTCTCGCTACCGGTGCAACCTGCAAAACAAAAGTAAATATAAATTAGATATTATTTATTGGAATAAGTGAACATGGCTATTTGTTTATCACAAATTTTTTATCCTATTAAATTTGTAACATATAAAAATTGGAGAAGTGCAATAGTTTCTTTCTCCTTCTTCTGCAATCTGAAGCCTCTAAGTACATCGTTGTACGGATTTTGGATGACCAGGCTAGTTATGAGAACCTTGTCGGATAAGAGAGTCGGCGGATATACTGATTCTAAAATCTAAATTCAAGACGACGTCTTTGCGGTTCCGTGCATCCATCTTTCCAATATGAGATTTGTCATTGAGTAAAGACAAAACGTGAAAATTGTAAGTTTCGCTTTCAAGTTCGAAGACGAGGAAGGAGATGAACAAAGAGTTTATTTCTATACTATTTTTTTATGAAATAGAACAAATCGTCTTCCTTTCAAATTCGACAATTCTCTTATGTGTCATGTTAATTAATATATAATGTACTATTTATCATGTTATATTTCATCCGATGCTTGAAATAAATGGTTCAGTCTTGTTTTGAACTATAGTTTGCAAATTTTATCTTTTATGTTATATTTTTAGTTGTTGTTTCATGTTCTATTGATATGATTATTGTATCAGTCTGTACATGAGTTCTATATTGATGTGTATATGATTTTGTAAAGAGAAAAGTATATTTAAACGTAAATGGAATATAATTTATTATGACATTACAAGTCTATTCTATTTTATTTTATATAGTATAGTTTACTATTTTCAGATTTTATTTAAAATATTATAAATATATCTTATGATTTATATTTGGGTTTGAGTTTATTGATTAGTGTTTAGCCATGTTCAATTTAACATATCCTTCTACTTTGTATATACAAATGCAACATTAGTAGTATTCTAACTTTATCAAATAAAATAGAACAATATTTTTTATATTATCAAACGACATTATAATGAATTTGTTTATGGCAAACAAATGGAAAGTGGTTGTTCTGTGTTCGCTACAAAATACCTTTTTAACTCTTGGTGGAGAATAGATCCAAACACATTTAAGTGACCATTCTAACATTATTTAATATCTTACATATATAGAAAATTCATACACATACATTGACGTATATCATACTATTTAACCGTTTAGTATTTTATATAGTTTATTGACGTGGGTTTGATTCATTCACATGAATGTATTTACGTGTCCATAATTCTTGTCCACACAACTATAATCAAGAACGTCATTCATTCTCACTATTTTAACCCGCTATTTGCAAAAACTAAGGGTTTAACCGACTAAATAAAAGAGTAAATGTTAAAAACTTAATTATGTTTAAATCATTGTTATATACTTAATTTTTATTCTAATGTGGCTATTCAGCAAATTTTCCCTAAAATTAATTTAAGAATTTATGCGTGAAACTGCGACTCCAAAATAAAAATTAAACAACTTTGTTTTCTAATTGAGAAGGAACAAAAAGTGGTCAGTCTCCAGCCTTAGGGATTGAGGACCTTGAAGAAGAACAAGTCGTCTTTGGAGACGAACAGTAAAGGCAGTATCTTTGTCTTCTCAATCCTTGTTGATCTGGTACGTTTCCCATCTGAAACCTCGTAATCCCCTCGCCAAAGGATTCAGATCCTCGGCTTCATTGTTTCTGGTTCAAATGCTAGTTTTTTCTAGCCACCCGTATCGATTTCCATTTACTCCTTATTGCAGGAATGTCGAATCTATCATGTTGAATAAAATCTGCACGCCAAGTGTTCGTCAAAATGCCATAACGAAACTTATATAACAATCCATATCTGAATATTATCTATGCGTCTAGTCTTCTTGCTACCTATCGTGGATTATTCTGATTAGGATTATAAATATTCTTAGGTCCCAAGTATATCTGTTGAGTTACATCATTTTCATTTTGGCTAAGCTGTGTTTTTTCTCTTCTTCTTTGGCAGAGATAGAAGATCTTTGTTGCTTGTTACAATGTCTAGGCAGAGTCAGTTATTTACACTGCTTAGGAGAAGGTTTCATTCACCTTCTTCTAGTGATGCCCCAACGGAGACCTTGAGGAAAAAAATAACTGATTTGCAGAAAAGTAAGAAGCGAAGGAACCCAATAAAGAACCAGTTTCTCGTTGAGGTTCCAGAATCAAGATCTTATTTGGACACGGCAACGATGCCTATGTTCCTCGCTGTTGTCGGCATTGCCTTGTTTGCAAAAGTGTTGATGATGGTAATGCCTTCTTTGTGAATGTGTCGTCCTTGTCAATGACTTATGCTGCTTTACCATTCACGCTGATTATCTGATGGTCATTGTTGGTTTGTTTGCTGTCAGATTGATGACTCGAAATCGCAAGAAATGATTGAACGGAAGATAAAGAATGCACCAGCAGGGCAAGGGACAGTGCGGATGATCGAACGTGAGGAGTGGGATGAGTTCAGAGAAGTAAGGCCAAGAACACCTTTTGAGTCCAAGCTTGCTCGTCCAAACGCCCAAATAAGAACTGGAGAGCCTGTTCGCAAGGTAAACAAAGAAAATAGCCTCTTCACCATGTTTTGCTAAACCAAGAACCGTCATGTGGTGCTTAGGCTTTGCTTTCGTTTCCGTGTTGAATCAGGATGACTTGAAGAACTGGACGATTGACGTGCTAACAAATGCACTTTCACGAACTGAAGAAAGTGTTCGTGGCGGTTCCAGTTGATTTTCATGTTTTTTTTCTCAGTTAAAATGGATATATATCCTGAGAATCTAGTAGCCAAGAGAAGTTCTCTTATGTGGGTATCAGTTGTGGTTCCGAACATGAGTGACATGTAATAAAGTGGCAAAACTTATCTGATGATTCCATATTTGATCAATAGGAATTCTATATGGTTCCAAATGCAACAAGCATTTCAAAACTGGTTTACGTTTAAGACGTCTGCAGGGTGGGCAAAAAAAACGAACCACAATGCAGTAAAGGATGGTATGATAAAATTTCCATATGCGTTGTCTGGATCATAATTCACAGGCGAAGGCAGCTTTGGGTATAAGCATTTACGTTGACAACATTATTGTACATGCAGAGACCCAATGAACAGCTAAATGTGTAGCACTTATGGTTCCATCACTCTAACGACTTCTCTGAACTATGGCGAGTATGGTGATGCTATTCAACAATCTCCTACTAAGAATTGTATCTCAATAGCTGTCTCTAGTTCTTTTTTTCTTTCATAGTTACTAACACCTGCTAAATGTGTTTCAAAATGTTATTGTTTCAGGCCCCAAAGGTGGCGGGAAGTTTGAAATCCCAGCAAAGATTTAGTTGCTTGCCGGAGCCAGACGTGGATGGACAGCAGAGTCAGGACTACTAGTAGGCCAAGTTCAAAGATAAAATCTACAAGTTGTATGCCTGATTTTGGGTTTGAATTTCCTTTCATTAACATTTATAGAAAACTTTGTTCATGAGGCGATTCTCTCTCCCTTGTAATACAATATTTCTCATTTTAACACCATCAATAAAAGGGCAACAGAAGGGAGTAAAAACCATTGTGGATACCGAACCCAATGATATGCAAGGAGCTGAAGTAGTCATCATAAATCCAAATCTGATGTTGCTACTGACTTGAGTCAGAAGATGGCGCAGAATCTATGGGAGCTGTTGTATCTGACAATGCTGGTCGTAAGAGAAGATACAAAGAAGGTCCCAAGAACGGCACCACGGATACAGGTAACAGCCAACGGCCTTTATCAAACCTGAAAACAAAGCAGTTAAGTAAAAAATGGAAACAGTTTCAAAGCAAAAAAAAAAAGCAGTAGGACTCACCATTTTCTGGCGGTCATGTCATTGTAAACCCAAAACGGAGCAAAAGCAGAGAGTAAGCAGAAATCAAGACTCGTGACATGAATCTGCATAGATTTTTTCTTTAACAAGGATTACTAAGTGATAAACAAGAGGAAAAGAGATGAATTCATTTGTTGGACTTACGAATTTGCTCTCTCGAAAGTACTGATAAAACTCTTTCCAGTCACCAGCGTTACCAACTAGTGCATAAAGAATCAAACCCAGTCCTGCAACAAGTGTTACCCCAGCAGTTACTTTTGATTCCAGGAAACTCAAAGGCCATTTTCTAAGTTCATCCTCTGTTACAGGAGGAGAAGGAGGATTCCACAACGCAAAATAAGGTAGCAAGGCGTAGACGCCACCAAAGAAGGAAAACACAACAAAAGGCCATGCCTGAGTTTTGCTGTCAAAGAAAGGGGATGATGATAAGTTAACTAAGTAACAAAGGAAGGCTATGATGGAGTGTTATTTACCTTCGACCAGTGGGAAGTAAGAGCATAGCGTATACCAAAGGCCATAAACCCATGATGTACCATAACCCAACAAGGATCTGGTTCATTCTAAAACCATCATCACCTTTCAAATTCAACAGCTTTTTCAGAAAGTACAAGTCTTGTGTCTGCATAAAAACATGTCTCAATCCATTATCATGTTTCGAAAATGGATTTGGAGAAGACGAAGGATTGTGTGATTTACTGGGGTTTGATCAGGAGCAAGAGTGAAGCAATAGTAAAGAAGCGCACCCCAGAGGGCGAAAAGCAACACGGAGCTAGTCCAGTCTCTTCCTTCATCTTGAATTTTAGGATCTGGGTTGTTTAGTGAGCTTTTGCACACATGGAAATGGAAGAGACCCTTCTCGTGTTTTGGGAATCGCCAACTGTTGTTGCCAAGGAGAAAAGGTGAAGGAGGTCTTGAGTGTACAAGGGTGAGGTTTCGGGGGGATTGTGTGGAGGGTTTTAGAAGAGGAGGAGGAAGACGAGAGATGTTGCAGGAGATGAGGTTAATGCTTCCCACCATTTTTCTTCCAACAATGAAGCCCACATGAAACGCCTTAACCCAAATCCTTTCAATAGGTAAACGATTTTCTTCTCGAGTCTCGACCAAACATTTGAACTGTTTTTTTATAATACTTATTAGACAAATCCTTTTTAGTGTATAAAGTATTTGAGAGATTTATTGGATTAGAGATTTCATGCATTTTATAAAATTTCCCCAGTTTTTTTCATCTTAGATCTGACATTTACAAGAAGAATTATTATAAACTTAAATGTCTTGCCCGCACTTGCGGTCTTTATAATTTTGTAAATAGATATATTATCAATTCAAAAACATTATAATAAATTATTTCATGCTTTTGAAATATTTAATAATAAATTTAATATTAAAGTTTTTATATACGATAAAATTTTATTATTTTAATAAAATATCTTTTCTTACATAAAATATTAGGATGTAAAATGGTTTTGGAAAAGAATCTTTTTAGATAATTATGATTATCAACTTAATGAAATTCCTTTTAAATTTATAGGTAATTATATATTAACAAAACTAATCTAATTATTTATTAAAGTAATAAAAGTTTTAAATGTTGTAACTTTTAACGTGAGAGCGAAAAAAACGCTTTGCAAATAATAATATAAATATTTTGAATTCTTTGATAATTTTTTTCAGAAATTATCACAATGAATGATTTTTATTATTCTAAGAAACATATCTTAAAATATAGATGATTCATTCTTTTTTACGTGATATACATATATATAATGTAAATAGAGCTGGTTTAATATTATTAAACCAAATATAATATTTATGTATATAATACTTTAAAATTACTAACGTATATATAATATAAATTTAAAAATGATATTATCATTAATTTTTTAAATTATTCTGAAAATAATTATAAGTTGTCAAATAAATCTCTAAGATTATTTATTAAGACTAATAATTGAGCATAAAATATGACTACACCAAAAAATTTAGAAAGTATGACAAATTAGGAGATGAGGTAATGCTTCCCACTATTTTCCTTCCTTCTCTTCCACCAATATTTCATGGAATTTTATTTAAAAAAATCAATTTTTTCTTATAAAAATTATTATAAATTCAAAGTTAATAATTATTTATGAGTTTTGTCAATAATGAATATTAAAATTTTATTATAGTTTATTTAAAAAAAATATTTATATTTCAGAATTAATAGATAAAATATTATGTCTTAAATTAATATTAAAATAAACGATAATTCATTATTTTTTTTATATTTTCATAGAACAATGTCCGGTTATAACTAAAATGTCATCTTCTTCTATGAATATGCTGATTTTGATGACTAACATGTTTTGGTGGTTCATGTTATTGTAGACTACGTAACTTGATTGGAGCTTACGTGCCTTCATTTTACAAAAGTGATTATTCCAGCAAAAATATGAGAAATAAGTTCATAACCCTGTTCGGAATCTCGTTAGCCGCTATGCACGCGACCTACCAGAGCCTACAAATTACCAAAAAATCGGGATAGACTCGAGGAGTAATTTTAAAACAATATAATATTTTTTAAAATATATTATATATATATATTATAACTATAATACAACATTATAAGATTTATAAAATACCAAATTAGATATTTATATCATAAACCATTTTTATCAGTTTTTCCATTTCACATATAATACCAAAAACAAAATGTAATCGACTCACAAGAAACACCAAAATAAGGTTTTGATCTTGAGAACCAACAACAAAATGAGGATTGTATTCTAATCCTTTACTTCTTTAATGATCGGAAATATAGTTATCTTGTAGTGGATTTGAGATATGTTAGAAGTTAAACGATACACAAGAAAAAAATAACACAAAGACAATCATGTTCTTGTCTTCTTCTATAACCAAACATAAAGCAATACTATAAAAAATGATCAACTACATAAACTATCATTTCAAATGTACGAAGGTAAACAAAAAAATTGTGGAGAATAAAGAAACACATGAAACTTACCTTACTTACCAGCTTGTATGTCATGAGACAAAAAGATCTTCTTCGTAGACATAGGTTCAAACTCCATGTCCATAATATCTTTTTCATCATATTCAAAATCATCAATGCTTACCCTTGGAGCATTGGTAGTAAGCACAAAACGAACATCACTATCCATCTTTTCCACATGTTCCAAGAGCCAATCTCTAACGGTATCTTCATTACCATAGTCAAATATCACATCAAAATTGTTCTCTCTATCTTTTCTGCTTGTTAAACAACCTTGCGTTAAAATGAAGATAGACTAAACTATTTAGCCGAGTTACATCTAGTGTATTTCTTTTTTTCGTATGGATCTGCTACATAAGATGAACCATTTGTTGTATATAAAATCAGACTGAGAAGACAACTATTAGAGAAGTAATACACTAACCCCATCAAAGCTGCTCCAGTTTCACTCACAGCTTGAAGAAGAAGAGGTCAAAGCAAGTATCCTAGTTGCTAGCTTCTGCAGGTTTGGTATCCTACATCCATACATTCCCCACCAATTCCATGTGATTAAAAATGTAAGTGAAAAGGTAACATAATAGAAAGATAATTGTTCACTTTAAGAAACAAAATGAAAACATACCTGGATCAAACTTGTCATCTCTCGTTTCACAGCTTTTTAATGCTAAGGGTCTACCAAAAGATCATGTTTTGTTCTTATAGAGATCAATCGCATGATTGACAACTAAGTTTGTTTTTCAAAATCCCCATGATAGAAAGTCTCTACGCACATGATGAACCCTTCCATAATCCCGAGTCACATCGGATATTAAGGTCTTTGTAGAAGTAAAGCAGGTAAGCATCCAAATGCAAAGGAGAATCCAACCTACCTTTCATTTTGTCATCAATAATCCGAAAGATAGGTTGGTAATTCTTCTCCAAATGGTCAGTAGCTTCCTTGATACACTTTTTGGCTTCTAGAATCTCACCATAAATAAATCCAAGAGAAAGTATTTTCTCTCCATCAGCCAGTCTTAAAACCTTCACCATAGGGCTGAATACTTTCAAAACAACCATCATACTACTCCAAAATGAATAACTCATAACAATATTAGCCGCAAGCTTACTCTTAGCACACTTAGAAGGCTTACAATCATGCCACTCATCATTGTTAAAAATGTTCATAAGTTGTGCCTTCTTCTCGTACAAACTATTTAGCGTCAAGAAGCAAGTGACAAATCTCGTTGCTCCTGGCCTTACAATATCCCTCTTCTTTGTATGTGTTCTCATCATGGGAAATGTTTTATGATGAGCATATATGAAGATGGTGACAGCCTTTCCTTGTTCTATGACTTTACCAAACCCAGCAACTTAGAAATACATTCAACCATTAAATCAACTGCGTGAGCAGCACATCCAGTCCAAAAATTTCTTGGTCTCTTCTCTTTAAGAAGCTTTGCCGCTGCTATATTGTTGGTCGCATTATCTGTCACAACCTAGACAACCTTCTCAGCTCCCAAATCTTCTATATATTTGTCTATGTAACTGAAGATATACTCACCCGTGTGAAAATCTTTAGAAGCCTCCTTAGAAGAAAGAAAGAATGTACCTCCTCTTGAGTTAAGGTATCCGGATTCGCCGGATCCGTGATTTTAGTATCCGTATCCGAATTCAGATTCTTGTCTTCAGGTATCCGGACTTTGGATATCCGTCTAGATACTGTGATACCTGCGGATATCCGGATTCGAATCTAGATCCGTAAAAATAATTTTAAAAATAACAAATATTGTAAAAATATAAAATTCTAAAAATAATACATAAATTAAATATTTACACAAAATTTATGAATATATATACGACATACAATATTAGAAAAATTAAAATATAATACTATAAACTTTTTAATGTATAAATGATAATATCAAATATAATTATTAATAAAATTAAAAATTTAATATATTTTAAAAACACGGATCGAGATCCAAATATCTGGACCTAAAAATTAAGATATTCAAATCCGGTTTGGACGGATATGAGATTTTACTATCCGGATCCGGATCAGGACACCTCAGATATCCTATTTTTGGAGCGGATCCAGAGCGGATCTCGGATCGGATCCAGATCCCGAATAATAAGTTTCAAGCCTAATCACTGAGCAACCTTCTCTATCCCCTTTTTCTTCTAGGGACTTTAATATTTACCTTGTCTTTTGTTTCTCTTCATTAAGCAGTGGTTCTCTCAACTGTTATTGAGTTGGAGGTATCCACTCGGGTCCAAACTGTTCTAATGCTTCACAGAATAACCTAAACACTTCATTGTCAATAGCATTAAACGTACTGTTTGACTGATATACCCACCGAGCACATTATTGGTGTACATCATGTGTATTCTTTTTTTGAAATAGCTTTATGGATACTTTATTGTCATCTCTGTGAAGCCAAAGAAGCTTCAGGGTTAATGGAGGTAGCAAACTGATCAATGAGACTTCCAAGCTCACTTTCCAATTCTTCAATGTTGACGCCCTTGTTTATATTTTACAGGTGGAGGTGTATCTGAAGGTGAATTTTAAACCAGATGAACGATTGAGATGGGGAATAAACTCAATCATTTCAACTGATTCAAGGTGCTAGATGAAAGAGAAACACAACAATCAAGCATAAACTTATTATTACTATTCATTTTTTTTTGTTATTAAAAATTTATAGAAGAACACGAGTTAAATATTTGTGCACAAAATGGTTTGAGAATTTCTTACCTCGAATTCGATTTAATAACAAGAGGAGAAGGATACCAGTACTCGAGTTCACTGTCGCTATGTTAAAATTTTGGTCTTGAATTTATGGTAGAACAAATGTAACTTGCAGTTCGGTTTTACAAATATCTCAAGGGAAGATGAAGTGACTAAACAAATATATTGTGTTCAGATATTTAAGTTGGGCCAGACAATATTAAAATTAAGTCATTAATAATGGACTTGGTTGGGCTAAATAAATTGGGTGAGTAATGGGTTTGCATTAAAAATGGACTAAACATGGAATTGTGCGTTGTATTATACGGACACGATACATTACTCGTAGAACGTCACCGAACATGTTCAACTCGCCACGGTAGGTGACCATGGAGCGATTACGCAAACGTATAATCAGCTAGGCGCCAAAGATTTTGAACAGAGGTTCATCATAGTGTTATGGTGGTTATTCATTATCTAAAATGTTATCCTTTTTGATAATGTGCTGATTTTTATGGCTTTGACATGTTTGGTAGTTCATGCTATTGTGAACTACTTAACTTGATTGGAGTTTACATGCTCTAGTTTCAGTCCATATTTGGAATCTTACTAAGTGTTATGCGTGCAACGCTCCATGACCTATCAAGTTACTTGAAAATCCGAATAAACTCGGATAGCAATTTTTAATAAGTTATCATTTTAAATATATAAGAAATTCATCAATACTAAATTATATCATATATTATAATTGTTGTTTCTTCATTCACATCTAACAGAAAAGACAAAAGTAATCTACTCATGAGAATCATCCAAAATATATAGTTTTGATCTAGAGAATAAACAAAAATTTGCAAGGATTGTATCTTCTAATCCTATTCTTCTTCAATGATTAGCAAAATATGTAATCAAGATTGTAGATTGGTCTCGTCTATGTGTTTTAGTTTTTCACAAAGTCTTGTGTATGTGTTAAAAGTTAAATTTTGGTAACTTACAAACATGAAAAGAAAGAGACAAAGAACAAGTAAATTAAACAAACAACTTAAAGTTCAGAACATAAAAAAATAGACATGATATTCTTGGTACCTCGCTAAGCAGTTGATGAGTCACTAGTGGCAGACCCGTGACATTTTTAACTAGTGTCAATGCATAAGTAAAATATTAATATTTTTTTAAAAAATGTAAAAATATAAAATTGTAAAAGTATCCTACGATCTTTCATATCCTGAAATATTTTCATCACTCTCATTTGTAATTTTATCGAGTACAACTTTTTCGACAAAAAATAATCATTGAAAAATTGATCTCCAAACCGACTTCGTCGACCTGTCTTTACAATCTTCATGGCTGAAAAACTTCTCTCAAAAGTTGTAGTGACAACATGCAAAATCAAAATCAACTTCAGAAGCCTATAAACCAAAGGAAATGACATATGCTTTCGTGTTTCCACCAAAGTAGGAGCAAATTCTCCAAGATCTTGTAAATGACTAAACCTCTTGTCATTTCGAATGTTATCAATATAGATATCTAACTATTGGTCAAGAGATATGCATTCTCCATGACTAAAGTCGGATGAGTATAATGTCGTTAACCTCATCAATTTTTGTATGGTCAAACTGAGATAACTAATCGATGAGAGATAAAGCAGTAGAACAAATAAGTAGTTCAATGTTTACCTCATTGAAGAGATCGTTGAGTTCTTGAAGCTGCAATTCCAAAATTGCATATAAGCAATTGACATTATAGTGATGTTCATTTGTTAACTCTTTTCTCCTTGGACACCTTGTGCCAGCGAAACCTTCATGCATGTCAAATTCTTTAATACCGTGTTTCTTACAGACAGAAGAAACTTTATTCATAAGAGAAATTCATCCCTCATATCTAAATTTCTGCAATTGTCTTTTCGTTATTATGCTAAACACTGCATTCAAAATATCTTGGTCTCTGTTTTGCAGGGCCAGAGACAAATTATTCGTGACTCCTAAAAGATGCTCAATCACTTGTAAAAAAAATCAAAGCTATCGACATATATGAGAAGGCCATGTACTTGTCTTCTTTTCAATTCATATGCGTCATCATTCTGAAAACATTCGAGCACCTTACAATATAAGAAAAACACTCAACCACACACATTAAAGTTCTATAGTGAGAGCCTCAATGAGTAATCCATTGTCTTTGAACAAGAACTTCTTGGTTAACCCTTTTCCAGTTTTGTTCACCATCAGTAACCTCTTTCTCAATTGTTTCTCTATGACTATCTCGGAGTGATATTGTAATATTCCTCACGACCGGATAAGATTTTGGTCGAGAAAAATACTGCTAGACCAGTTTGGAGATGTCCGACCATAATTAAAATAAAATCGAGCAGGTAAGGATTTAATTCTACCCTTGTCCATGAAATTACCCGATACCTTTTACCTATACCTAGGGTACCACTTGTTGAACTTTGTTCGCTCTCCCTTACAATTAGTCCCTAACCAAGTGTTTGGCTATTTGGGTAGAGCCTACACTTTTTAGTTACCTGGACCGTTAAAACACCTGAGAGGTCCAATCACAGGTTTGCTTCTTATCACATTGTGTGTTGTGTTAATTTTACAAAAAAATTTATGAATAATTGAATAAATAAATGGAAGTGTGATCTAGGTGTCGTAAGAGACATTTTCTATGGATGGAGGTTTCCGCCCATATTGTGTTTGATTCGGGAACAACACATAAATATAGTTCCCGGATAGTGTCATTGTTTTAGCGGGGATTCGCTTTGGTGAATTCAAGTATACCGTTCTTATTCGTGGAAGTACCGGCTGCCATTTAGAATTATGGTATGCCTTCGTATGCCATCCCCATTCCTTAGTACTTCCATTAGAGCGGAATGTTTCTATCTAGAGTGAGATTGACTATCTAGTTACCGAGCTCAGTTAGGATGTGCTAGAAGAAAGAAGTTCTTTGGAGAATACTAGTCACCGTTGGCCTACAATGGTAAAATTATCAAGTGTTGAAGCGTCACTCATACCTGGCTTGGAGAGTTAAAAATCTTGAGTAATGTGAACATAGAAGATAAAAAGAAGCAGAGAATAGAGGATAGTCTGATAATCAAAGAATTCAAGGATATGCTTAAGGCGCCAGAATGATTGTCGACAACTAGAAGTTTCATATTCAGTAGTCATCTTGGAATTGGATTCACTGCAATAGCCTAGACATCTCAGCAAGTTGTTCAAATCGAGCAAAGTAGCAGATAAACGATTTGTTTGGAGAAAGGTTTCGTTTGATTTAGTTCTTTGCCATGGAGTGTACCCATGTAAGTGATAAAGAAGAAGAACTAGAGTTTGCGGTTATGTTTGTCTATAGTTAATTCAATTAATTCAAGGACGTGACCATCAAGGTCAAGTATCAAGTTCTAGAATTGAAGAGTGATTAAGATCAGTCGCAAGGTGCATTTTTATTTCAAGGACGTTCAATGGACGCTTCAAGATTTAGTAAATGCTACTGCTAGGAAATGGGAAGTGGAATCCATTAGTCAGCAAGTTGAAACAAGGAATTTTTGCACATTTAGTAAAGATTGCTACTATTATAGAGTAGTCGTGTTCAACCTCAGCTATAGAGATTTGAAGTTCTTTGGATTGGTCGGCTACTATCAGGATTTTTTTCCAGGAGTTGGCAACCATATCTAACCTCTTAGTTGATCAGTTTAGAAAGGTATTACCCTTGAATGTGGTAAAAGGATTGGAGAAGCACGCAATCAGTAACCGACAGATTTGATGTCTACGCATATCTTAGATTGCATAAGCCTAACCAGACATATACTATTGCATGAACGTATCATGTGTTGGCTTAGGTGAATGTTGACAAAGGACGATAGGGTAATCGTCTATGCATCAAGGGAGCTAAACAAGGATAAGGTAAATTATCCGATGCATGAGATGAAGTTGGTTGCGATTTTGTTTGGACATCAAATTTCGCAACCATTTCAGTATGGAAAAAAGGATGCAAGTGTTCAAAGATTAAAAAAAAAGCCCTTCAAAAAGCAAATTCAGTTGTTATGCTTAGAGGAGAGAAAATTTTGTGTCGATATTGAAACTCAAGAATCATTAATTTGAATTTGGAGTGATTGTTTGGATGCCCTTATATGGAGAGAGTGAAAAGTCTTTAAGATTGCAAGTAGTACTCAAGATGGCTTACTCGTTTATATCTGAGGAACTCAGCTGAAGAATGAGAACTTAAGGAAACCATGTAAGGAATTTAATGAAGAGAATTTCAGAGAACAATATGAGAACGGTGCCATGTACAAATTCAGTAAGAGGACACGTGGGAGAAGGAACCTAAGTCCTACCTGAAGTTAAGCATGTTAATTAAAAATGGATGTTAAGTGAACCCTGAGAGAGATTGATGAATGGAGGAAAAGGTATGACCATAAGGCAAATGGAAATGCCAAGGTTGTTAAGATATCAGAGGATGTATCAATACATGAAGTCTGGAATCGGCGTGCAAGAGTACGCAATTGGTGAATAGAGCTTGAATAGACAGACTTATTGGATCCTTAGTTGCTGGACAGGATAAAGAAATAAGAAAGCAATGGAACCGGACTTGGCAATGGGAAACGTAAGAGAGATTAAGTTTTTCAGATAATTATGAGGTTCTTAGATAGATTAGAGGTGTATAGAATCTTAAGGGAATTTATTTTGGGAATGGATGAGTGTGTGTAATTGAGAGTAGCACCCTTGGTTTGGATCATGTTAGCGTGATTGATCGTGCATGTTCTTATTTGATTGTTGCACGGTTAATCAAGTTGACATTACCAGGCCTGAGATGTTACTTTCACGTATTGCACATCACCTAGTATCCCACATTTCCATGTTGTCAATATGAGAGAGAGAGACAAATCAAAAAGTTTTAGAAGCGATGGTATTAAGAGACTCAAGGCTGTCAAAAGAAGTATGTAAACCGTAGTGAAGAGAGTTGTGTTACAGTAACACATTTATTTCTTCTTTAAGGTGTTTGCTCAAAAAAGAAAGGATTGTTTGTAAGAGTTGGGGAAATCGGCGATCTGTTATATTGATTTGTTTCGAGTAGTGAGTTTATCAGAGTTGGAAAGGTTATCTATTGACTAGAACTTCTTTTAGATATATCATTGAAAATATGTGAGGCAATGCTGCATAAGTTTATATCAGAATCAATAGCACTACTGAAACCCAAAAATTGGCAACTCAATTTAGCCTATCCTAAAGATACTTTGCAGAAAGGTGAGCACCATATCAAAAGATTGGAGAATCTGAAAATTTTCACTACAAGAAAACAATTACTTAGCGAGGGCCGATTTCGTGGCTATTTCCTCGTAAAAGAGGGTTTACGAGGAAATAACCACGAAATGGTAAACCTCGTGCCACGTTCGTCGTAAAGACATTTTCCTCGCTAAATCCACGCAAGGTTACGAGGAACTGTTTCCTCGTAAAGTCGGGCCTAAATTTCCTCGTAAAAGACACGCAACATATCCACACACAACACACACTAACTTTTCCTCGCTAATTACATGTAATTGTTTCCTTGTAAAATACTCGCTAACCTTTCCTTGTTAAATCCATGTAACCTCCTCCTCATAAGACTCTCGTTATTTTTCGTCGTAACACCCACGTAAACCTTTCCACGTAAATCCCACGATACATTCCGTAGTTAATTCCTCGTAGAATTAACGAGTAATTAACTTCGAAACTTATTTTTCCCTGTATTGATAATTATATTAAATATAATAACATATATAAAAAATATTTTATTGAAATAAAATAAAATTAATAAAATAGAACGAAAATATTTTATAAATATTTAAGTTTTATACAATTTATATTACAATAAAAGGAAACAATTGAGCTATGGGTTCTGGGAGTCGTCGTTCCTTCTGTCCATCTCGTTCTGGAGGTCTGGGTTTGGAATGCCCAATTTTCTCCATCTCGCTGCTAACATTAGCTCCAATTGCGGATTTCCAGGCGCTAGAACGTCCAGGAAACTCTCGAGGGAACCCATTTGAGCTTGCGTCGCGTGCAACTCCGCACACAACTGAGCAGTCTCATCTTCCCGTCGCTGAGCATAAGACGATGTCGCTCTTGGGACATCATTAATGGAACTAATCCCCAATCTACGTCCCTTTTTATTAGGGACGACCTTTAAAAATATAAAAATTAATGTTAGCCAACCATCAGTTACTTTGACCAAGCAGATGAGTATAAGTTCAGAGACTCCATTGTCCAGTAAAGTGTGTACAGCTATGTTTTGAGAATTCAGGGATGAATTCTTTTGAGGGGGGAAGAATGTAATAATCTTCATGATCGGATAAGATTTTGGTCGAGAAAAGTACCGTTTGACCAATTTGGAGATGGTCCGACCATAATTAAAATAAAATTGAGCAAGTAAGTTAATACTCTATGGTACTTTCTAGTGGTCTAATGACTATCTTATGATAGTTCTCGTCGAGTGTTTGATGATCAGGTTGTGTATTAAATATTATGGTCGAGTGTATATTTAGCTGAACAAGATTTTCCGAAAGCAAGACGTGAGCCGAAGGATAAGAAATATTTGGTTGAATAATTGTTCAGAATTATCCAGCAGCTTTCTAAATTACTCTGACCCGTCATGTACTTCACCTTCTCAGCTGCTTGATCAGTGACCAAGTCACATGCCATGCACCTTCCTATTTGCTTGCTTCTGTAGTAAATGGCAAATGAAAGTCACAAGCTGCATGTCTACTTGCTTGCTTCCTTGTTGGACCAGAACATGTGAGAAGCACATGAATGAGTTAAGCTTTCTTCATTTGAAGGAAAGGAAAGCAGCTTGGCTGCTGGGAGTGATGAAGCAGCTCTCCACCTGTCCACTCTCAGCCTTTCTTTGTGTTAAGTAAACCCTGAGATGAAGAAACCCCATATGGTATAAAATACCATCATCTCTCCTCCTGGACGTTCTGAAACATAAAGAAAAACCAGAGCAAAATTCAGAGAAAATCAGTGAGAAAGAAGAAGAGAAAAATCAGATAAAAATTCAAGAAGGACCTTGGAAGAGTTTCTTTCAAACCTTGCCCAGTCTGTTGTTGTGTGGAAGATCAGAAGGTGAGATATCCAGATTAAACCCTAGCTCTTTATCTGTTTCTAATCTGAACCGAAGCTTGATGTGTCTTTGAAAACAGTCCAGCAGTGAGCTAATCTTTAAGAAGAGAACCATCTGAGTCCTACTAATCGTTTGGATTTTGGGTAAGCTTCATCACCTTGCCTCAGTCAATATCTGATCAGAACTGGATCATGTTTAGCTAGGTTCTTGGTCGGATCAGTTGTTTTACGGCTCAGTCTTGTTTAGTTTCGGTTTGGATATATCTCTTTGAACCGCTAGCAAAACTGATGTCAACTGTTCAGACCTAATCCGAACTGAACTTATCTTGTCCTGAATCCAAATTGTATGAAGCAAGCTGATCTGATCTAGGATGAGTAGAACCGATCTTGAACTAAGTTGATTTAAGTTGTTTAGCTTGGACCCAACTATTGGATTAGTAATGTTCTGAACCGAACAGATTTTATCTTGTCTTGAACTGATCTGAGCCGAGCTGTCTATCGTTCGATATTGTCATGTACTCATCTAGTTTGAGTTGAACTGAATTGTTATGAGCAGAGCTGAACTGACCAAGCTTAGTGAACTGTTTAGCCTTGAAATATTTTGTTGGACTAATGATCCTATGATCTGAACTGTTATGTTCTAGGGCAGTGGACGAGTGAAGACTTAGGCATCCATTTGATCCCATCCACTGAACCGTGTACTGTCAATACTTGGTTGACGAGTTAAGATAGCATTCCAGTCGATCCTTGGAGCCATTTAGTCTCTTGGTTTGAATTCAGATGGTCAAGGAGAGTGGTAAGATCAGTCGGACTCGTCCATGTGATCGTTCTGAATCTGAAGTGTATCGGAAGTGGAGTGTGATTAGCTTGAGCTCGTGTCTAGTCTTCCTTAGCCAATCTCATGGATTCAAAGGTGAGTCTAGATAGATATTGATGAGTTATGAATGAGTATTACTTGATTGTATACTTAATATTGTTGACTAATAAGCAAAGTATTTTAATCTATAATGAAATATGAAGTGTTTACCTTGTGTAAACACATAAGGATTATTATGAATTATTCTTTGAGGTTTATCCTGAGCCTTAGTACTTTTTCTCAAGTACAAATATATAAGTATATTATTAAGTATATGAGCATGAATCATGTGAAGTCTTATCATATTCACTCTTCCTAAAGTCCCCGCATTATCGTGACTTGGTCCTGCGAATGGAACAAGGTCATGAAGACACGATGATGGGGTAGCACCCTGGAGGCCGTGTACTGCATGACGATGCAGTCTCAAATGTTCATAAGGATGTTTGAGGATGATGGTAATGCTAACTCACTAGGCTCAGTTAGCCTTTGTGGTTTATCGGGTCTAGTATATATATTGTATATATATATGAGTGAATGGCGGGTGACATGGAGGTGATGTTTAAGATATGATTCACATCGATGGAATGATAGGCCTTATATATATAATAATTATGGAATATATTTCCACTGCATTCAAATGGTGTCGACTGCTCGGGATACTATTAATATGTGTTGGGGGTGCGGGATTAGACTCACTGAGTAAACTAGTTACTCATGACTCATTTGTGATGCATGTAGCCAGTAGGCGGGATACCTTTACTCTAGGACGGGAAGGAACAACATTAGCCAGTGGTAGTTTTATTATCCTTGCAAAGTAGTTTTGATATATCTTATGTATAAAGTTTGTTGACCAAAAACCTCGAGGTTAATCCTTAACATTTTGTTAGACGCTTTTGAAATAATATTATATAATGCATTAAAGAATGTTTCTTTAAGTACGAGTTCCATATGATATTAGTCCCTGTCCGGATGAACTAACTATTGGGTATTACTCAGTCTGGTTGAAAATCCTTGGGTTGTACTTAATAGGATATGTGTACTTAGGCGATTGGCTTAAGGTACCTGGATCTATTCTGGGAACTTCAGGTTAATCATTTATGTACACATTGTGGCCTCTCGGTTTGGTTTAAGTTACTAGTGATTGACTGTGCATGTTTTTGTTTGATTGTTGCATGGCCGGTCGAGTCAACTTGTACGTAGACCAGATCGGGGGTGTCACAGATATAGCCTATTTATTACCAGTTTTAGGCCATGTTATAGGCTCTATTTAAGGTCTATTATGTGTGTTTAGGCTATGTTTTAAGGTCTTTACAGGTCCAGGTACGTTTTGGAGATATTTGGAGCTTTTGGAGCATTTAGAGGAGAATAATCTGTAGCTGATCATTGAGAGAGTCGCTGTAGGAACCCGTATATAAAAAAAAATTTATGGTCGAGTATCTTTTTGGTGGTCGAGTTGTGGGCGATCGGGAAGTTTCGATCTATGAGATGGTCGAAAAAGTCGAAGAATTGATCGTGAGAGAACCATGAGTCGATTAAGCTGCTCAACCATGGTTTGACAAAGTGTTAGATTGATCAGACGGACGTTTTGGAAGCTTATCATTTTTGGAAGCACGACGTTTTAGAAGCTCGACGTTTTTGAAATCCGACGTTTCTTAACCACAAAGTTTTATCAGAAAATCGTCATATCAGTAAATTATTATTCTGAAGACATTATAAGTCGGAAGCAGGACGGGAATTAAGCAGGACGGGAAGTAAGCAGGACGGGAAGTAAGCACGACGGGATCAAAGCACTACGGGAAAACCGAAACTGAAGAAAAACCCTAATTTTGATATTATAAATTTCTCGAGGAAGCCGAAGGCTCGGGAAATATTTTATATCAAGTTTAGATATCATATGGAATTTATTAAAAATATTCAGATCATCAGAACGGGCGTAGAAAAATATTCGGGATTGATCACGGATCGAAAATTCGCCGGAAGGATCGAAATCAGTCGAATGCACCGAGAAGCTCAGGATGGCCTTATCTATGAGATAAGGACGTGGTGTCAACTTCCTGGCATGGTAGGTGGAAAGGGAAGCACGAGGTGTTGATGCACATGCGACCACAACATGCGAAGTGACACACTGAAGCACGAGGTGCCGCATAACCTGCGATCGAAGCATGCGGAGCGACATGTGTGAGCTGTGGTGTCAACCTGCATGAACCCAGGCTGTGTATCAGACATGTGGGGGGCGTTTTGTCATCTGGCATGACATCCTGGTCATGCAGCCAGACATGTGGAGCACGAGGTGCCGCGACGCATGCGTCCGGAGCCATGCGAAGCGACACATGGACTGCCACACAGCTTGAATATGATTGGTTGCTGCATCCTATAAATAGCCCATGACCCCAGCTTATTTTAACACATCCAGACAACCTGAAAGCAGTGAAAAACGTGAGAGAGAAAGTAAGAGAAAGAAAGTTATAGTTTCGATCTTTTCCGAGTCTTCTCGGTAGTTTTAGAGAGTTTTCGAGAACAGTTACTCTGCTCGATTTGAGTCCACATCTGAAGAAGGTTCTGCCCAACTCAAGATCAGTACAGACGTGGATCTACTTGGGAAGGTCAAGAAAGGGTTCAGATTGCAGAAGACGGGTCCGGGGTCAAGGCCACGAGTCAACCAAAAACAGTGAGTTATAATCAATTGTTTGCTGAGTTGTTTTTCATGCAGGTTCCCGTTACTTGGAAGTTGGATCTGGGCAGGGGGCCGGGTCTAAACTGAGTAACGGTTTGGTTAGTTAATAGTTGAGGTTAGATTGATTGAGTGGATAGCATGCTTAAGTATTGCTTGAGAATCGTAGTAGCATGCTAATCGTTAGGTTGATTGGTTAGTTAGAGAACGTTGAATGCTTAGATGATATTGCTAGGTTGTGGATAGTTAGTTATTCTGGAATCAGTCTTGGTGCTAGATTCTAGAATATATTTGATTGTGTTTGGTTGTGATTATACTTAGAACCTTGGTTATATTACCGGGTTTAGTATTAGTTATATTGGCCGACAACATTGTGTAACCCACAATGCTAGGCATGTATAGGGGTGAGTTAGTGTTCCTTCAGACCTCGTACCTTGCGGGTTCAAGGAAACCCCTTATTCGCTGGATTGGGAAGACTCAGAGAGACGGGGTCATGGCCTATGGCTGAATGATTACACGATGGTGTACTGTGGCAGTGACCCGAAGGACTGTGGGCTGTCGCGCGGTGACCCGAATGACTGTGGGCCGCAGTCGGTTGAAAGTTCCTTCTTCCGGCCTTCGTGGTAGGAAGTTAGGATGTTGCCGATAGTGAAGGAGGAACCTAACGTCACCGGGCCCGAGTTAGATATATATATTATTTAGTATAAAGGGATTGGTAAATCCTGGTTTAAGTTGAGATCGATTTGTAAGCTTTAACAATTATCTTATAGTATCAATAATTTGATCGCTATTATTTTCTGCTGCGGATTTCTGATTTGCCTATATTATTACTACTGATTTATGCTCTTAGGTGAATTTTTCGCTTTAGATTGTTTGGGGTGGGATAGCGAGGGGTGGTATTTGTTAGTTGGGGATTGTAACTCACTGAGTAATGCTAGATTACTCACACCTCACTCTTTGTTGTTTTCAGGTGACCAGTAGAGTTCGTAGAGGTCGCGGGAAGTTAGGCCGGCTGGTGTAGATTTTCATCTTTTTGCTTGCGACGTTTTCAGACTATAAGTATGTATCTTTTGCTTGCTTGGCATGCCACTACTTGTATGATATTTTGTGTGTTGTGAACCAGATATGATATAAAATAAATAAATCGATGTTTTATGTAAATGCCTGGTTGTATCTGATATTAGCTTTGTCCAAGTTAACACAACGTCAGATTGGGGTACGGGTTGAGAAGTCTTAGGCCTTGATCTGACGGGACGTGTTAGTGGACGGTCTGGCCTAGTCACGAATTGCACTCTTTGAGACCATGGCTGGATTGTTCCTAACCCGTCATGTAGCGCTTCTGAACTTTGGTAGAAAGTCGGTCCGTCGGTCATGTTCTTGTTTGATTGTTGGCTGAGGGTTCGACCTATACCTAGAACGGTTCGGGGGTTACAGAGGTGGTATCAGAGCATGGTTTCGTCCATGCGTGACACAAGTGCTTTTCAATGTTTTATCGAGTCAAAAGAGTCACAAAAAGATGTTTTAGGAAACCATCCACTTCCCGTATTAGGTTTAAATATGAATAGGACTTACCTTTTTATTTGCGTGCAGATGGCTAATCGTGGGACAGGTGATGATGGACGAGATCGGATATGGGGAGAGGGTAGGGATTCAGCAGGGAGAGGATTGGGTTACAGATCGGACCAGGATAATGGAGTTAGTGAGATGTTTGGACACGATAGGAGCCCTCCGCAGAGAACAAGATCTTTTCCTGTGTACGGTAACATGACAAGGGAAGACAGTTTGGCGAGTATCAGCCCAAGTCGTAATTGGGAGCAGAGACATCAACATGATCAATCCGCTGAATCAAACCCAAGGCAGGATCAGAACCGCGCCACAGAAAGACCACAAGATCAGGGAGCAGAGAACACCCTGAAGCTTTTACATGACGTGATAACCCAAGCACTCAGTAACCAGAACAGGCGTACTCATACCCCTGAAGTTTCCAAGCTATTATCTACCATGAAGAACATTGGATCATACAAGTTCAAGGAAGGATCAGATCCTATTGAAGCCGACAAGTGGATTACTATGATGGAGAAGAATTTTGAAGCCATGGAGTGTCCGGAAGAATATCAGAAGAAGATCGCTGTTTACTATTTGGAAGGCGACGCAACAGGATGGTGGGACAGCATAGAAAGGCAGCGTGGACATACCATTACATCATGGGAATCATTCAAGAGAGAGTTCGAGAGGAAGTACTTTCCTCCAGAAGCAAAGCATCGGTTGGAGCGTCAGTTTATGAACCTTGTTCAAGGAGATAGGCCAGTGAGGAGCTATCATTCAGAATTCACAAGGTTGAGGCGACATGTTTTTGATGGGCGTGAAGATGAAGGGACAATGATCCGTAACTTCATGTACGGATTAAAGCAGGAACTTGGAAGCCGTTTAGCTGGAAGCAACTTCAACAGCTTATCCGATCTGGTGGAGAGGGTTGTTAATGTTGAGACTGTGTTAGAGGCGGAAAGGAAGGTTACACAACATTCTGGAGGACACACCAAGTTCAACCAAGGAGAAAGACCGAATTACAACAGGGGTCCAAGATTCAACAAAGGCAAAGGACGAGGATTTGGAGGCCAAGGTAATTATCGGAGTAACTCTGGAGCATGTTACATATGTGGTCGGCAGGGACATATTTCAAGGTTTTGTCCCAACAACAACCGAAACAACCAGCAGGGTTACCAGCAGGGTTATCCACAAATAAGGATGGAAGATGTCACTTGTTACTTCTGTGGTAGGAAGGGCCATTATGCTTCATCATGTCCAAACAAGCCAATCCCTGCAACCCCTCTCGCGATCCGAGCTCCTCCTAGCCGTCCAGAAATTGAGCCAGCACCAAAGAAACAAAACCTAGGAGGTAAAGTTTATGCCTTAGGTTTAGAAAACCCAGACAATGCAGGATCTTCCAAGGGTCCCATAACAGGAACCATACATGTTTCTGGTAAACCCACACATGTATTGTTCGGCTCGGGGGCAACACATAGTTTTGTGACCCCTGAAGTAGCTGCCCAGTTTTGGGATTGTTTTGTGGTTGATAGGGTAAACGTGGCAGTCTTGACCCCTGCAAACCGAACCCTTCAAGCAGATCAGTGTATCAGGAATGTTCCAGTGGTCATTCAAGGCAAAGAGTTTGTGGCAGATTTGTTAGTTATGCCTTTGGAAGGGTACAAAGTAATCCTTGGAATGGACTGGTTATCAAGATATGAAGTTCAGATCGATTGTGAAAAGGGAAGGCTGTTATTTAGCCTAGGTAAACAACTAGAGATGGTATACTATGGAATCAGTCCTAGTATGACCGTGTCACTGATAGCAGCATTGAGAGTACAAGATTTGTTTCAAGACGGGGAAGTGTATTTGGTAACTTTATCGGTTAGTGGGGGAGCCACTAACGATGAAGTTAAGATTGAAGACATAGAAGTGGTCCAGGAGTTTGAGGATATATTTGCGCCACTAAAGGAATTACCTCCACCTCGGAGTAATCCCTTTACTATTACTTTGGAGCCTGAAGCGAAACCCATAGCTAAGGCACCGTATCGGATGGCACCTGCGGAGTTGGCTGAGCTAAAGAAACAATTGGAAGATTTATTGGAAAAGGGATTCATCAGATCAATTTCTTCACCTTGGGGAGCTCCTGTGTTGTTTGTGAAGAAGAAAGACGGAAGCATGAGGTTGTGTATCGATTATCGCGGTATCAACAACATCACCATAAAAGACAAGTATCCTCTTCCGAGGATAGATGAGCTGTTGGATCAACTCAAAGGAGCTAGTTGGTTTTCGAAGATTGATTTGGCATCAGGGTATCACCAAATTCCTATTGCCAAGTCGGATATTATGAAGACGGCATTTCGAACGAGGTATGGGCAGTATAAGTTTGTGGTTATGCCCTTTGGTCTCACAAACGCCCCTGCAGCTTTCATGCGTTTGATGAATGAAGTGTTTCAAAACTACCTTGATAAGTTTGTGATTATTTTCATTGACGACATTCTGGTGTACTCGAGGAGTACGGAGGAACACAAAGAGCATCTGAGATTGGTTATGGAGAGGTTATGAAGTCAGAAGCTGTTCGCCAAGTTCAGCAAGTGCTCGTTTTGGAAGAGAGAGATAGGATTCTTGGGTCACATAGTATCAGGAGACGGCGTGGCTGCTGATCCAGAAAAGGTCCAAGCCATACGAGAATGGCCTCGACCTACCACTGTGACAGAAGTGAGGAGTTTTCTCGGACTTGCGGGTTATTATCGAAAGTTTGTTAAGGACTTTTCCTCCATTGCAAAGCCTTTAACTAAACTTACCGGTAAAGGAGTACCTTTCATATGGATGGAAGAAACAGAGAATGCATTCAAGACATTGAAGGAAGCTCTCACCACTGCACCAGTGTTAGCTTTGCCCGAGCAAGGTAAACCTTACACGGTATACACAGATGCTTTACGAGTTGGGTTAGGTTGTGTGCTTATGCAAGATGGGAGAGTCATTTCATATGCTTCACGAAAACTAAGGAAGCATGAAGATAACTACAGTACACATGACTTGGAGTTAGCGGCTGTAGTATTTGCTTTGCAAATTTGGAGATCGTACTTGTACGGAGAAGAAGTAGAGGTATACACGGACCATCAAAGTCTTAAATACCTCTTCACCCAGCCAGAACTCAACCTGCGTCAGCGTAGGTGGATGGAGTTTGTGGCCGACTATGACCTAAAGTTTCATTATCATCCAGGTAGAGCGAATGTTGTTGCGGATGCCTTAAGTCGAAGGAAGATGGACGCAGATTTAGAAAAAGAAGTGGAGCTGTTAAACCAAGAGTTGAAACAAGTGAATTTGGTCGCTTTAGAAGGACAGACAAGCGAACCATTGGGAGTACAAGCAGTGAACCAGGCCAGTTTGATTCAAAAGATTCGAGAAGAACAACTAAATGACGAGAAACTGCAGAAGATTGCTGAAGATATCAGAGGGCAAGCCGGACCAAATAGTGCTGGATATTACTTGGCGGAAGATGGAACCTTGCTAATTAATGGAAGGATCACGGTTCCTAAAAGGCAAGGGCTGAGAGATGAGATACCAAGGATGGCACACCATTCCTTACTTAGTATCCATCCTGGAAGTTCAAAGATGTATAAAGATGTGAGAAGATATTATCATTGGCCGGGCATGAAGAGAGCGGTAGCGCAATGGGTTGCACAATGTGCAAATTGTCAACAAGTTAAAGCCGAGCATCAAGTACCAGGAGGATTGTTACAGAGTCTTCCGATATCTCAATGGAAATGGGACTCGATTTCCATGGATTTCATCACTGGATACCCACTGCTCCAGGTAGATCGAACAACTCAATATGGGTGATTGTGGATAGGTTAACCAAGGTTACACACTTGTTGCCGATGCGGGATACGGATAAAGTTGAAGTATTGGCTGAGATGTACATTGACGAAATTTTGAAGTTACATGGTGTACCTTCAGACATCGTCTCAGATCGTGACCCTAGGTTCACAGCAGCATTTTGGGAAGCACTACAGGAGGCCTTGGGGACGAAACTGTTCAGAAGCACTGCGTTCCACCCAGAGACAGGCGGCCAAACGGCGAGAACCATTCGGACCATCGAGGACATGCTACGGATGTGTATCCTCGATTGGGCAGGAAACTGGGAGAAGCATCTACAGTTGGTCGAGTTCTCATATATCAACAGTTATCATTCAAGTATAAAGATGTCACCCTATGAAGCACTGTACGGAAGGCCATGCAAAACACCTTTGTGTTGGACGGAAGTGGGAGAAAGAAGAATGTTTGGATCACCAATCGTTCAGGAGACCATGATTAAGCTGGAGACGATTCAAACCAATATGAAGAAGACTCAAGACCGTCAGAAGAAGTACGCCGATCAATCAAGGAGAGAGGTAACTTTTGAGATAGGAGATTGGGTCTACTTGAAGGTCACCGCACAAAAAGGGAAAGACAAATTTGGTAAGGTCGGGAAACTCGCGGTTAGGTTCATTGGTCCATACAAGATCATTGGGAAGGTTGGTGAGGTAGCATATCGATTGGACCTGCCTGATGATATGCATCTACATCTGGTTTTCCATGTTTCCATGCTTCGGAAACATATACGTGATCTAAGTGTTGTGGAGCCCGAGAGAATTGAAGAGCTAAGGACAAATCTCACCTATCCAGAAGGACCAATCAGAGTAGGGGAAACGCGTATTCGAAGACTGAAGAATCAGAGATTGCCCAAGTGCAAGTATTCTGGGGAAAACAAAACAGAATTCATGTCACTTGGGAGGATGAAGCAAGATTCAAAGCTAATCACCCTGAGTTTTTCAGAGAGGATGTTGTGATAGAAGAAGGAGGCTCCTCAGTACCTTAGAATTCGGGGACGAATTCTATTAAGGGGGGGGGGAGAATGTAGGAACCCGTATATAAAAAAAAAATTATGGTCGAGTATATTTTTGGTGGTCGAGTTGCGGGCGATCGGGAAGTTTTGATCTGTGAGATGGTCGAAAAAGTCGAAGAATTGATCGTGAGAGAACCATGAGTTGATTAAGCTGCTCGACCATGGTTTGACAAAGTGTTAGATTTATCAGACGGACGTTTTGGAAGCTTATCATTTATGGAAGCACGACATTTTAGAAGCTCGACGTTTTTGAAACCCGACGTTTCTTAACCACGAAGTTTTCTCGGAAAATCGTCATATCAGTAAATTATTATTCTGAAGACATTATAAGTCGGAAGCAGGATGGGAATTAAGTAGGACGGGAAGTAAGCACGACGGGATCGAAGGACGGGAAGTAAGCACGACGAGAAAACCGAAACTGAAGAAAAACCCTTATTTCAATATTATAAATTTCTCGAGGAAGCCGAAGGCTCGGGAAATATTTTATATCAAGCTTAGATATCATATGGAATTTATTAAAAATATTCAGATCATCAGAACGGGCGTAGAAAAATATTCGGGATTGATCACGGATCGAAAATTCGCCGGAAGGATCGAAATCAGTCGAATGCACCGAGAAGCTCGAGATGGCCTTATCTATGAGATAAATACGTGGTGTCAACTGCCTGGCATGGTAGGTGGTAAGGGAAGCACGAGGTGTTGATGCACATGCGACCGCAACATGCGAATTGACACACTGAAGCACGAGGTGCCGCATAACCTGCGATCGAAGCATGCAGAGCGACATGTGTGAGCTGTGGTGTCAACCTGCATGAACCCAGGCTGTGTATCAGACATGTGGGGGGCGTTTTGTCATCTGGCATGACATCCTGGTCATGCAGCCAGACATGTGGAGCACGAGGTGCCGCGACGCATGCGTCCGGAGCCATGCGAAGCGACACATGGACTGCCACACAGCTTGAATATGATTGGTTGCTGCATCCTATAAATAGCCCATGACCCCAGCTTATTTTAACACATCCAGACAACCTGAAAGCAGTGAAAAACGTGAGAGAGAAAGTAAGAGAAAGAAAGTTATAGTTTCGATCTTTTCCGAGTCTTCTCGGTAGTTTTAGAGAGTTTTCGAGAACAGTTACTCTGCTCGATTTGAGTCTACATCTGAAGAAGGTTCTGCCCAACTCAAGATCAGTACAGACGTGGATCTACTTGGGAAGGTCAAGAAAGGGTTCGGATTGCAGAAGACGGGTCCAGGGTCAAGGCCACGAGTCAACCAAAAACAGTGAGTTATAATCAATTGTTTGCTGAGTTGTTTTTCATGCAGGTTCCCGTTACTTGGAAGTTGGATCTGGGCAGGAGGCCGGGTCTAAACTAAGTAACGGTTTGGTTAGTTAATAGTTGAGGTTTTATTGATTGAGTGGATAGCATGCTTAAGTATTGCTTGAGAATCGTAGTAGCATGCTAATCGTTAGGTTGATTGGTTAGTTAGAGAACGTTGAATGCTTAGATGATATTGCTAGGTTGTGGATAGTTAGTTATTCTGGAATCAGTCTTGGTGCTAGATTCTAGAATATATTTGATTGTGTTTGGTTGTGATTATACTTAGAACCTTGGTTATATTACCGCGTTTAGTATTAGTTATATTGGCCGACAACATTGTGTAACCCACAATGCTAGGCATGTATAGGGGTGAGTTAGTGTTCCTTCAGACCTCGTACCCGGCGGGTTCAAGGAAACCACTTATTCGTTGGATCGGGAAGTCTCAGAGAGACGGGGTCATGGCCTATGGCTGAGTGATTACACGACGGTGTAATGTGGCAGTGACCCGAAGGACTGTGGGCTGTCGCGCGGTGACCCAAATGACTGTGGGCCGCGGTCGGTTGAAAGTTCCTTCTTCCGGCCTTCGTGGTAGGAAGTTAGGATGTTGCCGATAGTGAAGGAGGAACCTAACGTCACCGGGGCCCGAGTTAGATATATATATTATTTAGTATAAAGGGATTGGTAAACCCTGGTTTAAGTTGAGATCGATTTGCAAGCTTTAGCAAATCAATAATTTGATCGCTATTATTTTCTGCTGCGGATTTCTGATTTGCCTATATTATTACTACTGATTTATGCTCTTAGGTGAATTTCTCGCTTTAGATTGTTTGGGGTGGGATAGCGAGGGGTGGTATTTGTTAGTTGGGGATTGTAACTCACTGAGTAATGCTAGATTACTCACACCTCACTCTTTGTTGTTTTCAGGTGACCAGTAGAGTTCGTAGAGGTCGCGGGAAGTTAGGCCGACTGGTGTAGATTTTCATCTTTTTGCTTGGACGTTTTCAGACTATAAGTATGTATCTTTTGCTCGCTTGGCATGCCACTACTTGTATGATATTTTGTGTGTTGTGAACCAGATATGACATAAAATAAATAAATCGATGTTTTATGTAAATGCCTGGTTGTATCTGATATTAGCTTTGTCCAAGTAAACACAACGTCAGATTGGGGTACGGGTTGAGAAGTCTTAGGCCTTGATCTGACGGGACGTGTTAGTGGACGGTCTGGCCTAGTCACGAATTGCACTCTTTGAGACCATGGCTGGATTGTTCCTAACCCGTCATGTAGCGCTTCTGAACTTTGGTAGAAAGTCGGTCCGTCGGTCATGTTCTTGTTTAATTGTTGGCTGAGGGTTCGACCTATACCTAGAACGGTTCGGGGGTGTTACAGTCGCAGTACAAGATTGCCGTCGATCGACGACACTATCTTGATGTCGACCGATGTTACATGACCAAGATCGATTGATGCTGAACACTTGCCATCGATCAATGACCAATTCGCAGACAGCCGATTTCAAGCCCAAGTTAGAGACAAGACACAAAATTACAAGATTACCCCTGGATGAGTTTTGACCTAGATTTTAGGGTTTTATATTTATACTTTATGTATGACACTAGTGTGTGGTGTGCACAGAAGAGAAACATTACGGTGAGAGGTTCTAGGGTTTTTAGTATTCTATTAGGGGAGAAGATTCATAACTCCAATATAACTACTCATATTGGAACCCCAATATTTTATCTATCCATCATATTAAGATTATTATTCTTACTTTGATTATGTCTGAGTAGTTATATACTAGATTTAGGGTTGAATGATAGCAATCATGGATTAGCCCAAAAGTAGGATTTCTAGGTTAGGTTAATATCCATCAATTGAGTTGTGCTTAATGCTTGCATTCTAGAGTAGCTAGCTAGGATCTCGAAAGTAGGACATGGACGACTACGAGAGTAGGTTTTGTGCCAGAATAGACTCCATTGAACTAGGTTGTTAGGCGCATGTAGAGCTGGTCTAATTAGCTTGGTGAACATATAAAATCTCGTTTACACTTCCTTTTAATTTCACCGTTCGATCGACACTAAGCATTCACCGTCGATCGACGGTCTTTCCTTTTGCTCACATACGAGAGTTGAAGTTAAAAGGGTCAGAATAGTTAATATTTAAGCTCTAGAATATTTACATATATGTGCTTCTTATTCCCTACAACTCATTAAGATTGAAACCCTAGATCTAACATATTTACATTTACATCTAGTTAGTTTATTAGCATATTTCCATATTGCATCTACACCTTCCAATAAGGAATCTTTCCTTAGACTGATTACTTGTTACCAATATATACAATCACTTAGTTTAACCTTTAGAAATAAGAAATCTATTGTATGCCATTGTTCCCTGTGGATTCGATCCCTAAGTACTACATCTGATATCTTTTGGCAAGAGTATTGTTCTGTGTGTTAGGATTAAGAGTTAATTTGACAGTTAATTGTTTAGGATATTTATACACTGCTAGAACAATAAACACACCCACGTCACGGAGCATATCTTTAATTTTAAATGAAGCTGCCACCACATTCAACAACATGGAAATCTTATCAAGAAGTCTCCAACACCAAAATGCTTTTTGGCAGCTGCCAAAGCAATTAAGTAAAGTTGATAAGCAAATGATTGAAGATAATATGCTGACGTGCTTTCCTTTGAGATTTATGACCTTAGCCCATTGAACTCACCCTTCATGTTACTTGCACCATCACAACCTTGACCTCTCATCTTTTTAATGCTTAATCCATACTTAGCAAACAAAGAATCAATTGCAGATTTCAAAGATGATGAAGATCACTTACACAAGTAAGACTTATAAATCTCTCTTTGATTATCCAACTTTGTCAACATAATGAAACACTACTGCCATTTGTTCTTTGTAAGAAACATCATCAGACTCATCCCTCAACAAACCAAATACATCATGATCAGTTCATTTAGTAATGCTTTTGACTAGCTCTTCCGCAAAACAATGCAAAATATCTTTATGAATCTTTGGAGAAGTCATCTGATTGTTTCCAGAAGCATTTCTTAAAACAACCTTACTCACAACATCATTTTGTTCAGCAATGTATTTGAAGAGTTCAACAAAGTTACCATTATTAGCAAATTCTTCTTTCTCTTCATAACCATGAAAAGGTAACCCTTGTCACAACAAGAATCTTGAAGCATCAAAGGAAGCATTTAAATAAATGCGATACTCATTCTTCATGATATCATCTTGTTTATGCAAAGCATCCTTGATAAACTAACATTGTTTCACTAAGTTTTCACACTTCATTACTGCATTGTTGTGAAAATTGTTAACACCTCATACATGTTATGAAATGTTTTTGAACTTATTCGAGCTATAAAACCATTAATGGTCCATGCATAATTTTGTCTACCTTTACCAGCATTATCTCTGAACAAGTAACAACATAGAAAAAGCTACATATTTTTTCACACTATATTCTAACCAATTGCGATACTGATTAGACTAAGAAGGATTAAAACACCTCAGTTACACCTCCTAGTAGTGATTGTTGAATATATGACCACGAGGCTGACATGGATCCCTGATCAAATATTTTTGGATTACCCCATTTCCTTGATTTGCATTATATTTTGATATTCTTTTGCTATCAACAAGATTTCATGGTTGATTATCCAAATCATCTTTTCTTTTCAATTTATCAAAAACTTTTTCCTATCTGCAATTAAAACAGAAACAACTAATCAATGGTTAAAAACAAGAAAAGTACAAATATAACTAAAAATCTAAATAGAGGCTCACCATTTACGATATGGTGATTAATAATCTGTTTTGGTTTTCTTAAAGAAGAAGAAGACAAATGAAGAAGTCCACGGTTTTTGATAACAAAATAAAGATGTTAATCTTCTAACCTAAATCTATTATAGCTTTAAGTTTAGAATGATTATTTAAGTATATTAAGATGTGTGTTAGTTAATGGGCTTGTAATATATTTTTATAATTTAATAACAAGAGAGTTGGTTACTTAATAGTTACAATTAATGGTGTGTCAAAAATGAAAATTAACGTGGTTCAATATTACAAACATGCATATACATTAACTATCTTTGTGTGCTTTAGGGCATCTCCAACCCTACTCCATATTCTCCTCCAAACACCATTTTGGAGTAAAATATATTTCAACCACACTTCATTTCCAACTCTAAAATGGAGTAATGACTAGGGTTACTCCATTTATGGAGTAATCTTAACCATTACTCCATTTTGGAGTTGAAGTTTTTTTATTTATGAATTAGTCCTCTAATTCTTTAATTTTTTTTATTTCTTACTTAAATAATATTTAAAAATAATACAATAACATGACAAGTAATAAAATATTTCACAAAATATTATTTAATAATTTTACATAATGCATAAAATAATTTTATAACATAAATATAAATAATATAAAATAAAAATAACATAAAAGGATAGATTTAATAATCCGGCAAATCGCTTCCGGATCCACTAAAATTGGTGAAGTATTGCCCAAACGGAGAAGATTGTGAAGGAGCTTGTTGATATTGTGATTATGCATTTCGCTTTGATAATATTTGTACTTGTTGAGCTTGAATATATGCACGGACATTTGGATCTTGTATGTAACTCAAATCACAAAACAAAACTTTATTTACTTCTTTGAGTGCATGATTTTGTTTTTGAATCTCCATATGATGCATCCTTTCAGCACTTGTTTTTTTAATTGTTCCAAAAGTTGTCTATTTCCTTCTTCTAAAGTTTTTATAACTGTTGATGTTTGATCATCAAGTATTTTTTTCATTTTTGACCTTTTCACCCCACTTGGACGTCGAGAGGAAGATTCACTGATAATCTCTTCGTTATCGTCTAAATTTAGAGAAACTTAAGACAAACCCGGAGATACTTGTGTTGGAGAGTTAATGACATGATCGTTACGAGAGGGGGCACCATCCATAAACTTTTCAAAGTTTTTAATCATATTCCAAACATGATCAAAGTTTCAACACATTTTAAATTGTAGATCTTCACTTAACATTATTTTGGCTTGATTAAACTGCATACATTAAGAATAAAAATCAATAATTTGAAAAACTTTAATAAATTTATAAATTATATAGGACTACTTACAATATCATTCGAAGCACCACTAGTACGTCGATTTTCATATTGTCTAATGCATGCATGCATTTTTTTTGTTGCTTTCTCAATAATTTGAATTTGAGATTGCAAAGATCTTTTTGTACGTTCACACCAAGTTGTCTTCTTTCCATTTTCGTAACCTCTCATCACACGAGACCAAAACACATCAGAAGATTGGTACGCACCTTTAATTGGATCTTGAATTTTTTTCATATAAACTTCACATAAAATTTTATCTTCTTCTTGAGAATATCCAGAAGAACGAATAGACATTTTATTAGATAAGGAAGCTCATTTTTCATTACGAAATGCATTAATTGAGCATTCGTGGGAAAAATATTCCAATGATAATTCCTGAACCAAAATATGTATTGTCTTTTTTATAATTTCTTGTACTTTTTAATAAAAAAAATTAATTTAAATAAATATATTTTAAGGAATTTTTGTAAACAAAAGATAGTTTAGGATCTATTGGTAAATTTTTATAGGTATGAGGTATTATTAACAATTATAATTAAATAAAAATAAAAATATTTAAGAATTGGAGTTAAAAATGGAGTAAAACTCAACTTCATTTTAAAGTTACACCATTTTAAAGTAAAAAATGGAGTAATACATTGGAGAAGCTCTTACCTGAATATTTTTTCCATCCAAACTATTATCTGCATACTTCTAAGAACGATAATCAAATCATGTCTCAAAATTTACTTAGTCGGAATAATCTCCAATCCTACCCAAATATCTTAGATTGATTGTTCATTATGAATTTCTCTTAACTAAATATTCACTCATTGCAATTCATCGAGAAACCTGTCAGAATTTTTTCCATCTCAAATCAAATCATCCCAATATTTTACCCCTTCTATAAGATCTTTGGAAGGAACAAAGGTCCCTTCTTCATATCTGACCGAGTATATATAATTGGTGACGCTGAAAAACATCTCTTTATGCATCGTTTTCTGTGTTACAAGTATGTAAGAAAAAGGAAAATGAGACCAAGGCAAGAGATACAAGCTGGTAGGATGTGGTCGGGTTCTAAGGGTCTGTTCCAAAGCATGATTTTACGATGTGGATTGCCATTTGCCAATTACAACAAACTACCAATTAGATCCAGATTAGCATCTTGGCGGATCCTGGTCCCTGCTATATGCCCCTTCTGCACAACATGAATTGAAACCGTAGACCACCTCCTACTGTCATGGGAGTACAGCCTTGATTACTGGTCTCATATATTCATAAGATGCAACCCACCTTCTTAGACGTTTGCAGTCTGGCCACAACTTCTTTCCTGGTTACAAGCACACCACCGTCAAAGAAGCAATCACTCCTTAGGAAGTTGGCTGCTCAAACGCTTGTCTTTCACCTATGGAAACAAAGAAACAATCTGACCCATAACCAAATTTCTTTGCCGCCTTCTGCTGTTTTCCGAGGTGTTGATAGAGAGCTGAGAAACATTATATCTCTAAGAAACAGAACAAGCATTTCAAATCACTTATGGCTTGCGATGACTGCAAAATTTAGTTCGTTAGGTTGACTGTGTTGAATCATCTTGTTTTTTTTTTTTTACTTTCTTTTTGCCAAGATGGCTCAAACTTTAAGATATTATCCTTATATTTTTTTTTTCATTTACATGATATTCACAGTTATGAAAAAAAAAATTACCACCTACTTTCTGTTGGCCATGTTTATCCCGGTCTCCTAGGTGAGACTCTTAACTTATAATTTCATTTTTTTTTATTTCTCTTATGTCTCTTAAATAAGAGACAATTCTTAATTTTTTTATTTAAAAGTTAAAAAACATCTTTTTAAAAAGTTAAAAACCCCATAAGAGACCTGAAATAAAATAAACATGGCCTTTCACAAACTTATCCCAAAATGTACAAAGATGCTGGCATCAAGGGTTGGACTAATAACAATGTGCTCAGCTTTCACCAACCATCCCAAAACCTCCCCGTCTTATGATGGTGTTCTATTAAACCACGTGTTAATCACCCAACTACCAAAATTCATTCTTAAATAAATTGAATCTGTTGGGTTAATTTGTTTGACCAACCCAGAATCTCATAAACTCCCGAAAGCATTTCAAGTTTCGAATCTTTTTCCGACAATGGAAGGACTAGTTCCGGTTCAAAGTGTAGGGCAGAGACTTCCAGCTAGAGTGGTCTCACCTTCTCTGTATCAGCGTATCGGTTCTGTCTCCATCAGACGTCTTGCCATGGACAAGAGGATCAATTCTAGAGATCCGTCGCTTTTCGCGATCCGTGCTCAACAGGTGCCTCGCCTACTTTTGTTCCCTCTATGCTTCTTTGATTCTAACAAAGCTCGCATCTTTCTATTGATTCTGTCTGATCTGTATCATTTTCTCATGCTCGATCTTGTGATTGTCTCGACTAATTATTCCATCTATTTCTGAAAGCATTTGCCTTTTTCTTTTTCCCATTTTGGTAGTCGGATTTGAAGGAGAGCTTAGGTGTTGCTTCTTCTTCTTCTTCAGTAGAAAATGATCTTAGAATCAAGGAATGGGAAGTAGAAATGTATCAGAATGAAGTAGCTATTAGCCAAGGTATTCGGATTAGGAGAAAACCACCAAGCAAGGCTCCTTTGGGATATTCTGGACCATTTGACTTGAGATTGCAAGATGCTGTTTCTCCCAGTAACATCTTGGAGGAGATTACATGGTACAAAGACCAAGAAGTTTCCCGGGTAAGAGTTTTTTTTTCTCTCTTTACAAACTTATTTTCTTTGCATCAAGGCTCTGTGAGTTGTTAATTGTGATTGTCCTTTTCAGATGAAGGAACTGAACCCACTTGAGGCGTTAAAGAAAGCTGTAGAGAATGCTCCTCCTACTAGAGATTTCCTCGGTGCGCTTAGGATGGCTCATCAAAGAACTGGCTTCCCTGGTTTGATCGCTGAGGTTAAGAAGGCTTCTCCAAGTAGGGGAATCTTGAAAGATAATTTTGACCCGGTATGTGATGCTTGTCTTCGGTAATGATCAAGATCGAATGTAGTTATTGAACTCTGATTAAGCTAGTAAAAGTTGAAGAAGAATTGTAGTCTTTGTCATTTGCAGTTTTGGCCTTGGGAAATTGACCAACATTTTTCTTTAGAATGATTGTATGATTCGCTTTATGTAGAACCTGAAAGGTCTTTGATGTTTCATCGGGCTGTGTTGCTGACAGGTCGAGATTGCTCAAGCTTATGAAAGAGGCGGTGCAGCATGTCTCAGTGTTTTGACAGACCAAAAGTATTTCAAGGTTTCACTTGTTGTTTATTCAGTTGCAGATATCCCGCATACACATTTGCAACGTGTTTTTTCTTAAACATTTGATTTGGTTCGATAGGGAGGCTTTGAAAACTTGGAAGCAATAAGAAGCGCTGGCGTGAAGGTATTCTCTTAGCAAAATCTTTTTTTTTTTTTGTGCTTCATGGTGAAGACCTTTTTTTGGTAAGCTGTGCTTTTCAATTATTGCAGTGTCCCCTACTATGCAAAGAGTTTGTTGTAGATGCATGGCAGATCTACTATGCTCGGACTAAAGGCGCTGATGCAGTATTGCTTATTGCTGCTATATTGACTGACCTGGAAATAACCTACTTGCTTCAGATCTGCAAGAAGCTTGGTTTGGCTGCCCTTGTTGAGGTCTGTCTTTTGCCTTGCTCTGATTTTTGCTGTATTCCTTTAAACAAGCTCGGCTCCAATTAGGTACACGATGAGAGAGAGATGGGTCGTGTTCTTGGAATAGAAGGGATCGAGCTTGTTGGCATCAATAACCGAAGTCTTGGTAATGAAGAAGCTTTTGTACATATCGCAAGCTAGTCTGAAATCTCTTGTTGTGGAAAGTTTAGTTGAGTTGAGTTGAGTCTGACAAATAAAGAGTTTTTGTGTGTTCAGAAACATTTAAAGTGGACATTAGTAATACAAAGAAGCTTCTTGAAGGAGAGCATGGTAGACAAATCAGGGAGAAAGACATGATTGTAAGTAGTTCTAGTTTCCATTTGTGTCTTTTCACATCTTCCTTAGTTCTGACCGTGATGATTCTGTTATGTGGGTTTAAGGTGGTTGGAGAATCCGGTCTGTTTACACCTGATGACATTGCCTATGTACAAGCTGCTGGAGTTAAAGCGGTAAAGCTTTGACAACCATCCATCAAAAGGCTGTTTGGTTGTAACTTGCGCAAGTTTTAATTATAGATGAATGATGTTTACTTACAGGTTTTGGTTGGTGAGTCCATTGTGAAGCAAAGCGACCCTGAGAAAGGAATAGCTGGACTCTTTGGCAGAAACATTTCTCATAATTGTCTCTAACTATGTACATCTTTATTTCTTGTTTATGTGAGAATTGAAGAAAGACTAGACAGGCTTTTGTTTGTTTTCTCTTTTGTATCAGAGTTTGTCAAAAAAAAACGATGGAATAAATTGAATCAACATTTTTGATTAAAGGAAAAACACCAAAAGAAATGATCGACGGAACTGAAAATCAAAAGAGATATGGCAAATATTAAGTCGTAAACAACTCATAAGAACACAATCACAACAATACAAAGAAACGACGTTGTTATCTTAAGACATATATCATTCTTGCACCAGACCAGAGTCACCAAAACACACCACTCCAACCAGATGTCCAGAAGTGGCTGTCTTGACTTCTCAGACAAGCTCCAATCTTGTTGACGCAGTATGACTTTTAGATATAGATAGAACGTCCTTTGCAAGGCGAACATTTGACCACTTGTTCTGCGCGAGTGGATTGTATACACCAAAACCATTTTTTTCTGCAAGAAACAGTAGTAATAATAAGACACTAACGAACCAATAAGCCACCAGCAGCAATAAACTCTACTAAAAAAAAATTAACATCAAGAAAGCAAGTGTTATAAATGATGCATTTCAGAGGAGCTTACATGGCCATTTTTTTTTCTTAAATACAGGATGTTCATCAGATATGCTGGTACACCCTTTTTCTCGTTTATAGCTTTGTTGAAGAAGGGTCATTGACATCCCGTTCTCCAAAATTTGGCAATGGGCGACCCTTGTCCTCCTCCCACACACAATCCAAAAGTCCAAGAGGATGAATTTGAAAAGGCTAAAACAGTAGCAGGACAACCCTACTTTAAAAGTTTTATTTTCTGCTAACTACTACTTTAGTTCACAAACTGGACAAGTTCAAACAATTCTCACTATCAAAGGTTTAGTTGCATGATTCAAAAATAGTGGTTAAGAGAAAAGAAGTATAAACAAGTTTTAAACCAACAACTAAAAAGTCCATAAATGTAGGATACATTATTTAAATTTCAAAAATAAAGCGATATTGTTTAAACTTCAAAATCAAACTTATTCATGATTATACCTCAAATGCAATAGTCAAAATATACAACCTTTAATATTTGTCCAAATGCAAATACCAAAATTTACATTATATTTAAAATTGAGTATTTGAGTGAATTAATCTTGTAATAGATACTCATTTCAGGCATTCATTAGAATCTTTGAGTAATCTGGATACTTAATAGAGATTGTATTTGAGTAATATGTTTTCTTTATGATTTTTTAATGATTTTTTAGGATTTGGGTTCAGTTTAGTTTCGCTAAAATCCAAAACTTGAAATATTTATATTAGATTTCATTTTTTACGGATTCATTTTATTTGTGTCGAATCTGTTTGGATTTTAAGCCAAGGGTCCAATTGTAAGTGATTTTAATTTTTCTGTAAGAAGTCAAAAGTAAAATATTTAATCAAATTTTATTTAAAACTAATGTTCTGCAAGTGAAATATCAAATTTGAGTTTCCATGCGTTGAGTATACTCCAAGTATATAAGTCATCTTTAATAAAAAAAAAAAGGTTTTTGTCAATAATTTGCTTTTGAATATAAATAAAAATGAGTTAATTTACCAAGTACCCACTTTAAAACATAAAAGAGATAAAGACCAAAATAGAACAAAAAAAGTTTTTGTCCCAAAAATAGCACCCAAAGAGAAAAATGACTAAAATAGACTTTATTAAATGATGTAAATATATATTTATACATTTGGGTTAACTAATCTAAACTTATGGTTTAGAGCTATGGGGTGGGGGGTTTGGAGTTGAGATTTAAAAATTAAAAAAATTTAAAAATATTAAAATTTTCAAAATAAAAAAGGTCTATTTTGGTCATTTTTTCTTTCAAGGTCTATTTTTGTGACAAAAACTCCAAAAGGGGCTATTTGAGAGATTTGCCCAACATAAAATTAAGAATATAACTTATTTCAAAAAAATTCTAAATTTTGTGGCCAAACACAAAACTAACTTGTCTTTTCTAAATTTTTATTTTGTTATATTCACTCTAATAGTTCACCTAATTCACATGAATACCATTATTAATTTTTTGGGGTAATATGTTCATTTTACTCAAACATGCTCATATTCATCACTTATTTATGAAAATGCCATTTTTTAATATCACCAACCACCGTTAACCAAAACCCAAATTTAAATGCACTATAAAACTGTTTATACATCTTCTTATCTCATTTATCACACACACAAATCATTGATCTTGAATATCCTCTCTCATTTCATCCTAAAAGCTCAAAATATTGGATTTCAAAATTACAATTTCATTAAAGTTACTCAATTTGATGATTCCTTGTCAATGATGAGTGGGTATCTTTCATTAAAATTTTTGCATGCTTGGAAAATCTAAACACAAACTCTCACCAGATCTATGTATGATATTCAAAATTTTCAGATATGCTTAGTGTCGAAGACTTCTTGAAATGCCTACTCCACAGAGAAGACTTCTAGAGAAGTCTACTCCACTGAAAAGACTGCTCCACCGAAAAAACTTCTAAAAAAGTTTGCTCCCCCGAAAAAAATTCTACAGAAGTCTTCTGGTCAATGCATATGTTAATTTTTCATAGAAGACTTCTAAAGAAGTTTGCTAACTTTCTTTTATAACAAAAAAAATCAAGTAGACTTCTCAAGAAGTATACTCTTATAATTTTTAACATGATATGGGCATGTTCTCTAATGTAGTTTAATGTCTTTTTGAACATAAATTTTTGATGTTACATGTTTTAACTTATTATTATTTGTTTTGTGGTGTGTTGAGCTTATGTGATATTAAAAAGTTGGATACGTTTGAATTTTGTAATGTTGAACTTGTGCAAGTGTTATTTTGTTATAAATCTGTGTGTAATAACAATAACTTGTTATCATCCGAATTACATAGAATTTTTATGGAGACAACACAAGAACAACAACCAGAATCTTAATAAATGATTTACAGTGAATACAATAATTTAGGGTTACATGAAACTTGAAAGAAAGAACGAAACTTTAGACAAGGAATTTTTATCGTATTGAAGACAAAGTGGATGTATAGTTTACAATATTATATTGACGATCAAAATAAAAAGTCTATATCTATATGTTTTTCATAGTACATCGAACAACTAAAATTGAAGCATAATTAGGAAGCCTCATATATATATATCTACATCTATATGTTTTTCATAACTCTGTGGCAGACTTCATGATGTATATTTCTGATTCACGGATGAATTTTTCTTAGAAAATTTTAGTTTCCCCTTAGTTTAGCAGAATTCTTAGTTAAGTCTATTTGAGAAGTCTGCTACTCGATATGTCTTCCTCAAATTAGAAAATATGCATATCCAAATAGTTAAAAATTGCTTCAAAATTGAGAAAAACTTGAAAATATCTAAATTTAAATAAAAATAAAATACAAAAAATAGTTTGAATATATATATATTTGAATATAACACACAAAAGAGCAAATATGTTTTTTTATTGTTTAGAACTAGAAATTTTGTAACTAAAATAATAACAAAACCATATATAATCATTATGAGTTTGAATATATAGTTTTATGTAGTTTAAACAAAAAAAAACATCAAAGTTTAAAGATCTATATCTTAATTTTTATAGAATATGAAGTTTTATTTGCAGTTTACATATTTCTCTTACTTTGGGAGAGAAATATGAAGTATTACTGGAAAATTTTGCAAGTACATTACAATTTAGCAATTAATGAAGTCTTCTAATGAAATCCGAAGTCTAACATATAATCTTCATGTTTGAAAAATCTGTATATCTACTACGTTTAAACTGATTTTAAAACAGAGAAGACCCCCAAAAATAAATCTTTTAATTTAAAATAATAAGAAAACAATCCCATTAGTGAATATACAGTTTTATTAAAATCTAACACACATATAAAATTTATAGCCTTACCTTTTATGAGGAGAATACGAAAACCATGAAATAAAAAACCTGCAAAAACAAGATAAAATTGTGAGAAAGGCATGAGACAAAAATATAAGAAATTGACATGAAGTTTGGTGTCTGCAAGTTCAATGAAATTGGAGAGAGATTAATGAATTTTAGAGAGAGAAACATTAAAATCTTGTTGGAGTCATTTGAGAGAAAGAGAGAATGCGTAAATTTTCTATATATGAGAAGACAAATTTTAGTTAGGTTAAAATTTTCGGTGTAGAAATTTTTTGAAGAAAAATCTATTTTTTATAAGTAAATAAATCATTTGAATAATTAATTTTATGAGAAGTATTAAAAATTAAGAGAGAAGGGTAAAATAGAAAATATTATAGAAATGTATTTTTGTGATATGGTTACTTTCGTAATTTAAGGTTTTTTTTAATGGATATTGTTCCTAATTCCCAATAAGAATTTGTTTCCATTTTATAGCCTCAAATTTAAAATAATATTAGTGCAGTTTTGAAAATAGAATCTATACTAATAAAAAGAAGGTTTTGAGGCTCCATAGAGCGTCCACATCAGCATAAACTCTTTCTTCGAGAAAATGACACGTGGCATTAAAAAACAGATAATGTAAGTAAAAATAAATAAATAAAGCTTAAGTAAATACATTCAGAAATAGAAATATTGCATTAAACATATATAATAATATTATCATTTAAGTGACTATATTCAGAAATATAAATATTACGCTAAACATATAGGCCTTTTTGCAAAAGTAACTCAAAACTTGGAGTCAAACAGAAAACTAACCTTTTTTGTTTGACTCATTTTTTTTTGAGATTTCACCCCACACCTGCATTTTATCTACGAAAATGCCATTAACTTTTTTTTTTTTGGTTTTTCGAAAATGGCTTCTTTACTGTCTCAACCTCATCATCTTCAAGTATTTACAACATTGCCACTACCATGAATAGTTCAACAACCTTGTACTACCTGTTTGGAGCTTTTAATGCCCTTTAATGAATAGTTCAACAACGTTGTACGACCTGTTATGAACTAAAAACAACATTTCTTTCACTTTCTCTCCATATTCATCCAAAAAACTCAAGCTTTTGATTCAAAATATTTTACGGTTGACAGAGCCATATTTCTTTCGTTTTGCTTTCGTTTGAGGTTCTGGGTGGTTGGAGAAGACCCTGTGTGCAAACGAAGTCATCTCACCTAGTTTAAGGTACGAATTATCTGTTCGCGTAGAAGACTTACTCTTAAGTCATCTGTATGTAGAAGACTTACTGATAAGTCTTCTGGTCAAAATGAAAGACTTAATCTAAGTCGTCCGGCTTTGTTTGTTAAAAAAAAAACTCCAGACGACTTATATGTAAGTTGTCTACGAAAAAGGGCTGGTTTTGCATTTGACCGAATCGTGTCAGATCTTTGACTATTGCTGGACGACTTATAATTCAGTCGTCTCTGAGAAAGTTAAAATTTCAATATTTTATTCAAACTAGACGACTTAAACGTAAGTCGTCCTAGGTTAGTTTTGTAATTGAAAAATAAAACTTGAAATTTAACTTTCTCCAGACGACTTAATTGAAAGTCGTCCAGACAGACGACTTTATTTCAAGTCGTCCAGGAAAGCAAAGTCGTCCAGAAGTTTTCCCAAGTTTTCTGGTCAAACTTTGCTTCACCCGGACGACCTTAAATTAAGTCGTCTATCTGGACGACTTTCAATTAAGTCGTCTGGAGAAAGTTAAATTTCAAGTTTTATTTTTCAATTACAAAACTAACCTAGGACGACTTACGTTTAAGTCGTCTAGTTTGAATAAAATATTGAAATTTTAACTTTCTCAGAGACGACTGAATTATAAGTCGTCCAGCAATAGTCAAAGATCTGACTAGATTCGGTCAAATGCAAAACAAGCCCTTTTTCGTAGACAACTTATATATAAGTCGTAGACAACTTATATATAAGTCGTCTGGAGTTTTTTTTTAACAAACAAAGCCGGACGACTTAGAATTAAGTCGTCCCATTTAATTTTCAATTGCAAAAGTGACCTCTTTAGACGACTTACCTTTAAGTCTTCTGGACGACTTACTTCTATGTCGTCTGCGGCAATGTTTAGTGAAGTTCTTCATTTTCTCTATGTTTACTAATGTGTTTTATTTTGAATATTTGCAGATGATTCATCAGTTACAAGCAGTGTATGGAAAATGGTTGTTGAAAGATTGCCGTTGGGATTTTGTGGTTGATGATCTCAAAGGATCAAGATTGTTTTTATTGAATGAAGATTCAACACATGCTGAACTTGTTGCAATGGCTCAAGAAGATTATAACCTGGACATGAGAACAGTGACTGTGGAGATTAGCTACTCATTACCAGCAGAAATGATGATGGCTCGAGGCAGTCCTCCCATTCATGTTACAAGTGATAGACAAGTTCGAAACTTGCTCGAGATACTCAAAATGCATAGAGTATGTCTTTGTGTATCAAGCCGCAGCAAGGTGGAAACAGTTTCAGAGAAAAGGGAAGAAGCTGGTGAATGGTTTGAAGATGTTGGTGATAATGATGAAGCTGGTGAATGGTTTGAAGATGTTGGTGATAATGATGAAGCTGGTGAATGGTTTGAAGATGTTGGTGATAATGATGAAGCTGATGAATGTTTTGAAGATGTTGGTGATAATGAGTTTGTTGCAGATGAAAATCAAAATGGGGAGGAGGAAAATGGGGAGGAGGATGCTGATAACTATATTGTTGGTGAAACGGATCAGAATGGTGGGGATTACAGTCTTTATGGAAAGGTTCAAGATGAGGACGAGGAAGATGATGATAATATTTGTTTTGAAGAAATCGAAAAGACATATGGTAAGACAAATGCTATTGAAGGAGGAAAATCGGATGGTACCAGTATCTATGTCAACCAGAGTTTTGTTAGCAAGGATGCACTGCTTTCAGAGCTGCGGTTGGCAGCAGTGAGGGGTAGGTTTTCTTTCAGAATATACAAATCAACGAAAAATCTCCTTGTGGCAACATGTCGGGTTAGCGGTTGTGGATGGAAGATCAGAGCGAGTGTGAAACATGGGACAAACATGTTTTGGGTAACAAAGTATGTGGAAAAACATTTATGCTCAGTGGGAGACCGAATCACTTAGCGGAGACACTGTACTCCGAAGTATGTTGGTAGTCTTTTCATTGATCGTGTTGGAATCATTGATGGGATAACTCCGCAGCATATCACTGATGCAATGAGGAACATGTTTGGCATGGCGCTTGATTACACCACTTCATACAGAGCACTTTTATATGCACAAACATTGGTGAGAGGATCAGCAGAAGAAGGGTATTCGCGTCTGCCATCATATCTCGAGCAAATCTCCATTGCAAATCCTGATTCTATCACGGCTATAGAACTTGATTCTATGAAAAGATTTAAGTATCTATTTCTCTCTTTTGGAGCTTCTATCAAAGGTTTTAATTATCAGAGAAGAGTCATTGTGGTGGATGGAACTCACCTAAGTGGAAAGCATGGAGGTGTTATGTTAGTTGCAGCCGCACAAGATGGGAATTTTCAGATATTCCCATTGGCTTTTGGGATCGTGGATGCTGAAGATGATCCTTCTTGGGAATGGTTTTTCACAAAATTGGCTAGTTGTATATCTCATGACAAGCCTCTGGTGATAGTCTCCGACCGGCACGCGGCCATTAAAAGTGCGTGTGATAAGGTGTTTCCTTGGGCAACCCGAGGAATATGTTATTATCACCTTCAAGATAACATTGTCAAAAAGTTTAAAGGGAAACATCTCTTGTACTTGGTGAAAGGGGCTGCTTATGCTCACACGGTTTACGATTATGACCGGTACATGGCTGAGATACGGAGTGCAAACCCGGAACTTGCAACGTATTTGGAGAATGCCGACGCCAGCCTATGGTCAAGGGTTTATTGTAAGGGGAACAGATACAACATAAAAACAAGCAACATCGCTGAATCTATTAATTCCGCACTGAAGCGAGCAAGAGGATTTCCGATTCCGTTCCTGCTGGAGTTCATAAGGGAGAAGTTAGGAAAATAGTATTGGAAAAGGAGACAAGATGCTTTGAGTCTCCCAACTCAACATAGCCGGGGTGTTGAATACTTGCTTGCTGTTCGAACAGAGATAGCAGATACGATGACGGTCCAACCAATTGATGGATGGCGATTCTTTGTGAAAGGTGGCAAAATGGACTGTGTGGTTGATTTGGAACATGCAAAGTGTGATTGTGGTGTCTATGCAGTGGAGAAAATACCTTGCTCTCATGTTATAGCTGCTGGAACACATGTTGGTTTGCATATCTCCACACTTGTATGTCCAGTGTACTCAAAGAATTATTTGTATGCAGGATACTCAGAGAATATATATCCTATCGTGTCACAACATATTGAGGAACGAGAATGCTTTCCTCCATACGTAAAGCGTGGTCCGGGGAGACAGAAGAAATCAAGATGACAATCTTGGTTGGAGCTATCTAGGATGAGAGGACACAAACCCAGGAAGAAACACAGGGATTATAGATGCTCAAACTGCAAGGAAACTGGCCATACGAAACAAAAATGTACACAACCAGTTGACTAGTCGTCCAGACGACCTTTTACTAAGTCGTCCAGACGACCTTTTACTAAGTCTTCCAGTGTATTTTATATTTAGACGACCTTCTACTAAGTCGTCCAGTGTATTTTATATTTAGACGACCTTCTACTAAGTCGTCCACTGTATTTTATTTTTAGACGACCTTTTACTAAGTCGTCCACTGTATTTTATTTTTAGACGACCTTCTACTAAGTCGTCCACTGTATTTTATAAAATTTAGACGACCTTCTACTGAAAGTCATCCATCTAAAAGACCTTCCAGACGACTTAACTGTAAGTCGTCTAGCTGGAAAACCTTCCAGACGACTTAATATAAGTCGTCCAGCTGGAAAACCTTCCAGACGACTTAACTGTTTGTCTTTTGTTGTATTTCTTTTGAGCTTAGAATAAATACAAATCGTTACAAAATCAAGTTTAAATACAAAGACTGAAAGTGAGTCAATTGACTTGATTGTTATTAACAGAGAATGAGTTACAAGGGATTTACAAAGAGAGATTTACAAAGACAAGTTCTAATGCCCATGAACTTTACAGGGGATTTACGAAGACAAGTTCTAATCATACATGCCCACGAACTTATCACCATCCTGGTTTTCTTTCAAATGCAGATCACCAAGCTCCGTAAATAAAGCCACCGCCATCTTATCCCTCATAGACTTCGCGTTGGACCTAGCAAAGTCTCTTTCGTTAAAGGGGACCCCAAGAGCATGACATTCAATGTACTTTACAGTGTACACGCCACAATCACCATTGTTGGCCATGGGTACATTTCCCTGTCTCTCATATGTGTATGGCTCCAACCCGTATTTGACCCGTACTTCGTCGGTGGCAGCGCACTCAACAAGCAGATAAGGGACCATCTCGAGAAAATGATGCATTATCTCATCCCATGCTTCTGCTACCGTAGCTGAGGGTATGCTGTCCCAGACGACTATGTGCCTGTTAGGGATCGATATCCAAATAGCAACCCAATGAGTGTTGCCCAAGTTCACTGGCGCATAGATATCATCAATGTCCTCCCCCCACACCTTGTTTGATTGGCAAAATGATGGTATTGATCCGGCATAATAATTTCACGCCCCACCAGGTAGCATTCTTCCTAAACCTCTGTAATCGGGTTCCGATGATTTGAATCTCGGATAGTGGTCTCTCCAAGTTTGGGAAAAATTGTGATCCAGGAAGCACATTCGCTCGCTCCTGAAACCTTGTGGGTTCTCCTGATACCTTTGCCTCAGCAAATTAATCCAAGCATCTATATGCTGCATATAAAATAATACAAGTTAGAAGATACCAGATGACTTATATTTACCAGACGACTTAAACATAAGTCATCTGGAAAGTCGTCCACGTAGACGACTTATCTTTAAGTCGTCTGGTAAATATAATTCATCTGGAAAGTCGTCTACTTGGACGACTTTGTAGACGACCTATATTTAAGTCCAGACGAAAAAGATACAAGATAAGCAGAAGACTTATGCAGTCTTCCAGCCATGCTCTGGCTGTCCGGAGGGTGTGATACCACCAAGTTGGTGATGTACGCGGTTTGGCTTCCTTCTTAGTGAAATAATGACTGCAAACAAAAAAGCAATCAGTTTTGGTAGACTAAAAGCAATCAGTTATGGGTTAAGCAATCACTTACGGATCACTTTTCAACCAATCAGCGAGTTCCTTCAACTTAGGTCTGTCTAGTGGGGGAAATGGATTATAGGCTGCCACTTTATCTTTCTTTTTCTCTGCCGTATAAGGAGATTTCTGCGCGGGAGCAGGTTTCTTCGGTCGTTCACTCCTTGCACGCACAGAAGCATCCAACTTGCCTCTGTATCTAGCAGCCGTTACCTTATCGTCTGAAGCAGTGGGAGCTGTTTTGTCCAATACAACCAGGCTCTGTTCTGAAACTGGAACGCTTGATTGTGGAACTGGAACGCTTGGTTGTTGATCGGTGGGAGCGACGCTCGGTTGGTCTTTGGAGGAGACACCATCTGCTTTATCCTCCGGCAAGCTCTTCTTTCCCGAGTTCGCCTCATCGCGAATTTCTCTCTGCAATATAAATAGCACACTAGTTAACCCTGGACGACTTAAATATAAGTTGTCTGGAGAGGATTTGTTACTAACCTCGGATTCTTGGGCTTCAGGGGTAGTCTGTTTGGCTTTGGTGACACCAACCATCTTCTCCACAGCTTCCACCCTATCGGACAACTTCCTAATCTCCTTGAGGCACTTCGTAAACCCATGTTTCATACATTCAACTACTTCCTTGAACATATTTGCCATCTCCTCTCTGGTTATCCCAGTAGCCTCTTCACTAGGCTCTTTAGGAGCCTCTTTAGGAGCCTCTGTAGGAGCCTCTTTAGGAGCCTCTTCACTAGCCCCTTTACGAGCTTTCTTCAGAGGTCTTGGATTGTCTTCCTCCTCCTCCACCACAACCATCTCTGTGGCTTTCTTCGATGGAGTCACAACCTTAGGTTTGGTATAGACCTTAGTACCAGTGACTTCCCAGCAATCCATGGTCCACTTCCACGGTCTCCGATCATACATGACTTTAATAATGTTCTCCGCGGGCAGGTCCTCAACCTCGAAGTCCCATTTTGGCCACATTTCACTAAGGTCCTTCTCAACAAAGTTGATCACGCGGGTCTGCAGTAAATAGAAGAATCGAGTTAGATATTTGAAAAAAAGACTAAATAGACGACTTAATTAAAAGTCGTCTACTAAGTCGTCCAGCTGGACGACCTTCCAGACGACTTATAATTAAGTCTTCTACTAAGTCGTCTGGAAAGTCTTCCAGCTGGATGACTTAGTAGACGACTTAATTATAAGTCGTCTGCGCAGTCTTTTGGATTGAAGTAAATACCTGTTTCAAGATAGCAGCTTTCATTGATCTGCGACCTCTGCTGCCCTCGTAAGCCAGTATCGGTGGAGACGGACTGTTTGCTCTGGGAACACCAATAATAGCACCCAATTCCGGCATAGCTGTGTATACCCAGACCTGAAGAACTTGTATAAACCCATCCACCGTGTAACAGCCAGTGATATCTTTGTTCCACAAAGAGTCCATCAGCACCTTAAACGCGACTCTCCCCCATGGATAATTCTCAAACCGTTCTAAGTCCATCACTAGCCTTGCAAGACTAGATCGTGTAGCGGTTGAAAACTTTCTCCCTTCAATGAATCCAGCGAAGATGGAAAGGTACGCGAGCCGCTTGCGATCTTCCCTAGACCAATCATCGCATCTCTTCAGCGATGCTATTATCTGATCAGTAGTTGGGCCTGCTTCCAGATGAACTCCCAGCATCCCCCAGAAAGATACCATCTCTTTGGTAACTTCACATTTTGGTCTCTCAAGGTCCTCAATGTATTCGCAGTTTAGACCAGTGAGGTTTTCAAACTCTAACAGTGAAAACCTCAACGGTTCTGGACCAACGAGAGACCACATCTCATACTTCTTCTTGATGTCCAGCTTGAAACTGAGCATGTAGTGAACCAGCCTTGAAGCCCAACCAAATCCCTGCTCCTTGAATTTGATGAAAACTCCCAAACTCGACTCCTTGAGCTCTTCAAATTCTTCATCAGTAAGGGCTTCCCTAAGAGCAGTGTACAACTTGCTATTATCTGTGTGATACGAAATGCTATTGTGGGCTTCTGGTTCTTCCTCTAATGTGTATAACCTACGGGGGAGTTCTGGAATATCCATCCTTTTTGTCTGCAAAATAATCAAAGACAACAATAGAGATAAGCTAAACAAGCTAAATCTAACAAGACGACTTAGTAGACGACTTGTAATTAAGTCGTCTGGAAAGACTTCCAACTGGACGACTTAGTAGACGACTAAATATTAAGTCGTCTACTAAGTCGTCCAGTTGGAAGTCTTTTCAGACGACTTAAATTACAAGTCTTCCAGTAGAAAACTTTAAAGCGGACCTGACTAGTCGCAGAAGGAGTACCTGACTAGTCGCGGAAGGAGTACTCGTCATTGCGGTTATAGATCTGAAAAAATAAACGTGAAACAGTTAGAATGAGTAAATTGATAGAGAGAACATTTTATGTTAAACGGCAATGAGTGTTTAGAGGAAGCGACGGTTTGTTCGGAGGAAGCGGCGGCGCTAGGGTTTAGAGGAACTCGGCGGCGCTAGGGTTTCGAAGAAGCGGCGGCGCTAGTGTTTAGAGGAAGCAGCGGTGAGAACGGTGAGAATGAAGTGAGATAGATAGCCGGAACGATGGTTTGTTCGGAAATAGTGGGAACTCGAAATCGCCTTTGATATCGCCTTTGAGAGAGAACTGTTAGGGTTTTTGCGAAAAATTAACAAAAAAAAAAATCACCTTATATATCGGGTAAATAATCCGGTTAGCTTTAAAAGTACAGTGGTAAAATTTAAGGTTTGGTCCAGTTTAGACGACTTACAAATAAGTCGTCTGGCGGATAATGTACATCAGACGACTTAATATTTAGTCGTCCGTTTACAGACGACTAAATATTAAGTCTTCCCAGACCCTAAAATGACTAAATTAACTAGCTAACCACGTTATAAAATCAAATTATACTTCAATACTGTTTACTATACACAGAAATGAACACGCTTAGGTAATTTTTAAATTTGTGTTAGAATTTGTGTTAGACTTCTTAGACGACTAATAAATTAAGTCGTCTGACAAATCTTTCGGCTGGATGACTTTCCAGACGACTTAATTATTAGTCGTCTACTAAGACCATCCACAATGGTGTTACCATGATTTGTACATAGAGGAAAAAGGAGTTGTAGTTATAAAAGTCGATCATCCATTACAAGTCATAGGTTTAAAAACATTTTGAAACAAGGGGACAACAACATAGAAGTCATCCATTACAAGTCCGCTAGAAGCAGATTACAATAAGACAATAGCAAGACAAACATCCATCATTTAGGAAGAGGCGAGGAAGTTGAGGCACAATCCGCAGCATCATCCCCTTGAGGAGGTGTATACTGAATGTCAGTACCACTACGACCGAAAGGAGTCACATGAAATACCATGTCTCCTTCCTTTTTGAACACGAGAATGTCACCGATGCAAAGGGAGTGTGTTTGGGCGAAGTCTTCCCAACCATCGGTGAGTCTTCTTCCTTCTTGTATAACTTCCCAAGTTTGGTGTGAAGCGTCCGATCGTAGTGTCCATTTTCCTTCGTTCGGCTTGCCTTGTACGTGTTTTGAGTAGAAGGCAAGTGATATTGTCTACAAGTCAACAAAGGAGAAGATAAGCAAAGGAAATAAACAGAGGAGAAATAGAGAGCGTGTGTATACCACGCCACAGTCGAAACAAGGAAGCAGAGGCTTCAAGAAGTGAGGTTCATGCTGATTCGCCATCTGCAAACAAGAAACAAATTGAAAACATTTTAATTCTAAGTCGTCTGGGTCGTCCACCTGAAAGACTTAGATTAAGTCGTCTGGGTCGTCCACCTGGAAGACTTTCCAGACGACTTAATTATAAGTCTACCAAAACTTCCAGTAGAACATTTGAAAGCTGACCAGACGAATGAGAGGAGAACAACATCCAACCTAACTAGACCACAAATCGATTGAAAGCCCCAATCTTTGAAACCCTAATTTGAAATGAAAATATCCACAAATTGCTTGAAATCACAAATCGTAACCGTAAAATGAGAGGAAAACAACATCCAACCTAACTAAACAACAAAGGAAGCGGCGGCGCTAGGGTTTAGAAGAAGCGGCTTATACTACCTGTTTAGAGGAAGCGGCAGTGAGAACGGTGAGAATGAAGTGAGATAGATAGCCGACGTTGAGAACGATGGTTTGTTCGGAAATAGTGGGAACTCGAAATCGCCTTTGATATCACCTTTGAGAGAGAACTGTTAGGGTTTATGCGAAAAATTAACACAGAAAAAAAAATCACCTTATATATTGGGTAAATAATCCGGTTAGCTTTAAAAGTACAGTGGAAAAATTTAAGGTTTGGTCCGGTTTAGACGACTTACAAATAAGTCGTCTGGCGGATAATGTACATCAGACGACTTAATATTTAGTCGTCCGTTTACAGACGACTAAATATTAAGTCTTCCCAGACCCTAAAATGACTAAATTAACTAGCTAACCACGTTATAAAATCAAATTATACTTCAATACTGTTTACTATACACAGAAATGAACACGCTTAGGTAATTTTTAAATTTTTCAAAAACGGTTTTAATGCTTTCCAAAATCTAACCCTAAGAACATATACAATACTACAACATATGTTGATGAAACATAAACTAAAGAATATCATGACTCACTACTTTCACTCATCTATGCTGAAAACAATTGAAATTTGTTATATCTTAATTTATATCTCTTAAGACATATGTTAATTACATAATTCCCATTTTTCACTTATCAAAATATTTTTTACAAAATTTTTAAATTATGTTTAAGAATAACTGTCTAGACGACTTTAAGTTAAGTCGTCTGAACAGACGACTTGCGAGGGTTAGAAACGTAAAAAAAATTCTGTTTTTTTGTTTGTTCACAAGGGGATAGTTGTAATTTCAATAGCCTTTTAAGTTACTTTTGTCTTTGACCTAAGTTTGGGTATTCTTTTGGGTTTGACTCCAAGTTTTGAGTCACATTTGGCAATTCTGCCAAACATATATAGTAATATTACATTAAACATCTATAGTAATATTATCATTTAAGTAAATATATTCAGAAATATAAATATTACATTAAACATATATAGTAATATTATCATTTAAGTAAATATATTCAGAAATAAAAATATTACATTAAATATATATAGTAATTGATAATGTAAGTAAAAATAAATAATAAAGAATAAGTAAATACATTCCAAAATACAAATATTACATTAAACATCTATAGAAATATTATCATTTGATATAAAAAAAATAAGTATACAATATAAGAAAAAAATAATAAGTAAATATACAATTTAAAAATAGAAAAACTACAGTAAAAAATTATCTTAAAATGTAAAAGATAATACTACAATATTAAGAAAATAAATAATAATTAAATATACAATTAAAAAATAGAAATACTACAATAAACATTTATCTTAAAATGTAAAAGATAATAATAAGTAGTATATGATATGGGAGATGTATATATACAATATAAGAGAATCTAAATAATAAGTAAATATATACAGTTTAAAAAATAAAAATACTACATTAAACATCTATCTTAAAATGTAAACAAAAAATAGTAAGTAATATACAATATAATAAATGGACATATACAATTTTAAAAATGAAAATACAACATTAAACAATTAAAAGACAATATAATAAATCTACATATACAATTTAAAAAATGAAAATACTACATTAAAAAATAAAATAAATGGATATTAACAATTAAAAAATGGAAATACTACATTAAACAAAAAAGGAAATTATATAATTTTACGTCAAACACGTCACTATAAAACTCATTATCTCAGCAACATCAATCTCACGCCCATCAAAGAAGACTCCAAAGAACTCGAGCAAAGAAAAGATAATGGCTCCACCATCAACACTTGATGTCCCAAAAACCTTTGACGACCTTGAAGGAGATTTCTGTAACAAAAAAGTTTTGGTCAGGCTGATTCATTTTTGGGAAGCTCGAAACTTTCAAAAGGGGAACATACTCATGGGAGTTGAGTTGCTCCTCATAGACTCAAAGGTATTCTCTCAAAGATAATGTAAGTAAAAATAAATGATAAAGAATAAGTAAATACATTCCAAAATAGAAATATTACAGTAAACATCTATAGTAATATTATCATTTGATATATAAAAAATAAGTATACAATATAAGAAAAAATAATAAGTAAATATACAATTTAAAAATAGAAAAACTACAGTAAAAAATTATCTTAAAATGTAAAAGATAATACTACAATATTAAGAAAATAAATAATAATTAAATATACAATTAAAAAATAGAAATACTACAATTAACATTTATCTTAAAATGTAAAAGATAATAATAAGTAGTATATGATATGGGAGATGTATATATACAATATAAGAGAATCTAAATAATAAGTAAATATATACAATTTAAAAAATAAAAATACTACATTAAAAATCTATCTTAAAATATAAATAAAAAATAGTAAGTACTATACAATATAATAAATAGACATATACAATTTAAAAAATGAAAATACTACATTAAACAATAAAAAGACAATATAATAAATCTACATATACAATTAAAAAAATGAAAATACTACATTAAACAAAAAAAATATAATAAATGGATATTAACAATTAAAAAATGAAAATACTACATTAAACAAAAAAAGAAATTATATAATTTTACGTCAAACACGTCACTATAAAACTCACTATCTCAGCAACATCAACCTCACGCCCATAAAAAAAGACTCCAAAGAACTCGAGCAAAGAAAAGATAATGGCTCCACCATCAACACTTGATGCCCCAAAAACGTTTGACGACCTCGAAGGAGATTTCTGTAACAAAAAATTTTTGGTTAGGCTGATTCATTTTTGGGAAGCTCGAAACTTTCAAAAGGGGAACATACTCATGAGAGTTGAGTTTCTCCTCATAGACTCAAAGGTATCCTCTCAAAGATAATGTAAGTAAAAATAAATAGTAAAGAATAAGTAAATACATTCCAAAATAGAAATATTACATTAAACATCTATAGTAATATTATCATTTGATATAAAAAAAATAAGTATACAATATAATAAAAAATAATAAGTAAATATACAATTTAAAAATAGAAAAACTACAATAAAAATTTATCTTAAAATGTAAAAGATAATACTACAATATTAAGAAAATAAATAATAATTAAATATACAATTAGAAAATAGAAATACTACAATAAACATTTATCTTGAAATGTAAAAGATAATAATAAGTAGTATATGATATGGGAGATGTATATATACAATATAAGAGAATCTAAATAATAAGTAAATATATACAATTTAAAAAATAAAAATACTATATTAAACATCTATCTTAAAATGTAAACAAAAAATAGTAAGTAATAAACAATATAATAAATGGACATATACAATTTTAAAAATGAAAATACTACATTAAATAATAAAAAGAAAATATAATAAACAGACATATACAATTTTGAAAATGAAAATACTACAATAAACAAAAAAAAGAAAATATAATAAATGGACATTAACAATTAAAAAATGAAAATACTACATTAAACAGAAAATGAAATTATATAATTTTACATCAAACACGTCACTATAAAACTCATTATCTCAGCAACATCAACTTCACACCCATCAAAGAAGACTCCAAAGAGCTCGAGCAAAGAAAAGATAATGGCTCCACCATCAACCCTTGCTGTACCAAAAACGTTTGACGACCTCGAAGGAGATTTATGTAACAAAAAAGTTTTGGTTAGGCTGATTCATTTTTGGGAAGCTCGAAACTTTCAAAAGGGGAACATACTCATGGGAGTTGAGTTGCTCCTCATAGACTCAAAGGTATTCTCTCAAATTAACCTACCATACTTTTATTGTTAACATTCATCACTAACTTTTACTTTATGAAACCACTACATTCAACAACCATTCATCGGTTTATCTCAATACACTTCCTTCCCCGCTTCAAAGATGAACTAAAACCCAACACAATTTACAAACTCAACAGGTTCATCGTCAGACCTTCCAAATCAGTTTACAGAGTCTCACCGCATAAGCATGGGATCAGCTTCACCAACAAGACAACCTTCGCCTCTGTTCATGAAGGAGACTACCAGATTGATTCTCAACACTTTCGTATACGAGATCCCCAAGTATTCACCGACATTGTAGATAAACACACAAATCTTTTTGGTGAGCACTTTTTATTTTCTAAACATAATAGTAATATACCAGATTAATTTTCAGCACTTTTACACTTTTTACTCCATGATAAATATCATTGGGTTTTTGCGAGTCATCAATGGGGACAACTTAGGGGACAACTTAGACATTCAGACACTCATGGCTAATGCCCCAGCACCTGCTGGTGAAAGATCAAAGGATATGGTCTTCTTGCATGTCCAACTTGAAGAGTAAGACCAAACTAATACCAAACATATTTATTTATGCGTGTAAAAAAATTGGTGTTAAGTACCTTACTAAGCGTGTAAAAGATTTGGTGTTAAATACCAAATGACACTTGACATAAAAAAATAGATCATGTAAATAAAAAATAAAAAAAGAATAAATAAATATATTCATAAATAAAAGTATTACATTAAACATAATATTATCATTTAAATAAATATATTCAGAAATAAAAATATTACATTAAACATCTATAGTAATATTGTTAATAAATAAACAAAAATATAATAAGTATAAATAATATAATAAACAAACAAATAAATAATAAGTATACAATATAAGAAAATATAAATAATTAATAAATACACAATATAAGAAATAAAAATATCTTATTAAAATAAATAATAATTAAATATACAATTCAGAATTATATATATTACATTAAATATTTATTGTATGATTATCATTTAATATAATAAAAATAAAAATTAAATAATAATTAAATATACAATATAATCAATACAAATATAAAGCAAGAAAATTAGAATAATTAAATATACAATATAAAAAATAAAAATAAGTAAATATACAATATAGTAAATGGAAACTAAATTACACATTGATTTGAAAAATATGTAGTAAAATAAATAATAATAAATATACAATAGGATAAATATGAATATTACATTAAACATCTATCATAATATTATAATAACTAAATATATAACATAATAAAAATAAATAAACGGTAAATATACGACATAAGAAATAAAAATATTACATTAGACATCTATTGTAATATTAGAATAAGTAAATATATAATAGAAGAACTAAAAATATTACATCAAAAATCTATCGTAATATTAAAATAAGTAAGGAAATAAAATATATATTAAAGTAAATAATAAGTAAATATACAATAGGACAAATACAAATATTACATTAAATATCTAGCATATTATTATAATAATTAAATATATAATATAATAAAAAATAATAAGTAAATATATGATATAAGAAATGAAATATTACATTAAACATCTATTGTAATATTAGAATAAGTAAATATACAATATAAGAAATATAAATATTACATCAAACATTATTGTAATATTAAAATAAGTAATTAAATAAAATGTATAGTAAAATAAATGTATAATAAATATATGATAAGCAAAAATACAATATGATATATATATATATATATATATATATATATTACTTTAAACCTTTATCGTAATATTAGAATCAATAATTAAAATATTACATAGAACATCTATCGTAATACTAAAATAAGTAAATATACAATATAAGAATAATAAGTAAATATACAATATCAGAAATAGAAAAAATACATTAAACATCTATTTGAAAATATATATTAAAATAAAGAATAAGTAATTATATAATATAAAAATAGAATACATTAAAGATCTATCGTAATATTACAATAGATATAAAATATAAAAAGATAGAGTAAGGAAATATACAGTATAAAAAACAATAAATAATAAGTAAATACACAATATAAGAAAGAGAAATATTACATTAAACACTTATCATAATATTATCATTTGATATAAAAGAAACAAAAATTAGAATAAGTAAATATATAATATAAGAAAAAATAAACAGTGATTAAATATACAATATAAGAAATGAAAAAAAAATAAACATCTATTAAAAAAGTGTATAGTAAAATAAATAACCAGTAATATAAAAATAGAAATATTACATTAAAAATCTATTATAATATTAAAATAAGTAAATATCAAATATAAGAAAAATAAATAATAATAAATAGAAATGTTATATTAAACATCTATCATAATATTATCATTTAACATAAAGCAAAAAATAAATAGAATAAGTAAATAAAAAATATAAGAATAAATAAACGTACATTATAAGAAACATAAATATTTCATTAAGCATCTATCATAATATTAGAATAAATAAATATAAAGAGAAAAAAATAAATAAATATAAAATATAAAAAATAAAAAATAGAAAAACTATATTAGGGATTATTTAAAAATGTAGAGTAAATATACAATATAGAAAATAGAAATAATACATTAAATATCTATTATAATATTAACATTTGATATAAAAGTAAAAATAAAATAAAATAAGTAAATATATAATATAAGAAAGAATAAATATTAAGTAAATAAAAATATTTCTATAGTTAATATTTGAAAATAAAAATAGTTCCGCGCGTAGCGCGGATTAACCCCTAGTTTATACCATATAAAAGTTGAGGCTATAAGACATTGAGAGTGTCCACATAGGATTTGAAATGATCAATCAAAACATGACAAATCATCATCCTCTTTTATTTTATTTTTAAGGGGAAATTGCTAAAAATGACTCAAAACTTGATTTCAAATGCAAAAGTGTACCCCAAATTCAATCAAATGCAAAAATAACCCAATAGACTAGTGAAAATACAATAAACTCCTTGTGAGCAAACAAAAAAATTGTATTCAATTTTACCAAAATAACCTTTTCGCGTGAGAAGACTTCTTAAGAAGTCTTCTGCGAGAAGACTTCCCTGTAAGTCTCCTCCAGAAGACTTCTCTAGAAGTCTTCTTTAAGAAGTCTTCCGGACGTCTTCCGTGAAGTCGTCCAGTAGTCTTCCGAAATTCTCCAGAAGACTTCTCTGGAAGTCTTCTCAAACAATAAATCCTAAAAATAATTTATAAAATTCATAAAAAATATTTATATAGAGGAAAAATAGAAATCATGTAACCACAAACATTTGTAAATAATGTAAATTTATATTAACTAAAATTGAATTGTTTTCAACCTAGATGAATTAATGTAGAATGAGTCATGGTATTCATTGGTTTAGGGTTTAGTAACATATGTGATAGTATTGTAGGTAGTTTTAGGCGTAGATTTTGAAATCTATCTTCTTAACTTTTTTTTTTTTGAATTTGACGAATATGTGTTAGTGATCCTCTAATAAGATGATTTTAAACACTTTTGGTTAGTTAATTGATTTAGGGTTTCGGAAGACTTCCAGAAGACTTCCCGGGATGTCTTCTAACATATAATGCAGTATAAGACTTCAAGGAAGACTTCACGGAATAATCCGAGAAGACTTCTAAAGAAGTCTTCCAAACCAAACTCGAACTTAATTTACATTCAATTTGAAATTAACCGGAAAAAACCAAAATATATTTAACCTAACCTGATAATTTACCGTACATATAAATAGTAGTTTTTAACTGTTTTTTTCACTTTTCGGTGTTTCAGAAAAAAAAAATTGGTGAAAACCCTAGCCTCCTCTTCTAAGGCGATTACTGTGACGATTTACGACAAATCTCTTCCGACTACAGTTCCTCTTGATTTCAGATCTGAAACCGTTCGTTCGTTTCTCCCCTTGACTTCTTCCTCTATTTCTTTCCTTTTCGACCTCAAGTTGACCCATTTGTCCGTAAGTCTCCCGGAAGTCTACCGTAAATCTTCATGGAAATCACCCGTAAGTTTTCATGGAAGTCATTCGTAAGTGTTCATGGTAGTCATCCGGAAGACTTCATGGTAGTCATCCGGAAGACTTCATGGAAGTCATCCGGAAGACTTAGTGGAAGCCATCCGGAAGACTTAATGGAAGCCATCTGAAGTCTTCTGTAAGTCTTCCATGAAGTCTTCCGTAAGTCTTCCATGAAGTCTTCCGTAAGTCTTCCATGAAGTCTTCCGGATGACTTCCATGAAGTCTTCGGTAAGTCTTCCGTAAGTCTTCGGTAAGTCTTCGGTAAGTCTTCCGAAGTCTTCCGAAGTCTTCCGAAGTCTTCCGAAAGTCTTCCGAAGTCTTCCGAAGTCTTCCGAAGTCTTCACAGTCTGTATGTTAGTATAGAACTCTTGGTGTGTTTGTTTTATGTTTGAGATGTTGTTTTATCATTGTTTGCAGGCTATACAATGGAATTACCAGTACTCCCGAAGAGGTTGTTCACCCTAGGGGAAGAGCCGATTCCAATGAAGAGCATTGGATATCATACTGATGACCCCAGATTACTTCCTGCCGTAAAGGATGCTCTCCATGCTGATGAATGGGAGGAGCTGAAGAACTCTAGGTTGGGAGTCTTCATAAAGTTCTGGGAGTTGGACTTTGGTTGGGCGTCTAGGCTGGTTCACTATATGCTCTGTTTTCAGCTCGATGTCAAGAAGAAGTACGAGCTGTGGAGTCTCATTGGTTCAGAGCCGTTGAGGTTTTCACTTATTGAGTTCGAAAATCTCACCGGTCTTAACTGCGACTATGTTGAGCATGTGGATAATCCTCATGTAGGGCTAACAGAGGATTTGTATCGGTTTTGGGAGTTGATGGGTGTTGATATCGACTCTGGTCCAAGCTCCCAGCAAATAGTGGCAGCGTGTGGGAGATGTGAACCGTGGTCTCGGGATGACCGCATGAGGCTGGGATACCTAGCCATCTACACATGATTCATTGAATGACGAAAGTCCACATCCGATACACGGTCTAGTCCTGCCAAGCTAGTGATGAATCTTGAAGAGTTTGAGGCCTACCCATGGGGGAGATTGGCGTTTAAGATCCTTATGGACTCTGTAAAGGCTAAGGATTTGAAAAAATCTTACACCATTGATGGGTTTATTCAAGTACTCCAAGTCTGGATCTACTTCGCTCTGCCAGACTTTGCTGCGGAGTATGGAAATCCCATACGAAACAAACCTAGTCCTCCTCTGCTGGCTTATAAGGGGCATAAAGGACGAAAATTTGTCAAAGAGGGTATCTGCACACATGTATGTCTCAGTATCTAACTTGATATGGTAGTGATTATTGTCTCAGTATCTAAATTGATATTCATTACTTCCTGCAGACTCGTGTGGTGAACCTAGTGGTGAAGGAGCTTGCTGCATTGTTCCCGCGTGGGACAATGATAACACCGATGAGGCAGTTGAGAACCTCTTGAATCTCATCTGTGGTGGTGAACGCAAGATGAAGTGGGGCAAAGAGTGCTGGCCAGACATTGGTACTAAGCCGTGGACCAATCCAAAGGTCATCATTGTCAAGGAGGAATCTCTTGAGCTTCCTTTCAAGGAAGAAAGAAGACCCTGGAAGAAACCTCGTACTGAGTCTCGTACTGAGGCTCCTTCTGAGGATCGTACTGAGGCTCCTGCTCCTTCTGAAGCTCGTACTGAGGCTCCTTCTGTTTCGTGGAGTGGGCTTAAGAAAGAAGATCTTGAACAAAGTTTCAAGAACTTGACAAAAGTTATGACTGATGGGTTTGGGCAGTGCCTAAAGGAGATCAAGCTTCTTGCCGATAGGATTGAAGCTGTGGAGAAGAAGGTGGGAATCAACCACAATGAACTTCAACTCACAGTTTCAGTTCAGAACCAGATAATACTGTGCACGAACTAGGGGTTAGTACAAAATCAAAAAGAAGAGGAATACTAAGAATAAGAAGTGAACTCGAATTTGTTTCATTTGTTGATTGGTACATTTGTTTCATTTGTTGATTGGATGGTACATTTGTTTCATTTGTTGATTGGTACATTTGTTTCATTTGTTGATTGGTACATTTGTTTCATTTGCTGATTGGTACATTTGTTTCATTTGTTGATTGGAACCTTTGGCTTGAACTCGAATTTGCAGAGTGAGAGTGTGAATGGGAAGAAATCAGGAAGTGTCAACAAAGACACTGACCAAAAACAAATGAGTAGCATCAATGCACCTCGGCTCCCGGAGGTGGAAGATCCAAGTGTTGTCATGATGGACAAAACTGAGCCAACTAAATCAGACTTGGATATGGCGGAGGAGAGACGCCGGAAAAAGAAAGATGCTACCATGGCATACCTCAGGGGAAAGAGTGAACGAGAGAGGAAGCTTGCTGCATCACAGCAGTCTCCTTATCAGGACAACAACACAGCCAAAGGGATCGTGCCGAACAAGAAGGCTGGTCTTGGCTATGATCCGTTTGCTCCCCTTGACAAGAATAAGAATAAGTTGCTTATTGAATTTTTGAAAAAAGATCCGTAAGTACTAATCTCCCACAGAACATTAAGTTGGTTGTTGTTGTTTGTTGATCTAGTTTTGCTGTTTTCAGGAGTCATAGAATAGCTTTTGATAAAAGACCACCGGGGCCAAGTCTGTGGTATTCCACCATCCGAACACCCCTAAAATGGCTCCACGACTCGGTAAGATTTTTAAGGTTTACTTGTGGAAGTCTTCTGGAAGTCTTCCGGAAGAAGTCTTCTGGAAGTCTTTTGGAAGTCTTCTGGTAGTCTTCTGACTTGTTATGTCTTCTTGAAGTCTTATGCCTTGATATGTTTTCAATGCAGCATATGGATGGTTATATCAATTTACTGAGGCAGCAGTTTCAGAGGCATCCAGAGCACTTTAGGAGCGAGAGGCTTTGCATTCTTGATCACGTGTTTAGCAGAATGTGGACGTTCAAGTACCCAGACTTTAAGAGATCAGAGCCCGATGCAAACGGGTTAGGAAGGTTGCTCCCTACAGGGAGTTGGGATTTTTATGCTGGTATACTACCCAGATTTTGTCAAACAAAAAAGGTTTGGGGATCGGATGTGGATGAAATTTATGCGCCAGTGAACTTCAAGAATGATCACTGGATTGCTATTTGGGTTTCCATTCCAAACAGGCACATCACCATCTGGGACAGCATTATAAACCATATTAGACTTGCTCAACTCGCCGATTTAATGGAGCCTTTTGCCAAGATGCTACCTTATCTGCTTGTGGAATGTGCTGCCTCCGTCAAAGAGCGTGTGAAATACACACTTGAGCCATTCACATATGCGAGAGTGTCTGACGGAGTACCTCAATGTCGTGCTGGTGATTGTGGTGTGTTCACCTTGAAATACATTGAGTGTCATGCTCTTGGAATGGAATCATTTCCTCCTGGCTTATCTGATAAGAACGTCAAGAGCATTAGGGAGAAGATGGCTACTGACCTATTCAATGAGACCCCTGGAAACAATGGAGAAACCGATATTGAGGGCTTGGATATGTATGATTGAACTAATATTTTGTACATAATTCTAATTCTAATCTTTTGTAACCTTGAACTAATCTTTTGTAACCTTGAACTAATATTTTGTACATAATTCTAATTCTAATTCTAATTCTAATGAAGGAACCTATTCAAACACAATACATAAGACATAAGATAAGTTCATAAGACATAAGATAAGTTCATAAGACATAAGTTCATAAGAACGTAAGTTCATAAGACATAAGACATCCAGACGAATTACAAACGACTTCAAGAAGACTTTAAGAAGATACCCTCCAGAAGACTTACAGAAGACATCCAGACGACTTACCGAAGACTTACAGAAGACATCCAGACGACTTACCGAAGACTTACAGACGACTTACAGACGACTTCAAGAAGACTTTAAGAAGATACCCTCTGGAAGACTTACAGAAGACATCCAGACGACTTACCGAAGACTTACAGACGACTTCAAGAAGACTTACAGAAGATTAGTTCTCACTATTTGGACAATTTGGACGTGTATGAACAGGTTGTCTGCAGTTTGAGCAGCTATAATCCTTGTGTAGCTTCCGCGGTTTGTGTCCTCTCATCCTAGATAGCTCCAACCAAGATTGCCATCTTGATTTCTTTTGTCGCCCTGGACCACGCTTTACATCTGGAGGAAAACAAGTTCGAGACTCAACTTCTCCACCACAAGGATATATATTCTGTGAGTATCCTGCATACAAATATTCCTTCGAGTATAGGAGGCACACAAGTGTTGCAATATGCCGATTAGCAAAGTTTCCAGCTGCTATAGCTTGCGAGCAAGGTATTTTCTCGATTCCATAGACACCACATTCACACTTACTATGTTTCAAATCGACAACACAGTCACGTTTGCCACCTGACACAAAGAATCGACTTCTATCAATTGGTTGGACAGTCATCTTATCCGCTAACTCCTCACGAATCGCCAATAAGTATTCAACTCCCCGACTATGTTCAGTTGTGAGATTCAGAGCATCTTCTCGCCTTTTCCAATACCACCTTCCCAACTTTTCCCTTATAAACTTCAAAAGAAACACTATGGGAAATCCTCTTGCTCTCTTGAGAGCGGAGTTAATAGATTCAGCTATGTTGCTCGTTTTTATATTGTACCTTTCTCCATGACAATGAACCCGTGACCATAGTCTCACGTCCGCTTCCTCCAAATATGTTGCCAGTGCCGGGTTAGCATTCCGGATCTCCTCCATGTAGCGGTTAAAGTCGAAGAGTGTATGAGCATAAGCAGCGCCTTTAACCAAGTACAATAGATGCTTCCCTTTATACTTTTGGACAATGTTCTGTTGTAGGTGATAATAACATATTCCTCGGGTTGCCCAAGGGAACACCTTTTCACATGCGCTTTTAATGGCTCTATGCCGGTCGGAGACTATCATCAAAGCATGCTGATAAGATACACAACTCCTCCGTTGTGTGAAAAACCATTCCCAAGCATCATCATCTTCTATATCTACGATTCCAAAAGCCAATGGAAATATCTGAAAATTACCATCTTGTGCAGCTGCAACTAACATAACACCTTCATACTTCCCACTTAGGTGAGTCCCATCCACCACAATGACCCTTCTTTGATACTGAAAACCAGCAACAGAAGCTCCAAATGATATAAACAGATACTTAAATCTATTCTCAGCATCAAGTTCTATACTAGTCTTAGAACCCGGATTTGCTAACGTGATTTGTTCCAAATATGAAGGCAGCCTCTCATACCCTTCTTCTGCTGATCCTCTTACCAATTTTTGAGCATGTAACAATGCTCTGTATGAAGTGGTGTAATCTAGAGTCATGCCAAACATGTTCCTCATTGCATCTTGGATATGCTTCGGATTTAACCCCTCAATGATTCCAACGCGATCTATGAAAAACTGACCAACATACTTCGCAGTAAAATGTTTCCGGTGAGCATGTCGTTCAGACACAAAACATGTATGAGTCTTCACATACTTTGTTACCCAAAACGTGTTTGTTCCATGTTTCACACTCGCTCTAAGCTTCCATGTGCACCCAGGAACACGACATTTTGCTACAAGTAGTGTTTTAGTGGTCTTGTATATTTTGAAGGAGAATTTATGCTTCACCGCTGTCAACCGCAACTCTGAAACCAATGCCGCTTTAGTGATAAAACTCTGGCTGACATAGATATTGGTGTCAACTATCCCATTCGAGCTTTCTCCTTCATTAGCATATGTCTCTTTGAAATTCTCAAAACATATATCTTCTTCCTCTTCCTCTTCCTCTTCCTCATCCTTAACTCTTCCATACTCACTGTAATCTCCAAACTCATCATCCACTTCAGCAACATACTTCTCCTCCTCATCATTTATATTTTGAGGCAAATTATCATCATCTTCCACTTCATTTTCTTCTTCCCCTCCATTTTCTTCTTCTCCTTCAACAGCTAGGTTTCCTTCAGCGTTGGCATCATTGACATTCCTCATCTTGCCTCGGCTTGATACACAAAGACGTACAACATGTGTTTTACTTATCTTGATCAAGTTCTGAACTTGTCTATCATTTGTAACATGAATAGGAGGAGTATCATGAGCTATTTGTTGCATTACTGCGTCTGGTAACAAGTAAGTTAAATCCACAACCTCAGTGTTCTTATCAAGGTTAAAATCTTCTACAGCCATTTCAACAAGTTCATCATATGTAGAACCATCACTCAAAAAGAACATTCTCGCTCCTTTGACATTATCAACCACAAAATTCCAAGAATTATCTTTCATCAACCATTCTCCGTAAACAACAGGTAACTGAAGCATCATCTGAAAAAATCAAATTAAAACACATTAGCAAACGCACAACATCATATTAAAAAAAAAACTGAGAAGACTTCTTAAGAAGTCTTCCGTAAGAAGACTTACGGAAGACTTCTTAAGACTTCTTAAGAAGTCTTCTACGTTTAGCTAATTGAAGTTTAATAAAGATTGACGTAGAAGACTTCTTAAGAAGTCTACCCTGAAGAAAACTTCTAAAGAAGTCATCCACAGAGAAGACTTCTAAAGAAGTCTTCCGTTTAGGTCACTTTTGCAATTGTAAATTTACGAAGGAAGACTTCTCTAGAAGTCTACTCTGTAGAAGACATATTGAGAAGTCTTCCTTTGTAAATATTGGCTTACTTTTGATTTTGAAAAATTCTCAAAATTCCCAGAGAAGACTTCCCTAGAAGTCTTCTCGGATAAACAGGTTGGTTTTGCAATTGACCGATCGTTGTCAGAAATTTGACTTCTGTAGAAGACTTCTCTAGAAGTCTTCCGGCGGAAGACTTCTAGGGAAGTCTTCTTCTTTATAACATGAAGTCTTCTCAGCGTCGCCAGAAGTCTGCCTGAGTTACTTTTGCAATTGAGAATTAATAGCAAAACATTAAATATTATTGAGAAGACTTCTCTAGATGTCTTCCGACGGAAGACCTCTTAAGAAGTCTTCTCTCGTTACCAAATGTTTGACCAGAAACCCGGAATAAAACTTGAGAAGACGTCTAGAGAAGTCTTCCGCTGGAAGACTTCTAGAGAAGTCTTCTCATTAATATTTAATGTTTTGCTATTAATTCTCAATTGCAAAAGTAACCCAGACAGACTTCTGGCGACGCTGAGAAGACTTCATGTTATAAAAAAGAAGACTTCTCTAGAAGTCTTCTACATAAGTCAAATTTCTGACAAATTTCGGTCAATTGCAAAACCAACCTGTTTATCCGAGAAGACTGCTAGGGAAGTCTTCTCGGTTTTGCTTGTTTTTTTTTGTAATCAAAGGAAAGTTAGAAGACTGCTGGGGAAGTCTTCTAGTCAAAACACGCAAAAGGTCAATTGCAAAATTAACCTATGCATTGACCAGAAGACTTCTCTAGAAGTCTTCTTCGCGAACAAATCTGAAAAACAATATCGATTTCATACCTTGGACCGTCAGATGACTTGCTTAGGCTTCTCCAAGCACACAGAACTTCAATACTCAAGCTACCAATCCGTTACTCTATGAACATTACAAAGTTTGGAATAAAAATCTTGGGTTTTTTGAATGATTTTTTAAGGAAAGTGAAAGACATGTGGTTTGAATGCACAACAAATGAGATAGTAAGAGAAAAATTCGTTTTTTTTTTGTCATTAAGACCTTCAAATTGGTTGTTCATGGTAGTTGGGGGATTGATGGCAATGGCAATATTGTAAATATTTGGTGAAGATAAGGATGATAGAGTAAAAGACTTATTTAAAAAAAAAAGCAATGACATTTTTGTGAATAACTCAGAAATTTAGGGTGAATAAGACAAATAAAAGTTCCAAAAAAATGGTGGGTTAGTTTTGCATTTGAGTTGAAATTTTGAGTCACTTTTGCAAAACACCCTATTTTTAAAATGTTAATCTTTCAAAAATACCTATTTCTAAATAAAATGGAAATTACTATAAACTAACAAAAGAAAATTTCATAAAATATTTAAACTTAATCTTGATATGAATTTTAGGAAATCTAACATAAAGTATCTAACAGAAAAATCAAATCAAAATCTAAAATCTAAAACATAGCCTAGAAACTATAAACAGAAATCAGCCCAAATGTACTAACTACACGTAAACGTCAAATGGTACTAACTAAATAATCAGTTTAATCATAAATTAATCTATACAATATATATACTACGCAACTTATCTCATATTTTAATCCACTTTCTTTTAAAAATTACGTGTAGCAGTACTAAAAAAATACAAATTATGTATTTTTAATTACAATAAATCCAAAGTATCCTTTATACCAAAATAAAATGGAAAATTGATGCTAAAGTAGTTAAAATAACAAAACTCAAAACATCTAAAAAGGAAAATTCACTTAATATATAAAAGAAGAAACTTTCTAATAAATAAAGTATTGAGGTGGCTATAAATAATTGTCTAAATTTCTAAGAGTTTTCAAAATTTACTTTGAGAAAGAGAGATATTTTTTAAAGAAAGAAGATATTTACAGAGTGGCCTCTTCTGCATTTTAGGGTTCAATGATCTTAAGAAATGCTTTAATAAGAATGAAATTATTGCTAGAGTGGTTCACTTTTCAGAAGCACGTAACATCCAAAAAGTGATTTCCTTATGGGTTGAGTTGTTTCTTATTGATCAATAGGTACAAAAAAATTATTCGCATTATCAATCTAAAATTTTATAAATACTATATATTGTTTGGCACAAAATTTTACAGGAGAAACCAATACATACGTTCTTACCAACTAATCAATAGGGTACTATGAGATGGATCTAAAAGTCGGTTTAATTTGTAAGATTAAAAACTTCTTGATCATCAACAACGAAAGTTACATGGAGACTTCTTTTATAACTACCAATCATAAAAATTCAAATCATCATTCTAATTTATTATTTTCGAAAATGGAAAATTCCAAGAAATTACTTATTTGAAAATAAAGTAGGAATCAATATCATATGTGGTAAATTAACAAAAGTAAAAACATTATACATATATTAACTTAATATATATATATATATATAATAAAATTTTGAAATTTAATATAAATAATTATGAAATATAATAAGTAATTTAAAAATGGAGATTTTCAAACAATTATAACTATATAAATTTAAAACATGTGCCTTAATATCATAATTAGTTACAACATGTCAATTTACCATTTTATTTATTTATTTAATTTTTTTTCATGATTTCCAAAAACATGCTTCTTTCATAATAAAATGAAAATCAATAAAAAAAATATTAAAAATTAAATAAAAATCAGTAAAAAGAAGCAGTTTAATATATAAACTAAATCTTTGGAAGATTAACAAAAAACTAACTAATAAAAAATCCAAAAGAAAGTGGATTACAATATGAGAAGCAGTTTAATATATAAAATAAATCTTTGGACATGTGAATCTAGAACAAATAGGAAAATATTAAACCGTAGTCTAAATATAATTTTCTCAAAAATGTATATAAATCAATTTTTAAAAAAATATTATTAAACAAAATAAATTATTAATAGAGAGTACGCGTATAAAATTTGAGGCTATAAGCCATTAAGAGTTCACATAGGATTTAAGGCTACTAAACATGTTACGAAAAATTAGCATTTTAATATATTTTTTCTGAAATATCATATTTACCCAAAACAAATTACTTCTTAATTAAATAGAAATAATAAGTATGGAATACTAAAAAAAGTATATATAAATTAATTTAATATATAACAGATTTTTGAAAACCAACATAAAATAAATTATTAATAATTAATTTTAAAATATAATACTTTTAAACAATGATAACTAAAAAGAATTAAAACACATGATTTTCAAAGTTAAGGTTTTATTCTATTGGAAATACTCAAAAATAACATATACTATATAAGCTGATAATATGAAGCCTTGAGATGTCTAGATATTATTTTCAAACACCAAGAAAAATATGCCAAATCACAATTTAATTTAGTTTTATGACGATTTTTAAAAACACTTTCTATCATAAAAAAGTAATAAATACTATATTTAGCAGAAAAACAAAACATCAAAGGAATCATTTTGATATATAAATTAAATATTTAAAAGGTTAACATAAAATTAACTAACAAAAAAATTAATCTTAAAATTACAAGAATTTTAGATAATAAAGATAAAAAAATTCAACAACATAGAAATTCAAAACTGAGGCTGTATTATTATTTAAAGTTTTTACAAAGAATTTAAAAATCACATTAATAATATACCGGATCACCATCCTAATTTAATATTTTTAAATATAAATTTCAGAGCATGATTTTTCTCAAATAAATTAAATTAAACAAAGGAAATTTTTTTTATTTAAAATAATTGACTGGATATAAAATAAATATTTAATTTTAAACAAAACATTTTAAACAAAACAAAAAAATTAAAAGAAACCAATTTTTTTAAAAGAAACCAATTTTTTTAAAAGAAAAAATTCAAGTAATCATGTATATAAAACTAAAATAAAAATCAGTAAAATAAAAAAATAGAAATTAACAATTGTAAAAATCATTATAAAATTTATCTTGGTATTTATACAAATCTATTGAAAATTGAACATAAACAGTTTAACAAGAAGAATAAATCATATTTTTTATAAATATTACCTATAGAATGTATATAAATCAATTGTATTTTATTATTTTTAAATTATTTTTAAATAAAACTAGATTATTAATAGGAACTGAGACATATAAATTTGAGGTTATAAGCTATTCATAGTCACACATAGAGATTTAAGCCACCAATAATATTATGACAAACTAACATTTTCATTTTCTATTTCTAAAATATCAATATTTTTGAAGTTGTTACTTCAAAATAAAATAAAATAAAATTAAAGATGTTAAAAAAATTAAAACTATATAAATTTAAAACACGTGATTTTCAATTTTTAATTTATATGCTTCAGAAAATATTCATAAATAACATATAAGTTGATGATATGAAGCATTGAGAGTGTCCACTTATTATTTTCCATCACCAAGAAAATATACTAAATCACCATTTTATTTTTAACCATTAATTTTTGAAGATTTTAAAAAACATTACCTTTCAAAATAAAATGGAAATCAATATTAAATTAGTAAAAAGAATTAAAATCATCAATGAAATTAGTTTGATATATAAACAAAAACAAAACCATTTTTTAAAAGAAACCATTTTGTTTTTGTTAAATGCAAAGTAAAGTTCGACATTGTGCATACGAAGTAATTTTTATATGATTAAATTATATATATAAATAATAAAAATAAAAATATTTATAACAGTGAAGTAGTTTAATAAACATAGAACAATCTATTTTTTTAATTATGATTAATGAACAATGTAAATATGTCTATAAATACACTTACACATTTTTTTGAACCATACACTTACACATTTTACATATATAAACAAAGAGAAATCTAAATATTAGTTGTTTAAAGAGTATACTTCTATTAAAACTTAAATAGGAAAAAATAATAAATCATACTTTGAAACATCATATCTATTTTTTTTAAAAATATGATTAATAAAAAATATAAATATTTTTATAAATACACATATCATATACATATACAAACAAAAAGGGGAAAACTTGAGTTCTACCACAAGTTTAATATCACTTTTCAAATTTACCTTTAATAAGTAACTATTTTCAAAATACCTTAAATTTATGATAAAAATATATTTAATTAGTTTTTCTAAATATTTAAGAAAAAAT